>JAPDVR010000016.1:44680918-45058838 GCA_026230005.1 Gila orcuttii | reverse complement strand
CAAAATTAACCCTTTCTGGCGTAAACCTCGGCAATATAGCCCTATTGGATTTAGCACATGGCGAGTTAGCCCTCCATTTTATTATTTTATAATTGTACATGTCTCTCTAGGACATTGCTGGGTTCACTTTGGTGTTTGTATTCGGGGAGCGGCCAGTAGAACGACGGACCGTGCCTAACCTGAATTTGTCTTCGGACAGTTTATGGTATTTATTTCCCCTAACCAAGCCAGTGCCTCTGCCTCTGGACCCTGGAGACTGCATTTGAGTGTTCCTTTTGGTGTTTGTGAGTGTTTATGTATAATTATTAAATTTTAAAATTGAATACAAATTTATTGATAGTGAAAAAACGATTTATGATGCACCATACAGTGCTGAACAGTGTGTTCTTGCAGTAGTGGGAGGGGCCCAGCCCTCTGAACTATAAAGTCCAGGGGGACCACGCCCTCTACCACATTTCAGTAGAGTGAGTAAGAGACAGCAGTCATTCCAATCCGCCTGATGAGAACCTTGGGAAAGTTCGAAACGCGTCGCGAGAGTACCTGAATGACACAATACCGTAAAAATGAGTACAGCTGCCATCATTTTGAGTGGGGATGATGTTGAACAGCTCTGGAAAATTTTCTCTTCAGCCCATATAGGCGTTGAGTTGGTTCAGAAGGCCTCCATCATTGAGTGTCGTGATGTTGATGAGCCAAATTAATTTTTTCTCCGTCCACTGTGACGTTGAGTGTCTCTCCAATGTCCATACAGACGTTGGAAAATCGTGTTTGTGCCCTTCCACACATCTGCACTAAAACCTACCCTCGTTTTTTCTGCAAAATTAACCCTTTCTGGCGTAAACCTCGGCAATATAGCCCTATTGGATTTAGCACATGGCGAGTTAGCCCTCCATTTTATTATTTTATAATTGTACATGTCTCTCTAGGACATTGCTGGGTTCACTTTGGTGTTTGTATTCGGGGAGCGGCCAGTAGAACGACGGACCGTGCCTAACCTGAATTTGTCTTCGGACAGTTTATGGTATTTATTTCCCCTAACCAAGCCAGTGCCTCTGCCTCTGGACCCTGGAGACTGCATTTGAGTGTTCCTTTTGGTGTTTGTTGAGTGTTTATGTATAATTATTAAATTTTAAAATTGAATACAAATTTATTGATAGTGAAAAAACGATTTATGATGCACCATACAGTGCTGAACAGTGTGTTCTTGCAGTAGTGGGAGGGGCCCAGCCCTCTGAACTATAAAGTCCAGGGGGACCACGCCCTCTACCACATTTCAGTAGAGTGAGTAAGAGACAGCAGTCATTCCAATCCGCCTGATGAGAACCTTGGGAAAGTTCGAAACGCGTCGCGAGAGTACCTGAATGACACAATACCGTAAAAATGAGTACAGCTGCCATCATTTTGAGTGGGGATGATGTTGAACAGCTCTGGAAAATTTTCTCTTCAGCCCATATAGGCGTTGAGTTGGTTCAGAAGGCCTCCATCATTGAGTGTCGTGATGTTGATGAGCCAAATTAATTTTTTCTCCGTCCACTGTGACGTTGAGTGTCTCTCCAATGTCCATACAGACGTTGGAAAATCGTGTTTGTGCCCTTCCACACATCTGCACTAAAACCTACCCTCGTTTTTTCTGCAAAATTAACCCTTTCTGGCGTAAACCTCGGCAATATAGCCCTATTGGATTTAGCACATGGCGAGTTAGCCCTCCATTTTATTATTTTATAATTGTACATGTCTCTCTAGGACATTGCTGGGTTCACTTTGGTGTTTGTATTCGGGGAGCGGCCAGTAGAACGACGGACCGTGCCTAACCTGAATTTGTCTTCGGACAGTTTATGGTATTTATTTCCCCTAACCAAGCCAGTGCCTCTGCCTCTGGACCCTGGAGACTGCATTTGAGTGTTCCTTTTGGTGTTTGTGAGTGTTTATGTATAATTATTAAATTTTAAAATTGAATACAAATTTATTGATAGTGAAAAAACGATTTATGATGCACCATACAGTGCTGAACAGTGTGTTCTTGCAGTAGTGGGAGGGGCCCAGCCCTCTGAACTATAAAGTCCAGGGGGACCACGCCCTCTACCACATTTCAGTAGAGTGAGTAAGAGACAGCAGTCATTCCAATCCGCCTGATGAGAACCTTGGGAAAGTTCGAAACGCGTCGCGAGAGTACCTGAATGACACAATACCGTAAAAATGAGTACAGCTGCCATCATTTTGAGTGGGGATGATGTTGAACAGCTCTGGAAAATTTTCTCTTCAGCCCATATAGGCGTTGAGTTGGTTCAGAAGGCCTCCATCATTGAGTGTCGTGATGTTGATGAGCCAAATTAATTTTTTCTCCGTCCACTGTGACGTTGAGTGTCTCTCCAATGTCCATACAGACGTTGGAAAATCGTGTTTGTGCCCTTCCACACATCTGCACTAAAACCTACCCTCGTTTTTTCTGCAAAATTAACCCTTTCTGGCGTAAACCTCGGCAATATAGCCCTATTGGATTTAGCACATGGCGAGTTAGCCCTCCATTTTATTATTTTATAATTGTACATGTCTCTCTAGGACATTGCTGGGTTCACTTTGGTGTTTGTATTCGGGGAGCGGCCAGTAGAACGACGGACCGTGCCTAACCTGAATTTGTCTTCGGACAGTTTATGGTATTTATTTCCCCTAACCAAGCCAGTGCCTCTGCCTCTGGACCCTGGAGACTGCATTTGAGTGTTCCTTTTGGTGTTTGTGAGTGTTTATGTATAATTATTAAATTTTAAAATTGAATACAAATTTATTGATAGTGAAAAAACGATTTATGATGCACCATACAGTGCTGAACAGTGTGTTCTTGCAGTAGTGGGAGGGGCCCAGCCCTCTGAACTATAAAGTCCAGGGGGACCACGCCCTCTACCACATTTCAGTAGAGTGAGTAAGAGACAGCAGTCATTCCAATCCGCCTGATGAGAACCTTGGGAAAGTTCGAAACGCGTCGCGAGAGTACCTGAATGACACAATACCGTAAAAATGAGTACAGCTGCCATCATTTTGAGTGGGGATGATGTTGAACAGCTCTGGAAAATTTTCTCTTCAGCCCATATAGGCGTTGAGTTGGTTCAGAAGGCCTCCATCATTGAGTGTCGTGATGTTGATGAGCCAAATTAATTTTTTCTCCGTCCACTGTGACGTTGAGTGTCTCTCCAATGTCCATACAGACGTTGGAAAATCGTGTTTGTGCCCTTCCACACATCTGCACTAAAACCTACCCTCGTTTTTTCTGCAAAATTAACCCTTTCTGGCGTAAACCTCGGCAATATAGCCCTATTGGATTTAGCACATGGCGAGTTAGCCCTCCATTTTATTATTTTATAATTGTACATGTCTCTCTAGGACATTGCTGGGTTCACTTTGGTGTTTGTATTCGGGGAGCGGCCAGTAGAACGACGGACCGTGCCTAACCTGAATTTGTCTTCGGACAGTTTATGGTATTTATTTCCCCTAACCAAGCCAGTGCCTCTGCCTCTGGACCCTGGAGACTGCATTTGAGTGTTCCTTTTGGTGTTTGTGAGTGTTTATGTATAATTATTAAATTTTAAAATTGAATACAAATTTATTGATAGTGAAAAAACGATTTATGATGCACCATACAGTGCTGAACAGTGTGTTCTTGCAGTAGTGGGAGGGGCCCAGCCCTCTGAACTATAAAGTCCAGGGGGACCACGCCCTCTACCACATTTCAGTAGAGTGAGTAAGAGACAGCAGTCATTCCAATCCGCCTGATGAGAACCTTGGGAAAGTTCGAAACGCGTCGCGAGAGTACCTGAATGACACAATACCGTAAAAATGAGTACAGCTGCCATCATTTTGAGTGGGGATGATGTTGAACAGCTCTGGAAAATTTTCTCTTCAGCCCATATAGGCGTTGAGTTGGTTCAGAAGGCCTCCATCATTGAGTGTCGTGATGTTGATGAGCCAAATTAATTTTTTCTCCGTCCACTGTGACGTTGAGTGTCTCTCCAATGTCCATACAGACGTTGGAAAATCGTGTTTGTGCCCTTCCACACATCTGCACTAAAACCTACCCTCGTTTTTTCTGCAAAATTAACCCTTTCTGGCGTAAACCTCGGCAATATAGCCCTATTGGATTTAGCACATGGCGAGTTAGCCCTCCATTTTATTATTTTATAATTGTACATGTCTCTCTAGGACATTGCTGGGTTCACTTTGGTGTTTGTATTCGGGGAGCGGCCAGTAGAACGACGGACCGTGCCTAACCTGAATTTGTCTTCGGACAGTTTATGGTATTTATTTCCCCTAACCAAGCCAGTGCCTCTGCCTCTGGACCCTGGAGACTGCATTTGAGTGTTCCTTTTGGTGTTTGTGAGTGTTTATGTATAATTATTAAATTTTAAAATTGAATACAAATTTATTGATAGTGAAAAAACGATTTATGATGCACCATACAGTGCTGAACAGTGTGTTCTTGCAGTAGTGGGAGGGGCCCAGCCCTCTGAACTATAAAGTCCAGGGGGACCACGCCCTCTACCACATTTCAGTAGAGTGAGTAAGAGACAGCAGTCATTCCAATCCGCCTGATGAGAACCTTGGGAAAGTTCGAAACGCGTCGCGAGAGTACCTGAATGACACAATACCGTAAAAATGAGTACAGCTGCCATCATTTTGAGTGGGGATGATGTTGAACAGCTCTGGAAAATTTTCTCTTCAGCCCATATAGGCGTTGAGTTGGTTCAGAAGGCCTCCATCATTGAGTGTCGTGATGTTGATGAGCCAAATTAATTTTTTCTCCGTCCACTGTGACGTTGAGTGTCTCTCCAATGTCCATACAGACGTTGGAAAATCGTGTTTGTGCCCTTCCACACATCTGCACTAAAACCTACCCTCGTTTTTTCTGCAAAATTAACCCTTTCTGGCGTAAACCTCGGCAATATAGCCCTATTGGATTTAGCACATGGCGAGTTAGCCCTCCATTTTATTATTTTATAATTGTACATGTCTCTCTAGGACATTGCTGGGTTCACTTTGGTGTTTGTATTCGGGGAGCGGCCAGTAGAACGACGGACCGTGCCTAACCTGAATTTGTCTTCGGACAGTTTATGGTATTTATTTCCCCTAACCAAGCCAGTGCCTCTGCCTCTGGACCCTGGAGACTGCATTTGAGTGTTCCTTTTGGTGTTTGTGAGTGTTTATGTATAATTATTAAATTTTAAAATTGAATACAAATTTATTGATAGTGAAAAAACGATTTATGATGCACCATACAGTGCTGAACAGTGTGTTCTTGCAGTAGTGGGAGGGGCCCAGCCCTCTGAACTATAAAGTCCAGGGGGACCACGCCCTCTACCACATTTCAGTAGAGTGAGTAAGAGACAGCAGTCATTCCAATCCGCCTGATGAGAACCTTGGGAAAGTTCGAAACGCGTCGCGAGAGTACCTGAATGACACAATACCGTAAAAATGAGTACAGCTGCCATCATTTTGAGTGGGGATGATGTTGAACAGCTCTGGAAAATTTTCTCTTCAGCCCATATAGGCGTTGAGTTGGTTCAGAAGGCCTCCATCATTGAGTGTCGTGATGTTGATGAGCCAAATTAATTTTTTCTCCGTCCACTGTGACGTTGAGTGTCTCTCCAATGTCCATACAGACGTTGGAAAATCGTGTTTGTGCCCTTCCACACATCTGCACTAAAACCTACCCTCGTTTTTTCTGCAAAATTAACCCTTTCTGGCGTAAACCTCGGCAATATAGCCCTATTGGATTTAGCACATGGCGAGTTAGCCCTCCATTTTATTATTTTATAATTGTACATGTCTCTCTAGGACATTGCTGGGTTCACTTTGGTGTTTGTATTCGGGGAGCGGCCAGTAGAACGACGGACCGTGCCTAACCTGAATTTGTCTTCGGACAGTTTATGGTATTTATTTCCCCTAACCAAGCCAGTGCCTCTGCCTCTGGACCCTGGAGACTGCATTTGAGTGTTCCTTTTGGTGTTTGTGAGTGTTTATGTATAATTATTAAATTTTAAAATTGAATACAAATTTATTGATAGTGAAAAAACGATTTATGATGCACCATACAGTGCTGAACAGTGTGTTCTTGCAGTAGTGGGAGGGGCCCAGCCCTCTGAACTATAAAGTCCAGGGGGACCACGCCCTCTACCACATTTCAGTAGAGTGAGTAAGAGACAGCAGTCATTCCAATCCGCCTGATGAGAACCTTGGGAAAGTTCGAAACGCGTCGCGAGAGTACCTGAATGACACAATACCGTAAAAATGAGTACAGCTGCCATCATTTTGAGTGGGGATGATGTTGAACAGCTCTGGAAAATTTTCTCTTCAGCCCATATAGGCGTTGAGTTGGTTCAGAAGGCCTCCATCATTGAGTGTCGTGATGTTGATGAGCCAAATTAATTTTTTCTCCGTCCACTGTGACGTTGAGTGTCTCTCCAATGTCCATACAGACGTTGGAAAATCGTGTTTGTGCCCTTCCACACATCTGCACTAAAACCTACCCTCGTTTTTTCTGCAAAATTAACCCTTTCTGGCGTAAACCTCGGCAATATAGCCCTATTGGATTTAGCACATGGCGAGTTAGCCCTCCATTTTATTATTTTATAATTGTACATGTCTCTCTAGGACATTGCTGGGTTCACTTTGGTGTTTGTATTCGGGGAGCGGCCAGTAGAACGACGGACCGTGCCTAACCTGAATTTGTCTTCGGACAGTTTATGGTATTTATTTCCCCTAACCAAGCCAGTGCCTCTGCCTCTGGACCCTGGAGACTGCATTTGAGTGTTCCTTTTGGTGTTTGTGAGTGTTTATGTATAATTATTAAATTTTAAAATTGAATACAAATTTATTGATAGTGAAAAAACGATTTATGATGCACCATACAGTGCTGAACAGTGTGTTCTTGCAGTAGTGGGAGGGGCCCAGCCCTCTGAACTATAAAGTCCAGGGGGACCACGCCCTCTACCACATTTCAGTAGAGTGAGTAAGAGACAGCAGTCATTCCAATCCGCCTGATGAGAACCTTGGGAAAGTTCGAAACGCGTCGCGAGAGTACCTGAATGACACAATACCGTAAAAATGAGTACAGCTGCCATCATTTTGAGTGGGGATGATGTTGAACAGCTCTGGAAAATTTTCTCTTCAGCCCATATAGGCGTTGAGTTGGTTCAGAAGGCCTCCATCATTGAGTGTCGTGATGTTGATGAGCCAAATTAATTTTTTCTCCGTCCACTGTGACGTTGAGTGTCTCTCCAATGTCCATACAGACGTTGGAAAATCGTGTTTGTGCCCTTCCACACATCTGCACTAAAACCTACCCTCGTTTTTTCTGCAAAATTAACCCTTTCTGGCGTAAACCTCGGCAATATAGCCCTATTGGATTTAGCACATGGCGAGTTAGCCCTCCATTTTATTATTTTATAATTGTACATGTCTCTCTAGGACATTGCTGGGTTCACTTTGGTGTTTGTATTCGGGGAGCGGCCAGTAGAACGACGGACCGTGCCTAACCTGAATTTGTCTTCGGACAGTTTATGGTATTTATTTCCCCTAACCAAGCCAGTGCCTCTGCCTCTGGACCCTGGAGACTGCATTTGAGTGTTCCTTTTGGTGTTTGTGAGTGTTTATGTATAATTATTAAATTTTAAAATTGAATACAAATTTATTGATAGTGAAAAAACGATTTATGATGCACCATACAGTGCTGAACAGTGTGTTCTTGCAGTAGTGGGAGGGGCCCAGCCCTCTGAACTATAAAGTCCAGGGGGACCACGCCCTCTACCACATTTCAGTAGAGTGAGTAAGAGACAGCAGTCATTCCAATCCGCCTGATGAGAACCTTGGGAAAGTTCGAAACGCGTCGCGAGAGTACCTGAATGACACAATACCGTAAAAATGAGTACAGCTGCCATCATTTTGAGTGGGGATGATGTTGAACAGCTCTGGAAAATTTTCTCTTCAGCCCATATAGGCGTTGAGTTGGTTCAGAAGGCCTCCATCATTGAGTGTCGTGATGTTGATGAGCCAAATTAATTTTTTCTCCGTCCACTGTGACGTTGAGTGTCTCTCCAATGTCCATACAGACGTTGGAAAATCGTGTTTGTGCCCTTCCACACATCTGCACTAAAACCTACCCTCGTTTTTTCTGCAAAATTAACCCTTTCTGGCGTAAACCTCGGCAATATAGCCCTATTGGATTTAGCACATGGCGAGTTAGCCCTCCATTTTATTATTTTATAATTGTACATGTCTCTCTAGGACATTGCTGGGTTCACTTTGGTGTTTGTATTCGGGGAGCGGCCAGTAGAACGACGGACCGTGCCTAACCTGAATTTGTCTTCGGACAGTTTATGGTATTTATTTCCCCTAACCAAGCCAGTGCCTCTGCCTCTGGACCCTGGAGACTGCATTTGAGTGTTCCTTTTGGTGTTTGTGAGTGTTTATGTATAATTATTAAATTTTAAAATTGAATACAAATTTATTGATAGTGAAAAAACGATTTATGATGCACCATACAGTGCTGAACAGTGTGTTCTTGCAGTAGTGGGAGGGGCCCAGCCCTCTGAACTATAAAGTCCAGGGGGACCACGCCCTCTACCACATTTCAGTAGAGTGAGTAAGAGACAGCAGTCATTCCAATCCGCCTGATGAGAACCTTGGGAAAGTTCGAAACGCGTCGCGAGAGTACCTGAATGACACAATACCGTAAAAATGAGTACAGCTGCCATCATTTTGAGTGGGGATGATGTTGAACAGCTCTGGAAAATTTTCTCTTCAGCCCATATAGGCGTTGAGTTGGTTCAGAAGGCCTCCATCATTGAGTGTCGTGATGTTGATGAGCCAAATTAATTTTTTCTCCGTCCACTGTGACGTTGAGTGTCTCTCCAATGTCCATACAGACGTTGGAAAATCGTGTTTGTGCCCTTCCACACATCTGCACTAAAACCTACCCTCGTTTTTTCTGCAAAATTAACCCTTTCTGGCGTAAACCTCGGCAATATAGCCCTATTGGATTTAGCACATGGCGAGTTAGCCCTCCATTTTATTATTTTATAATTGTACATGTCTCTCTAGGACATTGCTGGGTTCACTTTGGTGTTTGTATTCGGGGAGCGGCCAGTAGAACGACGGACCGTGCCTAACCTGAATTTGTCTTCGGACAGTTTATGGTATTTATTTCCCCTAACCAAGCCAGTGCCTCTGCCTCTGGACCCTGGAGACTGCATTTGAGTGTTCCTTTTGGTGTTTGTGAGTGTTTATGTATAATTATTAAATTTTAAAATTGAATACAAATTTATTGATAGTGAAAAAACGATTTATGATGCACCATACAGTGCTGAACAGTGTGTTCTTGCAGTAGTGGGAGGGGCCCAGCCCTCTGAACTATAAAGTCCAGGGGGACCACGCCCTCTACCACATTTCAGTAGAGTGAGTAAGAGACAGCAGTCATTCCAATCCGCCTGATGAGAACCTTGGGAAAGTTCGAAACGCGTCGCGAGAGTACCTGAATGACACAATACCGTAAAAATGAGTACAGCTGCCATCATTTTGAGTGGGGATGATGTTGAACAGCTCTGGAAAATTTTCTCTTCAGCCCATATAGGCGTTGAGTTGGTTCAGAAGGCCTCCATCATTGAGTGTCGTGATGTTGATGAGCCAAATTAATTTTTTCTCCGTCCACTGTGACGTTGAGTGTCTCTCCAATGTCCATACAGACGTTGGAAAATCGTGTTTGTGCCCTTCCACACATCTACACTAAAACCTACCCTCGTTTTTTCTGCAAAATTAACCCTTTCTGGCGTAAACCTCGGCAATATAGCCCTATTGGATTTAGCACATGGCGAGTTAGCCCTCCATTTTATTATTTTATAATTGTACATGTCTCTCTAGGACATTGCTGGGTTCACTTTGGTGTTTGTATTCGGGGAGCGGCCAGTAGAACGACGGACCGTGCCTAACCTGAATTTGTCTTCGGACAGTTTATGGTATTTATTTCCCCTAACCCTAACCCTAACCTAACCCTAACCTGAATTTGTCTTCGGACAGTTTATGGTATTTATTTCCCCTAACCAAGCCAGTGCCTCTGCCTCTGGACCCTGGAGACTGCATTTGAGTGTTCCTTTTGGTGTTTGTGAGTGTTTATGTATAATTATTAAATTTTAAAATTGAATACAAATTTATTGATAGTGAAAAAACGATTTATGATGCACCATACAGTGCTGAACAGTGTGTTCTTGCAGTAGTGGGAGGGGCCCAGCCCTCTGAACTATAAAGTCCAGGGGGACCACGCCCTCTACCACATTTCAGTAGAGTGAGTAAGAGACAGCAGTCATTCCAATCCGCCTGATGAGAACCTTGGGAAAGTTCGAAACGCGTCGCGAGAGTACCTGAATGACACAATACCGTAAAAATGAGTACAGCTGCCATCATTTTGAGTGGGGATGATGTTGAACAGCTCTGGAAAATTTTCTCTTCAGCCCATATAGGCGTTGAGTTGGTTCAGAAGGCCTCCATCATTGAGTGTCGTGATGTTGATGAGCCAAATTAATTTTTTCTCCGTCCACTGTGACGTTGAGTGTCTCTCCAATGTCCATACAGACGTTGGAAAATCGTGTTTGTGCCCTTCCACACATCTGCACTAAAACCTACCCTCGTTTTTTCTGCAAAATTAACCCTTTCTGGCGTAAACCTCGGCAATATAGCCCTATTGGATTTAGCACATGGCGAGTTAGCCCTCCATTTTATTATTTTATAATTATACATGTCTCTCTAGGACATTGCTGGGTTCACTTTGGTGTTTGTATTCGGGGAGCGGCCAGTAGAACGACGGACCGTGCCTAACCTGAATTTGTCTTCGGACAGTTTATGGTATTTATTTCCCCTAACCCTAACCCTAACCCGTGTTTGTGCCCTTCCACACATCTGCACTAAAACCTACCCTCGTTTTTTTCTGCAAAATTAACCCTTTCTGGCGTAAACCTCGGCAATATAGCCCTATTGGATTTAGCACATGGCGAGTTAGCCCTCCATTTTATTATTTTATAATTATACATGTCTCTCTAGGACATTGCTGGGTTCACTTTGGTGTTTGTATTCGGGGAGTGGCCAGTAGAACGACGGACCGTGCCTAACCTGAATTTGTCTTCGGACAGTTTATGGTATTTATTTCCCCTAACCCTAACCCTAACGCGTCGCGAGAGTATCTGAATGACACAATACCGTGAAAATGAGTACAGCTGCCATCATTTTGAGTGGGGATGATGTAGAACAGCTCTGGAAAATTTTCTCTTCAGCCCATATAGGCGTTGAGTTGGTTCAGAAGGCCTCCATCATTGAGTGTCGTGATGTTGATGAGCCAAATTAATTTTTTCTCCGTCCACTGTGACGTTGAGTGTCTCTCCAATGTCCATACAGACGTTGGAAAATCGTGTTTGTGCCCTTCCACACATCTGCACTAAAACCTACCCTCGTTTTTTCTGCAAAATTAACCCTTTCTGGCGTAAACCTCGGCAATATGGCCCTATTGGATTTAGCACATGGCGAGTTAGCCCTCCATTTTATTATTTTATAATTATACATGTCTCTCTAGGACGTTGCTTGGTTCACTTTGGTGTTTGTATTCGGGGAGTGGCCAGTAGAACGACGGACCGTGCCTAACCTGAATTTGTCTTCGGACAGTTTATGGTATTTATTTCCCCTAACCAAGCCAGTGCCTCTGCCTCTGGACCCTGGAGACTGCATTTGAGTGTTCCTTTTGGTGTTTGTGAGTGTTTGTGTATAATTATTAAATTTTAAAATTGAATACAAATTTATTGATAGTGAAAAAACGATTTATGATGCACCATACAGTGCTGAACTGTGTGTTCTTGCAGTAGTGGGAGGGGCCCAGCCCTCTGAACTATAAAGTCCAGGGGGACCACGCCCTCTACCACATTTCAGTAGAGTGAGTAAGAGACAGCAGTCATTCCAATCCGCCTGATGAGAACCTTGGGAAAGTTCGAAACGCGTCGCGAGAGTACCTGAATGACACAATACCGTAAAAATGAGTACAGCTGCCATCATTTTGAGTGGGGATGATGTAGAACAGCTCTGGAAAATTTTCTCTTCAGCCCATTCATAAGCATAAAGGGACATTCGGACAGTCACCCAGTTAAAATGGTGTTGGAGGACTGTTGGGAATATGGATATAAAAAGTCATCAAGTTTTGGATGGAAGGCCAGTGAGGAAGCCCGGAGAATGGCATTAAGTGATATCAAAGTTGCTCCTACTGTGGCTAGGTCAGCAATTCCTCCTTGGTTATTCCCAATGCCTTTGATTGATATCAAATTGCTTAAAGTAAAGCATAAGGATATAAATGGATTAGAAAATTTAGGTATTCAGCTATATATAGATCAAACTTATTATAGTGCAGTGCAAATATATACTGATGGTCCAAAAGACCCAGAATTTGGGAAAACAGCAGTAGCGGTATATATTCCACTGTTTAACATTAGAATGTCAAAAAGAACATCAGATCATATTTCGGTATTCACTGCAGAAATAATAGCAATATGTCTGGCACTTCAATGGATAGAAGAAATACAACCAACAAGGGCAGTGATTTGTACAGATTCTCTATCAGCTCTAAATAGCTTGGAAAGTGGAACATCATCAGCAAGGCAAGACATGATAAATGAAGTAATGCAGAGTCTTTATAGAACAAAACAGAATGGAATTCTGGTAAATCTTGTATGGGTTCCATCACATATGGGTGTGAAAGGAAATGAGGAGGCTGACAATCTGGCTAAACAGGCATTAAGTCATTCACAAATTGACATTAGAGTGGCATTAAGTAAAACAGAATTTAAAGTGATAATAGCGAAACAAATACAGGAAATTTGGCAGAAGGAATGGACTGAAGGAACAAAAGGTAGACATTTTTACTGCATTCAAGAAAAAGTTGGTTCAGAGAGAAGAAGATTTGGAAACAGGAAAGAGGATGTATTGGTAACAAGAATGCGTATTGGACATTGTTTATTAAATAAAAGCTTACAAAGAATTGGTAAGCATGAGAATGGAAATTGTGATAAATGTGGGTTAGCTGAAACTGTATAACATGTGCTTATAGAATGCGAAGCTTATGAAAGACAGCGGTTCCAGCTAAAACAAGCATTAAGAAATATAGGAATCAACGAGCTGACATATCAGGTCCTTCTAGGAGAAGGTTGTAAACAATCAAGAATTTATCATGAGTTATTTAAATATTTAAAGGAAACAGGATTATTTAATAGGATGTAAAAATCCCTTATGTGTAGCAAGGTTTTTTTTTTTTTTAGATTCGAAAGAGAAGATTAGTCAACTTCCCTCCCATCATGCGCTTCACACTCCATTTCAGTAGGTGGCGGGAATGCACCTTTTAAGTTGGTTTGGCAACCGCCATTAAATCCTAGAAGAAGAAGAGGTGGTTAAGGTTGATGCTGCCTTGCGGTTGCACTGGTGAGTGTGATGTCGGTTAAGGTTTTGCATTTACTTAGAGGTGATGATTGGTAGAAGCTTGGTACTCGTTATTGCCTATATTGGCACTTGTGCCCGCCAATCTGAGACTCGTGACACAGGCCCTTTTCGGGTACCCCGGGATACCTTGCAGTGTTAACGAAGGGGCTGCTTGGTTTGGGAGGTAAAGTATCCGACCTCTCTGGGTCCACTTGGACAGCACGCAGAGAGGGTGGCCTTGGGTTAAAATGGCCGTAACAGGATTCCCAGTCTTCTATCGATGCTTAGCATTAGGGGTTATATAACAATTGGTTGAGGTTGTTGGGGATGGTGGGGGGACCTTTTTGTAGTTTGAGCTATGATTTTTTGGTATTCGGGTTTGGTGCTCTTGGGTTAGATGGGAATAGTTACCTAGTTAGCTGGAGGTTTGATAGATGTTGTCTGAACACACGGGATTCAGAAGTCATCCGATTCAGAAGTTAGCCTGATAGTTTTGGTAATAATCCTGTTACCAGAACCCAACCACAGTGTCTTGAAGGATCTGGTCGAGCTCGATTAGCAATTGGCCATGAGACACTCGTCCTGGACTGATCATCCAGGATGGGCCGCCTCAGGGGAGGGTGTCTGGTGTGTAAAGGGCCGAAACATCCAATGAAGCTGAGGTACATCACTGAAGAGAGTGTCTTGAAATATTTCCCTCATCCATTTCTTGTGGGAGTAGGAAGAAGGAAGCTTTGGATTTAAAGCTCACACCTTCTCTTTTGGTTTAAACACTATGGCGAAATTGGTGCTATGATTTAATCTACTCTTACTCTAAACTTACCCATAGTAGGACTTACCCATAGTAGTCCTATGGAATACAAACCTAGCTGGTCTAAACACTAGGGCGAAATCAGTTCTATGCCTTGATCTACTCTTACTCTAGGATTCAAGCTTAACCTTTTGGATTGAGTAGGGCCCTTGTCCAAGTGTAATGGGGTCCATACTCAAATAAACAGCAGGAATCCCGAAAGCACAGTGATTCGATACCCAGAGGGGAAACAGACTTTTCCTATTATAGTCCCGAAGAGCTAACCCGACAGGTAGTCAGACAAGCGTCGGCCAGTGCACTTCCTCAGTCCCGGAACCCTTTTGAAAAACCAGGAGGGGAAAGGGCTGTTGTAATATCCTCAAAAAACCTAACCTAGCCAGAGCCATCGGACATGACATACCGGGGTGTATCCAGTAGGTGGATATTGGGACGAAGGGTTTTTAGATCCAGTTGGAGGTGGTGTTTTTGTGTAAAACCACACGAGGAACTGAGTTCCTTTTCTTTTTCTTTTTTAGGAAAATTTTTTTTCAAAAGCAATGGAGGGAGGTGGAAATCGGAGGAGGGAAGGAGTTAGGGAGTGGAGAAGGAGAGATCAGGAAGAAGGGAGTGGAGGAGGAGGAGGTATTTAAAGGAAAGAGGAGAGGAGAGAAGGAGGGATGTTGATGAAAGAAGAGAATGGAGGAGAGAAGATGAGAGAAGGAGGAGAGATTTGGGAAGAAGGACGGATGTGGATGAAAGAAGAGAATGGAGAAGAGAAGATGAGCGGAGGAAAGATTTGGGAAGAAGGACGGATGTGAATGAAAGAAGAGAATGGAGAAGAGAAGATGAGAGGAGGAGAGATTTGGGAAGAAGGACGGATGTGGGTGAAAGAAGGGAATGGAGGAGATAAGATGAGAGGAGGAGGAGAGATTTGGGAAGAAGGACGGATGTGGATGAAAGAAGAAGATGGAGGAGAGAAGATGAGAGGAGGAGGAGAGATTTGGGAAGGAGGACGGATGTGGATGAAAGAAGAGAATGGGGAGGGGTGGGGCATGGAAGACGGGAAGGAGGACGGTCGGTTGGGACAGAAGAACAAAAAAGAAAAAAGGGGGAAGGAAGAAGTGGCAGCAGTGTGGAGGCGAGGAGGGAGCGTGTGGGAGACGGACAAAGGAGACAGGCGGAGGGGGTCAAGAAGGAGGGAGACCCGGAGTTCGGGAGAGCGGTCCGGGCGTTCCATGCGTTCCTGAAACTCTTCCACTACAACACAGAAATGGATAAGGGTCAGAAGGGCCCGCCCGAAAGGTTGGTGAAGTTGGCGGCCCAAGCCAAGAGGGTCCAGCCGGCCTTCCAGTCGGCAATGACGGAGGTTAGGCTCCAGGAAAACACCAAAGGATGGTTGTAAAAGGGTCTCTTAATCCTGGAAGAACACTACCAGGTGGCCTTGGGCAAGGCGAGTAAGAAGGTAGCAGAGAGTAGAGAGATCAACTGGAGGAAAGCTTGGCAGGTGGCAATCAAGTGGACTCGTAGGAGGTATAGGGGGCTGAAGGCCGAAACGATCCAACGGGCGGAGAAGTTGGTAAGCGTCCTAGTGAAAAGGAATCAGCCTGTGGAAAGGGTGGAGGAAATTGGGGGGGTCCTCGGGATTGGACCCCAGCCTCAAGGAACCCGAGAAGCAGGACAGGAGGAACAACAGGAACAACCGGGGGAAGAGGAGGAGGAGGTAATCCCTATGGAGATTGAGCATCCTCGAGAGGTACCGGTAGTGAAGCAGGATACCAGCGGCAAAGCAGTGTCAAGGATCCCGAAGGCCAGGAAGGGACTTGGCCTGTACAGAACGGTGGAGGGGCTCCCATCCTTAACCCCATTTCAGCCCCGGGAGGGGGAGCCGGATCTTCAGGAGGTGGAGATAGGGGAGGAAGGATTGGAGGACCTTTTTGCAGAGGAAGTGGTGGAGGGCCAAGAAGGGGCATCAACTTCCCATGGGGCGGAGATAAAAGGGAAGGGAGGGGAAAAGGAGGAATCCCTGGAGGAGTCCCGGTGGAGCAAGCATGTGAGGCATGAGGGGAGAGCGGGCGCCAGGACCTGGTCCCTGGCTCCAATGAGCCCGATTGTGTTTATTGGAGCTTCAAACCTCAGCAGGATCCCAAGATCCAGGGCATGGGATCTGGAGGTGCATAGCTTCCCGGGGGCCACTATCTCGGATGGCTACACAGTCCTGAACCACAGGACAAAACGAACGGAGATAGCGGAGCAGGTGGTTCTGGCGTTCGGGTTGAACGACAGGGAAGCTGGGAATATAGGAGCCATTGGGAAAATCTTGGGGAAGCTAATAGAGGCGGCCAAGGAAGCATTCCCGGAGGCTCGGATAATGGTCCCTTTGATCAACTTCGATCAAGGGCTGCCGGAAAGGGCTAAAACCAATCTAACGGCCCTAAATAAAATAATTTCGGAGACGGGATGTAATATTCCCCTGCTCCCAGAGGAGGAGTTTAGAGTGGAAAGAGATAGGGTCCATTGAACACCGGCAACGGCGGGGGCAATGTTGCGCCATTGGCAGGAGTGTTTAAACTAGTAACGGGGCTGTTCCACCAGGGCCCCGGGTTTCCGTTTTCGTTTGAAAAAAAGTGGTTGAATAAACATTTAAGTTCAGTAATAAATCTGTCTCAGACGTTTCATTTGACACCAGCACAATTGGTACTATTAGATAAGGGCTTATCTTTTATCCCTTCCCACTTAATGAAGAAGGCGGATAGGGGGCCTTGGCTGGCGGATTTGGGTCATTTCCATGCCAAAGTACAAAGGGCAGTGTTTTTTGGCCCAAGGGAAGAGGGTGATGGGCAAATCCATCCTTTTTGTGAGAGATCGGGCTGGGTGCCCGACCCCAGCAGTTACCAGGGGAAGTATGGGACTTTTTTGATAAGAATGTGGAGGGGGTCCGGTCAGTTTTATCAAGAGCACAGACTCCGAAACCAAATTTACCCCAGAGGGAGATCAAAGCTTTGGAGGAACTAATCTCCAGGCGGGATATAGTTATTAAACCAGCGGACAAGGGGGTTATTATGGACAGGATACGTTATGTACAGGAGGGAAAAAGGCAGTTAACGGATAGGTCTTTTTATTCCAAGTTAACGGCTCCCATTTTTATGGAATCAGTGCCTCGTATTGAAGGGATAGTGGATACTTTGGAAAGTACAGGCTTCATTTGTAAACGGTCTCTAAAATTTCTAAAATGTCTCAAACATTTCCCTCACAACTTCATCTTTGGGGGAGTAAGAATATATCAAAAACCCAAAGGAGGAATAATTTACATTTACATTTATTCATTTAGCTGACGCTTTTATCCAAAGCGACTTACAATTGCTATATATTTCAGAGGTCGCACGCCTCTGGAGCAACTAGGGGTTAAGTGTCTTGCTCAGGGACACATTGGTGTCTCACAGTGGATTCGAACCCGGGTCTCTCACACCAAAGGCATGTGTCTTATCCACTGCGCCATCACCACCAAAAAAAATTTTTCCCCGCTTGTGGGCCGGGTTTCAATCTATATTATTCACCATCAAAAATGAATAATATAGATTGAAAGGAAGAGAAATAGACCCAGGTCTAAATATCCAGACAGATTCCATGACTCCCAGACCGGAGTCAATCACAGGTCTGGGTAAGAATCTAACAGACGTAGGCCAGTGCACTCCCTCGGTCTCCCTATCCCAAACCTTCTTAAACAAGTAGTTTGAGTAAAGGGGGGAGCCGTTGTAATTTCCTCAAACACCTAACCTACACCAGGCTATGGCTACATGGCTACACCAACCCGAGAGCTAAACCTACCCATTGGTAATCCCTATGGCTACACGCACTCGGGACCTAAACCTACCCATTAGTAATTCCTAAGGCCTTATTCTCCTTACAATCCTAACCCTGGCCGATTTAACCCGCCCCACCCAAAAACCACAGAAATCATAAGAAAACCATCAAAATCAAACACCACCAACACACCTAAATCACCTAGACCAAGGAAAACCACCAAAAAGGTCCAAAATCACCTAGACCAAGGAAAACCACCAAAAAGGTCCAAAATCACACAAGAATCATATTAAAATAAGGTTAAAACACATAAATATACTCAAATGTTCATCAACCAATCAGAGGACAGAATTAGGGACAATAACCAATCCAATCAATTGGGACCATTCAAGACCAACCCAAAAGTAATTTAGGATTAACTCAAACCACATTCCTCTCCTAACTAGTTTAAAAATAAACCAAACACAAAGAAACACTAAAAAGAATCAACAACCAATCAGGAGACAGGTTTACTGATAGACACCAATTAGGATTAATCAGGATCAATTAAGACGGTTTAGGATCATAAGACCCAAGGGTCCAATTAAATAGAATAATATCCACTACCAAATCAATCTGAAATAGATAAAGAAATAGAAATACACCTTATGAAACTACCAACCAATCAGGAGACAGAACCACTAACATTATCCAATTAGAAGTAATTAAGACCAATTAAGAACAGTTGAGGCCTAACTAAACACATTCTTTCTCTAAAATGGTTTTAAAATGGATTAAACAAGGAAATACGCTTAATTGAGACAATTAACCAATTAGAAGACAAAGTCAAAGAGCCTGAACCAATCAGAATCAATTAAGGACTGGGAAGACCAATTAAGACTGGTTTTGCCCCCTTTTCGACTAATTAGAAGCTCTATTCTTCACTCAAACGGATCAAAAAACATTTTTAGAGAGGGTAGGACTTAAGCAAGAATATTTAGTCCTAAAAAGAATTTAAAAATTAATTTTTAAAAAAAATTAATTTAATCACCATTAACGTAACAATTAAACCGGAGAATATATACCACCAGGGGGAGATAGGATTCCTTAAGGGTAGATGCTCCCAGCGGTCGTCCTTGGTAAGGATAACGTCGGTTTGGTTCTTGCATTTACTCTAGGGGGGAAGGCTGGTAGAAGCTTGATCAGAGGACAGAATTAGGGACAATAACCAATCCAATCAAGAGAAAAAAAGGGGGGATAAATTGGAACGGGAGCTGGGAATAGGAACAACAACAAAAAAATCATTTTTTTTCCCCGCTTGTGGCTCAAGAGAGAAGTGGTCTCTTATTCTTGTTTCGATAAAACATCGATTAAATCTATTTTGAGCAGGGTTTGAAGGCGATTTTGGGAGAAAGGAATAATGAAAATTTTAGGTTACCACGGTTGTGGCAACTGTAATAAAAAGGTATATATCAGAGTTGCGCCATCTGGTGGCATCCGCAGCTGACGATTAGGAGGAGGGGGAGGGAAGGAGACATTGGAGTGAAAGAAGAGAACGGAGCAGGAGAGAAAGAATGACGGAAAGAGGAATATCTGGATGAAAGGAGAGAGAGGAGGAGAAGAAGAGAAGAGACGGGAAGGAGACATCCGGAGGAAGGAAGAGGGTGGAGTGACAGAAGAAGAGAAGAAACGAGGAGGTATTCGGATGAGAGAGGAGAGAGACATGGCAGAAGAGAGGAGACAAGATATCTGGAGGAAAGGAGGAGTGGAAGAAGGGAGTGGATGGGAAGGAGACGTGTTGATGAAGAAAGGGAATGAAGCGGCAGAGCAAGAGAAACAAGGAGATATTGGGATGAGAGAGGAGAGAGGCGTGGAAGAAGAGAGACAAAGAGAGATGTGGACGAAAGGAGATGGAGAAGCAGGGAGGAACAAAAAAATAGAGAAGGATGGAGGCGTGTTGTAGGAGGGAGGGGAGGAGGAAGAAGAGAATCAGAGTCGGAAAAGAAACGTGGGGAGTAGAGGTACATGAGGGCACCCTTGGTGGTGGCCTCAAGGGTACCAAGAGCCAGGAAGGGGATAGGTCCAAGTACAAGCAAGGCAGGGGTGACCCTGCCGTCCCTGACTCCATTTCAACACCGGGGGCAAAAACCAGAAGAGAAACACCAAGTGATAGAGATTGAGGAAGGGACCTTGGAGGAACTTTTTAAGGAGGAAGAGTTGGGGGGCCAAGAAGGGCCACCAGTCCCTCAGAAGGAGGAAGTGGGGAAGGAAGAATCAGGACAAGAGGAGGTTTCTCGGTGGAGCCTACACGTTAACCATGAGGGGAGGGGGAGTGCCAGGAAATGGTCGCTAGCCCCGGTTAACCTGATCCTGATGGTGGGTGACTCTAATCTGAGCCGGTTGCCGAGAACGGAGGTATGGGATCTGGAGATTCATAGTTTTCCAGGGGCCTCAATTGCGGATGGATACACAATCATGAAACACAGGACTAAGCAGACGGAAGTGACGGAGCAGGTGATCCTGGCCTTTGGCTTAAATGATCGGGCAAGTGGTAACATAATGACTGTGGGGAAGATTATGGAGAAGATGGTGGAAGCAGCCAAGGAGACATTTCCGGGAGCAAGAATTTATGTCCCCTTGATCAATTTTGATCAAGCCTTGCCAGAGAAGATCAAGTCAAACTTAACAGCCTTAAACAAGGCTATTTTTGGTTTGGGTTGTAGTATACCTCTTCTCGCAGAGAAGGATTTCGAAGTGGGAGAGGATAGAGGATACTCGTTATTTAAACGAGTGAAGGGGTCGTCCCGCCAGGGCCCCGGGTTTTTTTTTTTGAGAAAAGACGAAGTAAAGAAGTTTCAAATAAAGGGAGCTCTGTAATTAATTTGTCTCAGGGTTTTAATTTGACATCGGCACAGGTTGACTTATTGGATAGAGGTTTATCCTTTATCCCTTCCCACTTAATGAAGAAGGCGGATAGGGGGTCTTTTCTGGTGGACCTAGGTCAATTCCATATTAGAGTACAGAGAGCAGTATTTTTTGGTCCGAGGGAAGAGGGAGACGTTCAAATTCGGCCTTTTTGTGAGAGATCGGGCTGGGTGCCCCGGCCACAGCAGTTACCAGGGGAACTATGGGACATTTTTGATAGGAATGTGGGGGGGTCCGGATAGCTTTATCAAGAGCACAAACTCCAAAACAAAATTTACCTTTGGACCAGATCAAAGCTCTAGGTGAATTAATCTCTAGGCGGGATATAGTCATTAAACCAGCGGACAAAGGGAGTGCAGTGGTGATTATGGATAGGACAAGTTATGTGCAGGAAGGACAAAGACAGTTGACCGACACTTCTTTTTATTCTAAATTAACGGCCCCCATTTTTATGGAATCAGTGCCTCGTATTGAGGGGATAGTGGAGACTTTGGAGAGGACAGGCTTTATTTGTAAACGGGAGACCAATTATCTACTGGGGGAAAGACACCTAGACTTAGGCGATTCTACTTATTGCCGAAAGTTCACAAGCCTAGGGAGAAATGGCCCAATTCCTTCATGCCTCCGGGTCGTCCAATAGTGTCTGATTGTGGAAGTGAAAGTCATAGGATTGAGTTCTTGGATACAACAGTATATAAGGGACCGGACTTTTGTTCTACAGGTCAGTTGGATTTCAAGATGTTCTTCAAAGAGACAGATACTCATGCCCTGTTGCATCATCAGAGTTATCGTCCAAGACATACATTTAGGGGTATAGTGTTATCTCAGCTCCTCAGATTTAGGAGAATTTGTTCAAGAGAGGATGATTTTCAGGAAGCTAAACGCACATTGTTTTGGAGACATTAATTCGTCTCCATCCTCCACCGACCCATAGACCGACTCTAGCAACCTAAGGCACTCTGATGATGGAGCGTTCAAGTTCACATGCTTGATAATATCTGAAGCAGGCGGCAACAAGCTGTCCAGAATTTTCCGTGTCTTGTGCGACTCAGGAAGGGACGGATCAGTTAACAGGTAATCAACACTCGCTCGCCAGGTGTCGAAGTCAGGCTCGTTACATGGGCGGGGGCTCCTTCCAGACAAAGCTTTTAGGCGAAATGGGGCACCTTGCGAGGACATGGGGTCACTTGTTCTTACAATGTGTTCCATCACCACCCTCTGAATTCCTGGAGGGTGCATAGCAGACATGGGAAATTTCACAGATATCGTCTCGGCAGAATCGGCATCAGCATCATTTGAACAGTGACGCGGCGCTGCGCCTATATTCGTTTTGACTGGGTTTTCAGTCTCTACTCTCAAGAAAGAGGGTGTCTTGAATCCCTCCGACCGCAGGGAAATGCTAGTTGCACATGTCAAGAGGTTTGTCTCTAGAGGGGGATGCTCTAGCGCAAGCTCTGCTCCAGGGGGCGCATCATCTACGGTCCTCACTCCACCCATCTTGATTAGTTCTCGCTGGAGCACATCTCGCAGGCATTCTCCATTAGCATTAGCTATCTCTTGTAATCTCTCCAAGCATTCTGCTGTGGCACTCTTGGCAGTGGGGGTGAAAACACTACTCAGAGTGCGCACACGAAACACGGTGTGTGCATCAGTGGGACTTACTATGCTTAGCGGCAGCTGAGGCTCAAGGTCACACATGGCAGAGTTGTGCGTGAACTCCACTACTGCATTTTGATGAAACTCAGAGCGTGGATCATCAATTAATAAATTGCGACGTATGGAGCCAAACTTCGTAAGGTATGCTTCAAGAACATGATCCAGTTCAGTCAGCGTTATACCACTGACAATCACTGCATTTTGCAAGTTAACGTCTTCACATTCCAGCATGTCCATTTTGTCAAGTTCACTATATGCAATTCTCTCAACTATTATTCACCTCAAACCCTGCTGCCACCTCTCTCCTGGCTGGCTCGCCAAGTTGTAGCATGTAGCGACCTGTGGGCAGGCCTCCTCAACATGCCACCACTATTGGCTCACTGAGTTGTCAGTCACCACAGCATGACACGCGATTGGACACATGCCTTCTCCATCCAGAACACGCTTTCCTTTAACCCTTTACTGATAACTAATGTTATCTGGGTTACACTACTCTGTACACGAAGTGCCTATTTGTCCCCTGACTGCCTACTCTTTCCACGAAGCGCCTATTTGTCCCCTGACAGCCTACTCGGTCCACGAAGAGCCTATTTGTTCCCTGACAGCCTACTCTGTCCACGAAGCGCCTATTTGTCCCCTGACAGCCTACTCTGTCCACGAAGAGCCTATTTGTCCCCTGACAGCCACCTCTGTCCACGAAGCGCCTATTTGTCCCCTGACAGCCTACTCTGTCCACGAAGCGCCTATTTGTTCCCTGACAGCCTACTTTGTCCACGAAGAGCCTATTTGTCCCCTGACAGTCTACTCTGTCCACGAAGTGCCTATTTGTCCCCTGACAGCCAACTCTGTCCACGGAGCGCCTATTTGTCCCCTGACAGCCTACTCTGTCCACAAAGTGGCAGGGGGTGTACCCATGAGACCCCCATGACCCCAGAGTATGGAACCCAGAGTCGGCTTGGTTCCCGAGATATGGCAACTTCCTGTGGGACTTTGACCGGGTGTATCTCGGACACCAAGCCGACTTGGAGCTCCATACTCCGGGCGTGGGGGGGGTACCCATGAGACCCCCTTGACCCCAGAGTATGGAACCCAGAGTCGGCTTGGTTCCCGAGAAATGGCAACTTCCTGTGGAACTTTGACCGGTTGTATCTCAAAAACCAAGCCGACCTGGAGCTCCAAACTCCGGGCATGGGGGGGGTACCATTGGGCCCCCCCTGACCCCAGAGTATGGAGCCCCAAGTCGGCTTGGTTTTGGAGATACAACCGGTTAAAAGCAGCATCCCACCTGTAACTTATTCGACAGGGCCCCTGTAGGCTGTCAGTGGACAGTATGATTTTATGCTAATTTTGCATAATTAATATCTGTAATGTACATCAGTGTGTTGTGCTGTGTCCCCTGAGTGGTGTAGAGTAGGTTTCACCTCATAAATTACAAGATTCTGAGAATCCAACTAAAGGTTCCTGAGAATGCAACTATAGGTTCCTGAGAATTCACACGCTCCAAAAAACGAAGTCGAAAACAGCATCCCACCTGCAACTTATTTGGCGGTGCCCCTCTGAGCTGTTCGTGGACAGTATGATTTTATGCTAATTTTGCACAATTATTGGGTGAAATGTACATCAGTGTGTTGTATCGTGTCCCCTGAGTGGTGTACAGTGGGTTAGACCACAAATGACCACTTTATTTATGAAATATGACCTTTTAATGCAATGTCCACGGGGAGCCTACAGGGGCTCCGTCAAATAAGTTGCAGGTGGGACTTCACCAAATGGATCTCATTAACGGCTATAACTCTGCGACCAAGCCGCCTAGATGCACCAAACTTGGATCAAAGTAGGGTCTTGAGGGGCCCTCTCTAACGGGCCCTAGCCCGAGGCTCTAGCGCCCCCAGGGTCCGAGTTACGGGGCCCAACAGGAAAGGGTTCACTTCAGAAGGAAGGGTCCCAGAACCTCAGGACTCTGGGGTCTGAGAGGGACCTTAGGGACCCCTCACCACCCCAAAGGACGATCCGCTGGGACTCGTCCTTTCCGAGATATAGACCGTTTTGTCCAAAAGTCCCTTATGTATAGCCGAGTTGGAGCTCCAAACTCCGGGCATGAGGCAGACCCCACCGTCCCCAGCTCATGGGACCTTCCGTTTCCGAGATAAGGCCACTTCCGGTCCAGCTTTGACCGGGTGTATCTCGGAAACCAAGCCGAATTGGAGCTCCATGCTCCGGGCGTGGGGGGGTACAATTCGGCCCCCCCTGACCCCAGAGTATGGAGCCCCAAGTCAGCTTGGTTCCCGAGATATGGCAACTTCCTGTGGGACTTTGACCGGGTGTTTCTCGGACACCAAGCCGACTTGGACCTCCATACTCCGGGCGTGGGGGGGGTACCCATGAGACCCCCTTGACCCCAGAGTATGGAATCCAGAGTCGGCTTGGTTCCCGCGAAATGGCAACTTCCTGTGGAACTTTGACCGGGTGCATCTCAAAAACCAAGCCGACTTGGAGCTCCAAATTCCGGACATGGGGGGGGTACCATTGGGCCCCCCCTGACCCCAGCGTATGGAGCCCCAAGTCAGCTGGGTTCCTGAGTCATGCCCAATCAGAGATGGGACTTTGACCGGGTTTATCTCGGAAACCACGCCGACTTTGAGCTCCATACTCCGGGCATGGGGAGGCACCCTTGGGCCCCCCATGACCTCAGAGTATGGAGCCCCAAGTCGGCTTGGTTCCTGAGTTATGCCCGGTCAGAGATGGGACTTTGACCGGGTGTATCTCGGAAACCACGCCGACTCTGAGCTCCATACTCCAGGCATGGGGAGGCACCATTAGGCCCCCCATTACCCCAGAGTATGGAGCCTCAAATTGGCTTGGTTCCCAAGATACATCCGGTCAACTGTGACGCATCCCACCTGCAATCTATTCAACAGGGAGCTGTAAGCAGTCCGTGGACAGTTCATTTTCCAATCCAAGCCCAGTTAGGGTGTACTCTGGCTGGGGATAAATCCTGGAGGGAGAGGGAATTTATACCCAAATGCGTCGATGTAATCATTATGATCGCTTCTTACTGAGATGTGCTGTGTTTTCAATTCATACCAATAGCCTGAGGGCGCTATATGCACAATAATAGTCCATATATGGATCATGAAGAAGACCCATAGTCATGTGACATTCCAGGACGTCACCTCGATACAGAAAGTAGATGACAGAGATCGCTGTAACATGCAGATAAAGATGTTTTGAAGACAATAAACATGATTACAATGATATTTGAGTTACCTGTGTTCTTCGAGCCATGCCAGGTATTTCATAAAAATAGATTATATTTATAATGTAATGCTAATCGATATAGATTTCATCATCGTGCAGAACACTATAAATAATAAATGTTCAGTCTGATTTTTTTTTATCTGAAGCCAAATTAGATCACAGAAGATTATTTAAAACACTCCACTTGCGTTATAAAGTAAGTTTGGAGCACAAACATTGTTTTAATCGCATAAATGGTCGTGTATTGATGGTGTGCTAAGCTAACATGCTAGCTAGCCCAGGTGCACCTGCCACCAGCAGTTATTGTTTTATGATTTTTTTCTAAATATGCTTAATGAAATGTTTCAGTGCATTTGATACCAGTTTCAAATATTTAGTGAGAACTTTGATAAAAGAAATTAGGGTTTGAATCCCTATGAATAGCCTGTGAATAGCCAGTCGTTAGTAGCTATAATGCAGACAAAAGAAATGCATATTTAGAGCCATAACCAGTCTGGAGAGGTGTAAATGTGTGCAGGGGAGACTGACACTGAATGGGAGTCGTTTGCACCACAAAACAATAGAGACAATAGACTGAATAGATGACTCAGAAGATGACTTAACATCAGTTTGCATTTTAGAGTCTAATCAAAATAAAGTAATTTGACATGATCTTGAAAAACATTTGACTAAATACAGAGTTTTAGACTTATCATTTTCAGATTTTAAATATAAAATGGTCACATATATGGCTTTAGCTGCAGTGCATTTCTAGATTGCTCCAGGGCCAACTTTAATTTTATTTTCATGAAGATGTTTCATAAAAATAAATTTCTAATAACTTTACAAAAACTTTGAAGCTATTTAAAAAAAAAATCATTATGACAATAATTAATTCTACATTTACAATAAACTACCAGGTGTCAGCTTTCAAATGAGATCATACTTGTGCTTTTAGTGCAAAGGGTTCATGAACTGTATCTGTTTCAGTTTGGGTATGTCATTTCTGGGGATTTTTCAAAAGTAGGCTTGCAGCTTAACAGGTTAAACAGCGTCTTACCTGAAAATGTACTAGAGACCTGAATGTTTAATTTAAAGTAAGTCACTATCTAATGCATGTACAATCACTGCTCTGTGTCTTACTTGAAAGTATACTTGAGACTGCTATTATAACTTTAAGTAATTTTGCATGTAATAACAGTTGATTACTTGAATTATACCTGCAGACCTAGTAAATTTTGAGTAAGGTGCATGTAGTTGCATTGATTTACTTAAAGATATACTATCAGGTGCATGCTGTTAATTTAAAGTAATTTTGCATGTAATAACAGTTGATTACTTGAATTATACCTGCAGACCTAGTAAATTTTGAGTAAGGTGCATGTAGTTGCATTGATTTACTTAAAGATATACTATCAGGTGCATGCTGTTAATTTAAAGTAATTTTGCATGTAATAACAGTGAATCACTTGAAATTGTAATTTCACAACCCTAGTTAATTTTAAAGTAATTGCACTGTAACTTTCTTCAAGTTATATTCAAATTATCCCTTCAGTGGGAGGGAACTCATGAGACAAGTCCTCTGTTCAGAGTTTTTACATGACACAACTCTCTTGATCCCTGAACTTTCAGCATCAATCACCTTTAGATACTAAACTTTCAGCATCCAAAATTCCTGTTGAATCGTGCCCGATTTGCTGTCGTTTGTTCGCGCGACTAGGCCAGCACTTGAAAGTCTTTCACATTTTGCACGTTGTGGAACAAAGAAAGTTGCTTCTTTCACTGGAGTCTGGAAGGATCAATGTCCATCAAGGACACTGTCCGGTGCCTGGCTGTGGCAAAGAAACATCTCGCCTGGACCGGCACTTCAAGACCCATATGGAATTATCAGAGGCAGCCAGGAGTGAGTATATGATGGTCAGTAAGCGGCACAAAGTGCTTGATCTCTTGAGCGCACTGAGGGCTACAAACCCGGAGGTGCCAATGGTATCCACCGTTGACCTGGTACCCGAACACCCCTGGGCAGAGGATGACACCTTGCCGTTTTTTGAGGAGGAGGAAGAGTGCACTAACGCTGCCTGTAACCGCCGGGTTGCAACGATGAGGGCACAGATCTCGGATCTCAACCAGCAGGTAGATACTCTTACCAGTGCCCTCAAAACTGTTACTCGGCGGTACCGGGTCCTGAGCAGGAGGTCAGGATCCAAGGGTGCAGCCAGACTCCAACAGGTGACGAAGAGACTGCTGTCATCTCTTGGACCAGAGGAAGAGCCAGAGGCCGCTGACGAGACATCTCCTGAGTCTCCAGAGAGGCTACCCTCCACCTACGAGAACCCCTCGGACACCCAGCCGCCCTCAGACACCGAGCCATCCTCCATCCCCCGGGCACACTCCAGCAGAGAGGTGCAAACAAGCCAGCATCCAGGGGGGCCTGGAAGTCCACCTCGCTACCCGGATCATGTGGTTGTCCTGAGTGAGTATAACATTTGCATGGTTTAAAAAAAAATTTTTGTTGAGAAATGTTTTGTAAAAGATTGAAAGCAAAAAAAAAAAAAAGTGTGAAATGTTTTGTTAAAGGCTGTGACTGCGCTGACAGTCTCTTTGCTTTCCTCTTTCTTTGTGTGCAGACTCACTGCTCGAAGAATACCGGAGGCACCAAGAAAGCCCGGATCCGACATACAAATTGAAGGAGAACGTGAGCGGCAAGATATACCGGATCACAAAATTTCTTTGCTTCATGTCAGAGGGCAAAACTAACCTCGCCAATCTGTGCTTTTTGAAAGAGACGTCCAAGATACACGCATGAATCCTGTTCTTCTTGAGTTGCGAAGTTTGTTAAAATAGTAAAAGAGAGCTGTGCGTGAACTTGTAAGGCTAATGATGCACGCTTAACAGCTGTAATGTAATGCTGCCAAATAGATTTCTGATGGGATGCAGTTTTGAATTTGGTGTTTTTTGCTGCCAACCTGATCCTGTGAATTACTGCATAATTCGGCACTGCTTTTTTTTGGTGTTTTATGTGACCGAGATGAGCGCCGCAGGGTGTTAGAAACAGCACTTTTTAAACTGACTAAACCAATCTATTATAAAAATGTCATTTTACACTCAACTTTGACCATTTACTTAAAAATATACCTTCACACTCCTAGCATATTTTTGAGTAATTGTACATTGTAATTGTAATTGCTGTGAATTACCTGAGATTATACCTGCACGCATCCACTAAAGTAACGGTGCATGCGATTACAGCGATTGACTTTAAATTATCAGCACGCCCCTACTAGAATATTTTTAAGTAATTGTACATGTAACACCAGTCAGTGCTTTCTGAATGAAATGTCCAGAATACGTGCGCAAGTTCTGTTTTTCTTGTGTTCTCAAAAGTTTGTTTAACCAGTAAAACGGAGCTGTCCGTGGTCCTGAAGTTTTAAGGTTAATGATCCACGCTTCACAGCTGTAATGTAATGGACTAAAGATGGCGCCGATGTGTGTGGCAGGCCGTCTATTGCTCCGTCTGTTGTTTGTTTGCTTATATGTTTTAACTTGTGCTACCGTGCAGAAATGCTGCGCATCAATATTATTTTATAATCGAGAAACTCTATTAACTTTAAATGTGGAAATCTCATCAAATGTGCAGCCATACCAATTACAGGATGGTTCTCAAGGTTCTCACTCAATACCCTCACCAGATTTATCATCTATACCTGGATACCTGCGAAAACGAGCAGGCATCGCGGTTAAGCTGAGGCTGGAGTTGCTGAGCCGTGGAGAACTTCCATTCACCTGGCGTCGAGCTGTTCGGAGACGCTCTTTGTGTCCGCTTCGACAATGGATAGTTCCCTTGGTTCCGACTGAGCTGGCGTCGCCTTTGGGCGTTCACACTCTTGATTTTTCTCCTCGTTTCCATTGAGGAGGAGTGTGTTTGAATCATCTTCGCTCGCTACCACATGCAGTGCATGAAAAGGAATCTACATCAAATCCCACGAACGTAAGGATGGCCTTGATAAACTCCAGATCGATCGTAAATAAAACTTTTATTTTAAATGACCTGTTCTCTGTGCAGAGACTGGACTTCCTATTTCTTACTGAGACCTGGCTCTGTCCAGGAGATCTGAGCCCTTTTTCCGAACTTCTGCCAAACAAATGTCGCTATTTTAACTCCCCACGGACAACTGGCCGGGGTGGTGGACTAGTGTCTATATATAAAGAACATTTTACCTGTCGCACGGTGACGAGTAACAGTTACAGCAGTTTTGAACTTTAGATGTTTTGCTTTGAACTTGCTGATCCACTTTGGTTGCTGTTATCTACCGACCACCAAAATATAACAAACTTTATAACAGATATGCGTAATTCCTTGGTGATCTGAACCCAAAATATGATAAATTTCTTATCGTGGGGGATTTTAATGTGCATGTATGTGTAGTGATCTTTTTCTTTGTAGAAAAGTTAGAAGCTCAGACCAGGAGACGGTGGAAGTTTTCCAAGCAGAAGTTCTTTATTGCTTGTCGGTAGCTGCAGTCATTCCAACATCATCTGACTTCTTGAGTCAAACATTGTAATATATATACATTATAAGAGGGAGGGATTACATTGTGATGGTGGAAACTCATATACAGGTTTAGGAACCTGTATTAAAAGAGAGAGGGAAAAACCTATTCAAACCCTGAGACTCCAGAACAGGAATGACAGGACTCTCTCTTGCTAAGACAAAAGCTCGCGAGAGTCTCCAAGAGTTTCACTAACATGTTTCATTTAACTTACAATAGAAAGAAAACCTGTCTGACAGCTGTATATGGAGACACAGAATAAGACAGGACTTTCGTGCTCCACAGCTGAATGCTAAATTCAATTTACAGAACTTTCTCAGTATATATATGATAGTATTAGAAGTTAAATTAAACATTTGACAAAGTTGCATTCCTTCATATGCTGCATGAATGATTGCTTGGCTAAGGAATTTATGCATCTACTACATTTTTTTTAGTAAAATCTACTAAAAATGTTATTATGGGGATCGATGTTTCCACACACAAAGGTGGCCATACCCTTGACTTAGTGCTCCAGCATGGAGTTTCTATCACTGATTTGGAAATCTGTGAAAACGGGTTCTCTGATCATAAGACTGTTATGTTCACTGTACCCTGCCATGCGAAGATATCTACAATCCTATCTTGTGAGGCTCCATATCGTTACATTAATAATCATACAAAATCATCTTTCCTAACCATCTTTGACGAAGTGATGCCATCGCTCAATGAATTTGCTTGCGAGATCAGCGCGGAAGTACTTCTCTCCAGATTTAATTCCACCTGCTCTGATGTCTTGAATGCCGTGGCACCTTTAAGATCACCGCGACAAAAAATCCATTATGAACCTTGGATTGATGATTCCATTCGTTGCCTCAGACGCTGTTGCAGAAGAGCGGAACGAAATTGGAAAAAGGACAGGCTTCAGGTGTCATTTGAGATTTTAAAGGATGCTCTGCGCAGCTACCAGAAGGAAGTAAAGAAAGCCAAATGTCGATATCTATCAAACATTATTAACAAGAACTGCTCCAGACACTTTTTAATATTATAAATGTTACTTTAAATCCATCGACTGCACTCTCTCCGGGGGTTGCATCCCCGTCATGTGATGAGTTTTTATTTTTCTTTGAAAACAAAATAAGAGATCTTAGAGTATAACTTGCACGTCCTCTACAATCTCTCTTAATTCTAATAACCATCTCTTAAATGAAACTGATGCTGTGTCATTTAGTGAGTTTAACTCAGTTACTGAGGCGGAATTTTTAGAAATGGCTAAGCAGCTCAAGCCTTCTGGCTCACCACTGGATAGTCTTCCTTTTTTATTCAAACAACTCATTGCAGATATGGCTCCATATTTACTGATTATAATAAATCGCAGTCTAGAATCCGGCATTATGCCTGACTGCTTAAAGCATGCAGTGATTCGTCCAATGATTAAAAAATCGAACCTGGATTCATCTGTTTTTACAAATTTTAGGCCAATTTCTAATTTGCCATTTGTTTCTAAATTTCTTGAAAAAATTATTCTATTACAGTTACAGAGTTATTTAGCTGAGAACTCATTATTTGAAATATTTCAGTCTGGCTTTCGAAAATGTCACTCCACAGAGACTGCATTGGTCAGAGTTCTTAATGATATTTTAATTACTTGCGACTCTGGTGATTTTACAGTACTTGTTCTTCTCGATTTAACAGCAGCGTTTGATACTATTGATCATACTATCCTAATTGACCGTTTAAGGCACTATGTTGGTATAGGAGGTACAGCTTTGAAATGGTTAATATCATTTTTAACAAATAGGAGTTTTTCAGTTAAGATGGGCGAACGTTATTCGAGTACAGCACACCTACACTATGGAGTTCCGCAGGGCTCTATTTTAGCTCCATTATTATTTTCTTTATATATGCTTCCTCTTGGGTCCATTTTTAAAAAACACGGGCTGTCATTTCACTGCTATGCAGACGACACACAGGTTTATTTGCACGTGAAACGAGATTTTTTTAAGCCTAACGTCTCTTACAGCATGCCTAGAGGAGGTAAAGGCATGGATTTCTTAAATTTTTTTTATTTTTAACGAAAAGAAAACCGAAATCATTATGTTCAGCCCATCTGAGCTATCAAAACCTGTAAACTTAAATCTGGGTGAGATGTCCGTGTATTTGAAACCCTGGGTGAAAGATCTGGGTTTTGTTTTAGACGACAATCTAAAATTTGATCGTCAAATAAACTCTGTGGTAAAATCGTGTTTCTATCAGCTACGTCTGCTCGTTAAAGCAAAACCGTTTCTCTCATTCAAAGATCTTGAGAAATTAATTCATGTATTTATTTAGACGAGATTGGACTATTGTAACTCATTATATCTGGGAATTTGTCAGCAAACACTATCTCGTTTACAATTTGTCCAAAATGCTACGGCCCGTTTTCTGTGCGGAAAAAAAAGAGAGAGCATATTACACCAATTCTAAGATCATTGCACTGGTTACCGGTGTGTTACAGAGTAGAATTTAAAGTATTACTTTTAGTTTATAAATCTTTGAATGGATTAGCACCAACGTATCTAGTGGAATTATTAATAGAACAAAAGCCTGCAAGGTCTCTGCGCTCTTCAAATCTGGCCTTACTGTCTACCCCAAAATCGCAGCTAAAGCGCAGAAGAGATCGAGCGTTTTGCATCGCTGCACCTAGACTTTGGAATACTCTCCCAATTAGCTTAAGACAGGCTCCATCTCTTACTATTTTTAAATCCAAACTTAAAACATATTTATTTTCAAAAGCTTTTGATTAAAGACTGTGTTTTTATATGTGCTTACATGTTACTTAACCCTCTGAGGTCTATGGGTTTTTTGGGGTCCTTGAGGTGTTCTGACGTGCTCTGACATTTGTGCTTTTTTCAGTTATTTATAAACATATTAATTGCAAAGGTGTAAATTCATTCTATATAGCACAAACGGGGCTACCGTAATATGTGAGCAACATGTATGTACATGTTTGTATTTTTGAGAGAATATTGCTTATGCATAGTTATTGAAAAAACTCAAACTTAAAGTGTCTGAAATAAGGCCACAAAACACATACTAAATGTGTCCACAAGACTTTTGACTAATGACTGTTGTTGCCTAGAATTTTTGCTTCAAAATGATCTGAAAATCATCCTGCCTAATCATTTACACAAAACAATACATTGATTTAAATTTTATAAGACACCTTTTGTTTGGAAAGGCAATATGCGTGGAGGCGTGTTCACACCTGAGAAGACAAAGGCCGGATAATGAGCCCTATAATGAGCTGCATATTAATTAGCCCTTTCACACAAGTGTGTCACAGGATCCCAAAGAATGCAAGGACAAAAGAAATTATCTATATATACATATTTTACAATTAGGTTACAATTACAACAACAATTACAATTTTAACAATATTTCAAGTGTATTTCTTTGTAAAAAGTATACATTTTATCATACGTATTAAAAAAGGTAAGGATTCATTAGTTTGAATATTGGAACAAACACTATAATAACATCTTAGTTGATAATTCAATATACCTACTTTATTTTTGACAAAACATCATACTATAGTATATTTAACATATGAGCAGAAATTGGTGAACAAAAGCTTAACTATTTAATGTGACAGTAGTCTTTTTTTACAGTCAAAACTTTATAATCTATCCAAAACTAATCACAGAATCTTGTCTAAACATTCATATTTAGTCTGTAACATATGTCTGTAAACGTGAGTGTTTGTAATTTATATACAAAAATGTTTTGGGGGATCTGTTCTGTTCTTAACTGCCTTTGTTTTTTGTGTGTGATCAGGTCTGCAGTCACAAAACAAACAAGGCTTTTGGACCAGCGCACATTGCCCTACTCGATTTTGAGCATGAGTGGGCACAACGTTTTTTGAGGCTCAAAGAAAAGCTGCCGGGCGGAGAGGATGCCAATTATTATTTTTTTACCTCAAAACCCAACTCGTGCAAAAATTTAAATGGCTATTTCCAGGAGGCATGAAATGGAGCTCCCTGGATGCCCAACGTTCACGGACGTTCGAACCTCCATCGCCAGCCACGTAATGTCACGGTTTGTGAGGCAGAAGATGACGAGAAGGCTGAAGGTTCAAATACAAACTATTTTAATTACAATTACTCACAGAGACATAAACTGGAAGGTAGCACAACAACATTACACAGACGAGAACGGACCAGGAATGAGGGAGAACACAGGGTTTAAATACACAGAGAACAGAGCAGGGAAACAAGGCACAGCTGGGGCAAATTAACACAACACAGGTGAATGAACTGAACACAAACGAGGAGCGTGAAAACTGGAACATCGGATTGAACCAAAAACACTAAGCAGGGGGAAACACAGGACACACATGTAACATCACGCCCCCTCCCAAAAAGGCGCAACCTCGCGCTGTAGAACATCAATAGGGGCGGGAGGGTGGGCGCCCTGGAAGCAGACAGGAGCGAGGCCAAACCGGAGCAGGAAGCCTCCAGGGCGGAGCAGGATGTGCTGGTGGGCAGGGCAGAGCAGGTAACGCGGGCGGCCAGGGTGGAGACTTTCCCTCGGGCGGCCAGGGTGGAGACTTTCCCTCGGGCGGCCAGGGTGGAGACGACCCTTCGGGCGGCCATGGAGGAGACGACCCTTCGGGCGGCCATGGAGGAGACGACCCTTCGGGCGGCCATGGAGGAAACGACCCTTCGGGGGACCATGGCGGGGTCCTATATCCCCCCCCCCCAAAACTTTCTTGGGGAGTGTGACAGGCTCAGGAACGTGCTCTGGGACAGACACCGGCTCAGGGACAGACACCGGCTCAGGAACAGACACCGGCACAGGAACAGACACCTGAACAGTAACAGCCACAAGGACAGAGACAAACACAGAAACAAACATTGCTTCAGGAACTGGCTCCGGCCCAGGAACAGCAGACACTGGCTCCGGCTCAGGAACAGCAGACACTGGCTCCGGCTCAGGAACAGCAGACACTGGCTCCGGCTCAGGAACAGCAGACACTGGCTCCGGCTCAGGAACAGCAGACACTGGCTCCGGCTCAGGAACAGCAGACACTGGCTCCGGCTCAGGAACAGCAGACACTGGCTCTGGCTCAGGAACAGCAGACACTGGCTCCGGCTCAAGAACAGCAGACACTGGCTCCGGCTCAGGAACAGCAGATACTGGCTCAAGTGTGTGCGCAGCCCACACACACCACATGGCTGTGGCGATAATGGCCAGTGTTGCGGTCACTGAGGGCTCAGGCGGCGCATACGTGGCGTGAACGGTCTCCGGCTGAGCAGACCAGACGTGACGTGAACAGTCTCTGGCTGGACTGGGCTGGACGGAAACAGCGGTGAAGGCTGGACTGGGCTGGACGGAAACAGCGGTGAAGGCTCGGCTGGGCTGGACGGGACCAGCGGTGAAGGCTCGGCTGGGCTGGACGGGACCAGCGGTGAAGGCTCGGCTGGGCTGGACGGGACCAGCGGTGAAGGCTCGGCTGGGCTGGACGGGACCAGCGGTGAAGGCTCGGCTGGGCTGGACGGGACCAGCGGTGAAGGCTCGGCTGGGCTGGACGGGACCAGCGGTGAAGGCTCGGCTGGGCTGGACGGGACCAGCGAAGGCTTGGCTGGGCTGGACGGAACCAGCGGTGAAGGCTCGGCTGGGCTGGACGGAACCAGTGGTGAAGGCTCGGCTGGGCTAAGAGGGCTTTGAGCTGGGCAGGACCAGCGGCGAAGAGGGCTTTGAGCTGGGCAGGACCAGCGGCGAAGGAAGCTCTGGGCTGGACGGGATCAGTGGTGGAAGCTCTGGATCTATGCTGGACGGGACCAGCTGTGAAGGCTCTGGAAGGGCGCTGGACGGGACCAGCTGTGAAGGCTCTGGAAGGGCACTGGCGAGATCCTCTTCTCCTGGACTGACGGCGAAGGGAGAGTTACAGCTAGCTAATACCCATTCCACAAAGGCAGCGAAGTTCCCCCGAGGCCCATCTCCGGGCAGGCGTGCTTTGGTCTCAGCGTTGAGGCCTGCCCAGAAGAACACACAGAGGCTGGTGTCATCATAATGAACTAGAGGTACCAAGTCCAAATACCTCTGTGTGTGGGCCTCGAGGGACTGATCCTCCTGGGAAAGGAGAAGGATCTGGACTGCTGCAAAATCCATATGTTTAGTGGTCCGTTCTTCTGTCACGGTTTGTGCAGGCAGAAGATGACGAGAAGGCTGAAGGTTCAAATACAAACTATTTTAATTACAATTACTCACAGAGACATAAACTGGTAGGTAGCACAACAACATTACACAGACGAGAACGGACCAGGAATGAGGGAGAACACAGGGTTTAAATACACAGAGAACAGAGCAGGGAAACAAGCCACAGCTGGGGCAAATTAACACAACACAGGTGAATGAACTGAACACAAACGAGGAGCGGGAAAACTGGAACACAGGACTGAACCAAAAACACTAAGCAGGGGGAAACACAGGACACACATGTAACACGTAAGTGTTTTCACATGAGCACACATTTTTGGTTAGCACTGTGTAATGTTTTATCTTAACAATTTGCCTTTGTTTTTCCTCTTTTCCTCTGTGTTTGTAGGCCAAGTTCACTCACAGAGACGATGACAGGCAAAAACTGGCAAAATTTATGTGCCATGATGTCCGCACCGCTGACAAATATTATGTAACCAACCTTTCAGTGAAGCAGGCCGTCGAACATAGGAGATTATTCCAAGTAGCGCTGCAGGGAGAGGAGAGGTCACCGTCTAAACAAGAAACAAACAAGAAGAGAAAGCGGCCCCTGAGAAAGGCATCTCGGCCCCGCAAGCGAGCTTCTCTCGACTTGACAGACGTGACGTCGACCAGCACCAGCCCAGAGGATGCTGATAAAAACAGGAGTCGGGGGTGTCCACTCTGGGGTCTGAAAAGGTAAACTGATTTAATGTAATGAGACTACATCCATACATGATGTCTTGATTTGCAGACTAATGATAAATTGTTCTCTATGTTTTTTTTTGACAGGATGACACAGTTCAATCACAGGCTCTGAAGAGATGGAGGCGGCAGAGGTGACGAAGGAGGAGAGGCACGATGAAGGCACGATGAAGCTGAGGGGGGTCCTGACTCCTCTGGGCCTCAAGGCTAGACTGAGGCCCAGGCTGATCTCGCCACTAAAAGTGAGGAAGGTTATGGCGTTAAGAAAATCTAAAGAGGCGGCAAAGAAAGTAAAAAAAAGAATAGAAATGCGCCGTAGAAAAAGATGAATCTTTTTTAAAACATTTAGTTATTTTTTTCCCCTTAAATTTTCTTACTATTAAAAGACGATCCATATTTTTCTAACATAGTTTTTTTTCTTCTTTTTCAATTTAGTGTGTTTAGTGTTTTTTTTATTTTTTTATTAGTATAGTTTAAATATTATTAATCTATTGTTTCTGCTATTTCTATATTATTATTATGTTATTATGTTGTTATTATCTTTGTGTCTAATAAATATACTTGCTTGTTTTGGAATTTACACTTTTTGTCTGTCATCATTTTTTCCTGAAAGGGTATTTATTGTATTTACTGTGGTAAAGTTTAATAGAACCCAGCAAAAAAAGTTATCAAAGATTCAGCGGCTCAAACTTTCTAATTCAAAAACAGCATCCCACATGTAACCTATTCAACATGGCCCCTGCCGTCTCTGGACATTTAATTTCAGGGCTAATTATTCATAATTAATAGCTATAATGTACATCAGTTATATCAGAACACTGTTATATTGTTTATAAACCACTAATTATTAACAATGACCAGTGACCTATGTAAATAAATAGTCTTAAAATGTAAACACTTGTGCTATACAACACACACACACACACACACACACACATACAAATTGTACAAGTGATTCATGTGTAGTCTTTACTTGCATTCAATAGTGACTTATTGAAATTTACTACATGCATTACAGTGACTTACTTTAAATTATACCTTCACGCCTCTATTCCATTTTGAAGTAAGTCACTATTGAATGCATGTAATGTTACTTTAAATTATACCTTCACTCCCCATCACACATTTCTGGTTAAATTTCGACTAAATGTCTTATACTTTGGACAACATTTGTAATAGCTGTGAGGGTATGACTTAAAGTAATCTTAAATTAAACAGTGTATTATTTGAAAAAATACTAGAGACCTGAATGTATAATTTAAAGTAAGTCACTATCTAATCCATGTACAATCACTGCATGTAGTTGCATTGATTTACTTTATTGCATGCAAAATTACTTTTGCGTGCTGGTAATTTAGTGGATTACTTGAAATTATACCTGCAGCCCTCCACTAGTAAATTTTGAAGTAAGTTGCATGTAGTTGCATTGATTTACTTTAAATTATCAGCACGCACCTGCTAGTATAACTTTAAGTAATTTTGCATGTAATAACAGTGGATTACTTGAAATTATATCTATCTGCAATCTATATATCTCTATCTTTATACCTACAAATTTTAGGAAAAAAAGATTTTATCCATAACATCAGGGTGATCCCATTAGGTGGTCAGAGCTGGGTTAGAGCCCATGTCCTCACAAGCAAAGGGGCCCAACCACAATACAGTGCAACCTGACCACTTCCCCACAGAAGACATGAAAACTCCCCAGTAGCCTGTCTGTTTGCTTCCTGGACAACTGTAACTCATTCAGGGAACTTTTTTAATATACAGGTCCTTCTCAAAAAATTAGCATATTGTGATAAAGTTCATTATTTTCCATAATGTAATAAAAAAAAATAAACTCTCATATATTTTAGATTCATTGCACACCAACTGAAATATTTCAGGTCTTTTATTGTTTTAATACTGATGATTTTGGCATACAGCTCATGAAAACCCAAAATTCCTATCTCAAAAAATTAGCATATTATGAAAAGGTTCTCTAAATGAGCTTTTAACCTAATCATCTGAATCAACTAATTAACTCTAAACACCTGCAAAAGATTCCTGAGGCTTTTAAAAACTCCCAGCCTGTTTCATTACTCAAAACCGCAATCATGGGTAAGACTGCCGACCTGACTGCTGTCCAGAAGGCCATCATTGACACCCTCAAGCAAGAGGGTAAGACACAGAAAGAAATTTCTGAACAAATAGGCTGTTCCCAGAGTGCTGTATCAAGGCACCTCAGTGGGAAGTCTGTGGGAAGGAAAAAGTGTGGCAAAAAACGCTGCACAACGAGAAGAGGTGACCGGACCCTGAGGAAGATTGTGGAGAAGGACCGATTCCAGACCTTGGGGACCTGCGGAAGCAGTGGACTGAGTCTGGAGTAGAAACATCCAGAGCCACCGTGCACAGGCGTGTGCAGGAAATGGTGCCGCATTCCCCAGGTCAAGCCACTTTTGAACCAGAGACAGCGGCAGAAGCGCCTGACCTGGGCTACAGAGAAGCAGCACTGGACTGTTGCTCAGTGGTCCAAAGTACTTTTTTCGGATGAAAGCAAATTTTGCATGTCATTCGGAAATCAAGGTGCCAGAGTCTGGAGGAAGACTGGGGAGAAGGAAATGCCAAAATGCCTGAAGTCCAGTGTCAAGTACAGACAGTCAGTGATGGTCTGGGGTGCCATGTCAGCTGCTGGTGGTTGTCCACTGTGTTTTATCAAGGGCAGGGTCAATGCAGCTAGCTATCAGGAGATTTTGGAGCACTTCATGCTTCCATCTGATTTCATTTTTCAGCACGACCTGGCACCTGCTCACAGTGCCAAAACCACTGGTAAATGGTTTACTGACCATGGTATTACTGTGCTCAATTGGCCTGCCAACTCTCCTGACCTGAACCCCATAGAGAATCTGTGGGATATTGTGAAGAGAAAGTTGAGAGACGCAAGACCCAACACTCTGGATGAGCTTAAGGCCACTATCGAAGCATCCTGGGCCTCCATAACACCTCAGCAGTGCCACAGGCTGATTGCCTCCATGCCACGCCGCATTGAAGCAGTCATTTCTGCAAAAGGATTTCCGACCAAGTATTGAGTACATTACTGAACATAATTATTTGAAGGTTGACTTTTTTTGTATTAAAAACACTTCTTTTATTGGTCGGATGAAATATGCTAATTTTTTGAGATAGGAATTTTGGGTTTTCATGAGCTGTATGCCAAAATCATCAGTATTAAAACAATAAAAGACCTGAAATATTTCAGTTAGTGTGCAATGAATCTAAAATATATGAAAGTTTAATTTTTTTCCTTACATTATGGAAAATAATGAACTTTATCACAATATTTTGCATCTATATCTATCTGCTATCTATATATCTCTCTCTTTATACATTCAAATTTTAGGAAAAAAAGTTGTATCCATAACATCAGGGTGATCCCATAAGGTGGTCTGAGCTGGGTTAGAGCCCATGTCCTCACAAGCAAATGGGGCCCCAACCACAACACAGTGCAGACTGTCCACTTCCCCACAGAAGACATGAAATCTCCCCAGTAGCCTGTCTGTGTGCTTCCTGGACAACTGTAACTCATTCAGTGAACTGTATGTACTGTACTGTATGTACATCAGTGTGTTGATTCGTGTCCCCTGTGTGGTGTACATTAGGTTTCACCTCATAAATTACAAGATTCCGAGAATGCAACTAAAGGTTCCTGAGAATGCAACTATAGGTTCCTGAGAATCCACACACTCCAAAAAACTAAGTCGAAACCAGCATCCCACCTGCAACTTATTTGACGGTGCCCCTGTGAGCTGTTCGTGGACAGTATGATTTTATGCTAATTTTGCACAATTATTGGGTGAAATGTACATCAGTGTGTTGTATCGTATCCCCTGAGTGGTGTACAGTAGGTTTGACCACAAATAACCACTTTATTTATGAAATATACTCCGCGACCAAGCCACCTAGATGCACCAAACTCAGGTCAAAGTAGGGTCTTGAGGGGCCCTCTCCAACGGGCCCTGGCCGGAGGCTCTAGTGCCCCCACGGTCCGAGATACGGGGCCCAACAGGAAAGGGTTCACTTCAGAAGGAAGGGTCCCAGAACCTCGGGGAGAATCTGCTGGGACTCGTCCTTTCTGAGATATAGACCGTTTTGTCCAAAAGTCCCTTATGTATAACCGGGTGTATCTTGGGGGTTAAGCCGAGTTCTTGCGCGTGCTCGAACACAAGAGCGAGCACTCATGGCCACACTGAGACTTTCAACACACCGGAGAAAGCATCACACAACATGCTGGAAACTCATGTAAACTCCCACTGCAACGTTACAATAATAGGCTACTTTTATCAGCTTGACCAGGGAACTACACTGCGACCAAAATGGTTGCATATGCGACCTTTTTAAATGCCATTGTGACCCTAATTTTTAATGGGTCGCAAATGTATCACTGACTATTTTTGTACCTACCTTATGTTTTAGGCAATATGCTATGACTGTAGATCTAGTACATAAAATAAAAGTTACATCCTAAAGCACCTACTTTTTGTTATCCTGGAACAGTCTTTTATATTCATTTCATGTCTCATATATGTTGTAGTTACATACACCGTGTCCTAACCAGAAGCGATGCGATAAGATCCAGCAACAAATAATGTGTCTGTCCACACTAGATGCGACGTGTCTGCGAGATGCGTAACCCACAGCCAATCAGAACAGTGTGTGGGCGGAGTCTCGTGGCGAGTGCACAGCACCAGAGAGTAATCTTGACGGCAATCGCAAGAAAATGGATAAGTAGCTACGTAATCAAATTCACAAATATTACACCATTTAAACATTAATCAAATACATAGGCTATTCAGTTACTAAAACAATAATTAAAACAATCTTTGTCAAATAATACACTTGTTTCTTCAGTTTGAATTTTATTTTTTCCATTTGTTTAATTTCAAGATCTGAGGTGAATTATCCATTTTTGCTTTTAGATCTGCAAATCTGGAGCACTAAATGAGATTCAAAGTCACATTACACGCTTTTAACATCAAATAAAGCATATAAACAGTACCTGAGATTATCATTGCCATACTTTGTGTTTGTTTGTCTGCGACGTCGCAGAAAAATAGAAACCGTTTCTAAAATAGAATCGTTGCGTGTCGCTGGTTAGGACAAAAACTGATTAATATGGAAAAGATACCTTTTATAGATACGCGTGTAGTTAGGACACGGTGTGACATGATAATTCATACATGTATCACAGTAACACTGCAAAATTAAAGACAGACAAACAGATCCAACTAAAATCATATTTTATTGAGTCAGCAAACAATAAGGAAAGCTTCAATACTTAAGTTTGTTGCAGTAGCGGACCAGCTCACCAATCTGGCTTTCTGCCTCTGGTATGCGCACGCACACCCTGTAATGTTTGTAACAGGAAACCCGTGTTTACAACTACGGATGGGCCCTGGCTAATATTCGGGTTACAAGTCTGACTCTCTAACCATTAGGCTACAACTGCCTTAAGAGAAATGGCAGCATCGTTATTTTATTTTTACTCAAAGATTTGTAGATCTATTAGTTAAATCTGTTGACTTTAGCAATTTTGTTGCATTGCATGCCTATGGTGACAGGTCAAACATGAGAAAAAGCACTTGTCTTCCCCCAAAGTTTGAAGACCTCTAATTCAAGAAATATTAAAGATATCTTAAAATCATTTTTAAATTACGCTTCTTAACAAAATTTTCTTTTGGTATCATCATTTTGAAGGCCCTATACTATTTAATTCAGAGAATGAATTGTTAAATTTGTATTAATGGTCTGAAGAATACATTTCATATGCTAAATTGAGTTTGTTCATTACACCAGGCAGGCTTGGTGCATGTAGTCAATCGGAAAACTGCTCTACCATGTCCAATGGGAGGCTCAAAAAGGGAGACATTGGAATGTCCTCATTCTCCTGACGTCTTATTTCATCACGGTGTGTGTCATTGGTGCGTAGGGGTACCTCTGGGTAAGTCACTCGGCCAGATTGCTGACTTTGAAGAACCTAACGATCCTGGATCATCTCAAATGGTCAACAGTAAAATCCTTTTTTCAAGTTATTTCCTTCATTTAAGTGGCTTTAAATGTTCTATTTTCAACAGGTAAATTCCCTGAACACATCCACCTATGCAGTCTTGATCATATTATGAATTAAGAAATAATTATAATCCAGTCAAAAATAAGTTACAGGGAACATAAATAGTTACTTTACCTTCCGAGTTTTTCGTTCATTTGTCACGTGACAAACGCAATGAACGACTCATCACTAGTTGATTGGGAGAGCTGTTGAATGTTTTTCTCACTCTTGTGTGCTGGAACTATTCATCTTCACACTCTGGCTCCAAAATGCAAATCTCATCTCCTCTGCAGATTTTACCCCTTTTATTGGTCCTGCTTTAAAACTATTTGCCCAGTTATTTCTTCTTTTTATTAATGCTGTAACAACTTTGTTCTGTTATTCCATTTGTTCCTGTTTTAATAAAACTTGTAACGCCTGTTGTGTAATTGTATTGTCATTTTGTTTAGTCTTTCCCAAAAGACTGACCCAAAAAAATGTGTTTGTATGGTAAAAACCACGAAAAATCTTTCATATTTAAATAGTGTTTTACCTTTCCCCCCAGTAAGCTAATCTAACTGGATTCATTTTGTCAGTTGTCTAGTAATTTGCTTCAAGAATCAAGACCTGAATGCAGTTTTGGGGGATTCCTGGAAAAAACATTGTGCCCTCTGCTGCCTGATAATGCTCATGTAATCTTTTCTCTGGCTTGTGAAACTAACTGATCAGTGTGGGTGAATATTTTTAACACAATTTAAATCTTTAAACCTTTCATGCATGAATTATGATAACCTCAGTCAGGATTTTTTTCCTATGTGTTTTTATTGCTCTTAGGGCATGAAAAACAAGATTTTATTTATTTATTACAAATTTTTCAAAGACATTTTCAGATGTCCACTTAAGCGGACAGCATGCATTTATGGTTTAAGCTGAAGAGATACTATATTAAACATAATAGAATAATCAAACAGATAAAGTATGTGTATTTAACAAACTAATCAATACAATTATATCAAATCATGTGAAAACTATAAAATATATACAAAAAATATAAATCCGAAATTTTGCAAAGGCAAATTGAACTTCATACAAGTTGCAGTTAGTGTATCTTTGATATCAGAACATGAGGACGTGCTTCCATCAGAATTTTCTACAGCCTGTCAAAGTACAACTGTGGAAACCACTCAGATGCTCCCTCTAGTGTACCAGAGTATGTCAATTTACCTTTATTAGCTGATAATTCTCATAATGTTCAAGGTGGACACATTTCTAGCATAGCCCTCTTCTGAGAAAACCTAGCGATACGTTTTTTTTCAATCTCATCTGAAATAAGCAGTGTTGGGGCATGCATAATGCATTCAGGTTACTTTTTTGCAGGCGCAGATTTATGGGTGGGCCTGGGTGGGCATGTGACAGGTGGCCCACCCAAACAGATTAATAAAAACAATTTAAATTTTTAATTTTAATAATAATAATAATAATCTTAATAATGAATTAAGTTTGGCCATACGGCCGCTGAACACTTTATATGATATGACAAGCGCTGAGCACGTCCATCTCTGGTTCAGCGCCAGCAAACGCACGAACGCACAGTTTGAATCTGGCAGTGATGTCATGTCACTGTACATATTTTGTCCAGATTTCGACACCCTTGCAAGGAGAGTGGACGAGGCACATTGTTCACATGAACACTATGTCTTGGAAAGACAAAGCTAAGGGCCCGTTCACAGATCGCCTCTTTTGCGCTCTCCAGTTTGTCATTTCAAATGTACGCGCTCATAATGGAAGCGACGTTGTCACGACAGACGTGGTCAGGGGTCTAATTGACTCATCAAACGCGTGCGTTTCGACAGCCAAGGGACGCGCGATTTGCCATAAAAGCTCGCGTTCTTAACGTGCACTTTGTGGTCACGGAAAACGCGCGTCAGAAACGCCCGGTTTTGCATCAAAACCTGCGTCCTCAACGTGTGATCTGCTATTTAAACGAGATTGTTTCTGTCTGCAGGTGTTTTATGCCTCAGAAGTGTTTTTGTAACAAGAAAAGAAAAACAACTCTCGGTTTCACGTTCACTGTTTTTTATTTCAGCACCTCGGACAGTCCCTAATCCCTTCGTTCGAGACACATCTCGCAAATTTTCCAGTTGTAATTCTGGTAACACTTTACAATAAAGTTTTATACATGATTTATTTAAAAAAAATGTATGCATGAACCACGAGTTTTTGACGCGCGTTTTCCGTGACCACAAAGTGCACGTTAAGAACACGCGCTTTTATGGCAAATCGCGCGTCCCGCATGCTTTTGAGGGTCAGTGTGAAATCAGACACCTGACCAGGCATTTATGAATATTTTGGCTTGCCATACGCATGTGGTGCAGGCTGCAGCGCGCTCGATTTTCCAGGCGCGCATATATGCCGCGGCGAGATGAAAACATCTCAACTTTTCAGAGAGTGCCGCAAGCGCACCGCAGGTCATGTGACAAAAACCAACTGGACAGCTTCGGCCTTTCCGTAACAACTTCGAAAGCTCGGCAGAACAGCTGATCATAGCTGTACAGTGCGGTTTTTATTTCTCATCTCCATAAATAGCCTATCTAGTAGTAAAGCTAATGCAAATCTAGAAACCCTAGATTCAGGCCCACCTCGACTTAATCCAGGCCCACCCATCTGTCACGTTTTGCATCCGCCACTGCTTTTTTGATGTTACAAGTAATGTGTTACAAGTAACATGCATTACATAATCAGATTTGTTTTAATGTTACGAGTAAAGTAATGTATTACAAGTAACGTATTACCTAATCAGATTATTTTTGGATCTAACAAGTAAAGTAATTACAAGTAACATTACGTAATCAGATTACTTTTTGATATAACAAGTAATGCATTATGTAAATAGATTACTTTTTTGATGAAAAGAGTAAAGTAATGCATTACAAGTCACATAAATTATGTAATCACATAACTTTTTTTCGATGTCAATGAAAATTAGATTTTAATAATACAAATACATTTATTTACAGTAAAAAAAAAGTAGATCAAGTATTTTCAAAAACAATATTCACAGTACAAGTATGAATTGTTGCTGAAATATAGGCTAGCCATTGATGCATGAGGTCCACAATAGTGGACAGGTGATTAATCAGATTTTTCTCCCAATCTAAAATCAAAACTTGTAAACTTTTACTTTGATATGACTCATTAGATATTGCTTGATGCTGCAATATATATTTTTTTACCTACAAGAGTCTCCTAGGATAAAAGGGAATGGGTGGATATTCCGGAGCAACTTGGCATGTCTGACTGATCATTGGCCATCTTGGTTTGGAGGGGGAAAAAGTCAAAACACAATGGCTTGCAACTTGGTTGCAATGTATAGGATGATGCACCAGGGTCCACTGTAGAGATTGATTCAAGAAAATGCTTTTTTAATAGCTGTCCACTGTAGTGACCACTATGCGTGAAAGGGTTAAATTGTGCAAACACTTAATTTCTCTGGAGGCCTGTGCACTTCAAATTTTGTTTGTTTTCGGCTGCTGTGAACTGTTACATTTTTAGCGTGCTCACATAGAAAACAGAAATGTTTACGCGCACGTATGCCCATTGAAACCATAGAACACGTCAAAAGGCATGCAGCATTTAAATAAACATCTAGAATTATAACATTTAACAATTTAAAATATCATTAATTTTAAATAATGAATTTAAAATTTAAAAAACTAAATTTAAAAATAAAGAATTTAAAACTCATTGTGTAGTTCTATGACCCATTCACTTGACAATTATGCTTTATTTTTTTTATACCATTTTACTTTTATTTTTATTGTAAAGCAATTTCAAGACATCTGTATATATATATATATATATATATATATATATATATATATATATATATATATATATTACACATTAAAAGAGAATGAAAGCACTATAAATTAAAGATGGTAATGAAATTACGGGCTCGTGACGTTGTGGTTACGTGCCAGTAAGTCATAAAATTACCAAGTAATAGGCTGCGTTCGGAATCGCATACTCAATGAGTAGGTACTTAATTTCAATGAGTACTTACTTAACGAGCGCTAAAAGAGTAGGTACTTAATGGGCAAATCTCGTTAAGTATGAATGCGATCCGGACATCATTCGCCATGTTGACGTTACATGTGACCTATGACGTTTTCACAAGCGCAACAATTTAAAAGTCATGAGCGACAGGTGCACTAACAGCTGATTGCATCAGTAACTCGACAACTTTACTAGAACGGTTTAGTTCAGCGTTTGAAATGGTTGGCATGTCTGCAATTGTTAGATTAAGGTGTGCACAAAGGAGATGTCGGGCTGCTGCTCGACGATCTCGCCTTTGGAGAAGACTGATGATTTTATTCTCAAACAAAGCAAGTATTACTACTTAAACAATTAAGATTACCCCAGAAAGAATTTCATTACTAGCCCATCCCAACACTTATGCACAATAATTATGACAAATGCTGTGACCAACAGTTAATTATATAACATTATTATAATACATATACATTATTAATTATGTAGTTTTGTAAAACAAGCAAACTTTTGTATTATCATATGACATAGCTATGCATGAATACACGCTAGACAAATGCAGGTGATGTAAATACATTTTTATTCATGAAATTCATATTTTATTTACTGACAACAATATGAAACATGAATAAAAATAAGTGAATGAATAAAAGAAATCATCACAATAAATAAATACATATACAAGTCAATACCACATGAAACATTGTTTTTGATTGTTTTGTTCTAACAAACTATGATGTATTTATTGCAGGCAGTGAACCCCACATCATACTGCCATCTCAATAGAGCTGTTCCCATTTTGCGGCTTTATCTTGATGAGGCAGCTGACCACCGTGCCCACCTTCGCCTGTCTATGCCGTCCATCAGGTCCCTGATTGCTGCAGTCAGACCTGGATCTGACCTTGGATGGGAACGGGAGATTGAGGTCCTTGTGTTTCTGCACTGGCTGGCCCATGCAGCATCTTACAGGGTGGTGTCGCAGACCTTCGATATCCCAAAGACCTCTGTGCATGACATTGTGCACAGAGTGAGCAAGGCCATCATGGGAATTTTGAGGAGGGTGATCTGCTTTCCGACCGGAGATGACCTGGAGGCAGTGGGAGCAGGATTTGCACAGCTGTCTGGGTCACCAGCTTTCAGCAGAGTAGTTGGTGCAATAGACGGCTGTCATATCCGTATCAAACCTCCAGCAAATAACTCCCACTGTTACTTCAACAGGAAGCTGTTTCACTCCATCCAACTCCAGGCCATCTCTGATCACCGGGGGAAATTCCTTGATGTCTTTGTGGGATATCCTGGGTCTGTGCACGATGCCAGGGTGCTGAGGAACAGCCCTGTGTATGCTGGCAACCTTTACCCACCTGCAGGCAAGTGCATCCTCGGGGATGGAGGCTATCCTTGCCTGAGTGCACCCATCTGCCTCATCACCCCTTACAGAGAGCCTGTACAGAACCCTGTGCAGGCTCGTTTCAACAGCAAGCACTCCCGTGCCCGCAACATCGTGGAGAGAGCTTTTGGGATGCTGAAGACACGCTGGCGCTGCATTTTCTTCAAGGCCTTGGAGGTGAGCCCTGCCTTCGTGCCTGAGATTGTTGCGTGCTGCGCTGTGCTTCACAATCTCGCTCTAGCCAATGGGGACATCGTTGAGCCAGAGGATGAGGAAGACCATGATGACGGCCCCCCTGATCCCCACAACCTTGCAGCAAGAGTGGGAGAACAAGTGCGGGACAATCTGGCTGCTGCAGTGTCTGCTCCAAACATCCCTGTGCCGGCTCTCCATGAGCATGACTACCTTTAAAACATTAAGAAAGATAAAAACGTTTTAAAATTCATGTTGTCAGCATTCAGTTTCTTGAGAAATGTCGTTTTATAGGTTTACAATTACATGCAAATATTTGTTAGAGCTTTAAAACCTTTTGTAGTGTAGAGGGATAAACCAATGAACTGGTTAGAAGAACATTGCTGGTCAATCAGCAAGGCTCTTTACTCCAGGTTTGTCCAGGGTCATTGTCCCTGTAAATAAATGGAGTTAATCACTTTTGATAAAAAATATGTCAAATGCATAAATGTGATTGATATTTGTAAAGCATTTTTTGAACCAGTCATGGGCATAAACAGTCAAAGCTGCTTAGTTTGTCAATGAATTACTATAATGCAAAATGCATACATAAATTTACTACAATTTATATTTGGTGGGTTAAAGAGTTAGTTCACCTCAACATATAAATACAGCAATTATTTACGGTGTACTATTTACTTATTTAATGTTTTTTATTGTTTAAATACAAAAGGGAATTTTTGTCAAGTTTGTTCTGCTGGTTTCATACAATATCAGTCAATGGAGCCCAACTTTCAGAAGCTTCATGGCATTATTTAATGACGCTTTTGAAGCTTCTGAAAGTCCATTGACTGATATTGTATTAAACCAAACAGTACAAACCTGACCAAAATCACCTTTTGTGTTCAGGAAAACAAAAAACAGAGGGATCAAACAACATCAAGGCGAGTAAATAATGACTATTGAATTATTACTATTATGATTTATTTGCTTGGGTTAAGTAACCCTTTAGTCACTATTTTACTGTGTGTAATTTGTGTAAACAGTCTCAAATTCAGCTTTGGTCATGGAGGGCTATTATCCAGCAGAGTTTTTCCAACCCTAATTATACACCCCTGAATCAATTTAAACCAATTAATAACTGACTACTTGAAATTTACTGACAGGTGTGCTGGAACTTAACCCTCCATGACCTGCCTTTAATATCCTTGCATGAACTCTGTAAACCTTTAAAAGTCATATAATACACTCCAGTAAAACCAGTGTTTTAAAGTGTTTTTTCTTCTTACATTACACCATACATTCACTAATTATTAATCAATGTTTCATAAATATTTAATTTATGAATTTGATTACAATCTTAAAGTATCACTAAATTTCTAGAAGTCTATAATGTACTGTGAATGCCTAGGAATAGTTTGTTTTATATACATATTATTGTACAAAATTCTTAGGCCACCATTTGTAGTTGTTGCACAGTACTGTGTGTGTGTGTATATATATATATATATATATATATATATATATATATATATATATATATATATATAGATTCCCATTTTTATTCACAAATTTAATTCACATCAACCCAAATGTGCAAAAGATCAGAAGATGTTTTTTGTCAAATAATTTATTTTTTGGCGAGCATCTGAAGAACAGAAAGGAACCTTTCATCCCTTTCGTTGGTTTCTCTTTCTCTCCTTTCCTCTCTCTCGACTGCCTCCCGGTGCCATCTCTCTTCTCTTTCTCTTACTTCTCTTTCCTCTCTCTCTCGTCTCTCCCGTTCTCTTCTGTCCTCCTTCTCCTCCATTTCTCTCCACAGCCTCTCCTCCCTCTCAGCTGCCTTCCGCTCTCTCTCCTCTTCTCGCTCCTCCATGTCCCGGATCAGCTCCTCCACATCTATAGCCCTTTTCCTGGCTCTTGCTGGCCTCACTGAGGATGAAGAGACCACAACAGCATCCGGCCCACATGAGGCAACGAGGGCAGGAGGAGAGATGGAGGGTCTGCCCCCAGTGTACCACTTCCAGGACGCTGCTGTGTCCTCTCCATCCTCAGTGCTCACCCCCGTCTGCGGACATTTCAGATCCTGCAAAAATGCACAAGCATGATACAAAAGCAGTCATTTTAACAGCACAATATTTAATCATTTAATTTATGTATTAGAAGTAACAAAATGATCTTACTTCGTATTTTTGTTTCAGGTTTTCCCTTTTTTTTTTTAACAAACGCCGCCGTCACCCTGCCTTGCAGGCTCTGCTCCTCCACAAAAGATCTGCAGCAAGAGAGAAATCAAGAATGAAAAAGTTATATCTCTGTTTGAAAATACAATAATTGAAATGTACTGCAAATAAAGTATTCAATTGATTTTTAAATATTTCTGTATAGTCACTCAAAGCCTTTGATGGCAGCATTACGCTTTCCGGTGAAGAGCGCTTCATGAGCCACTCTCCACCGGATAAGCAGCCGCGTGTGCTCATCCGTCCCTGTAACATCCAGACAAGACTCACGTTACCTCTGTGATTTATGAGCTCAATACTACATTTACATGTTGAGGTTGTTTCTAATAAATAGCTTTTTATCCATCATAAATGTTCAACAATTTTTCAACAGTACTAATGGATAAATGAAATAGATTACTTATGTTTAGTTACTTTATGTAAAATGCATTAAACTAATAAAAACAGTGTTAACAACAGTGAATTCTCCTAAACAATAGTACACACACGTCACTCAGATGTCTATTTCATATCAGTTACACGTAGTAATCTTGCCAGATTTTGAATAAATATTTAGTAATGGTATTTCAGATGTAAAACGGTTTAAAATGTATGCAAATACAGTTTAAAGACGTATGTGTCCTTATGGAGCTCCTCTATCCAATAAAATGTGATTTACGGCAAAATCACAAATTTACCATATTATATAGCGTCTTTGCACCTTCAACAGTTCAACAATTTACTGTACAGAAAGTTAGTTCAACACATGCGATTTGGTTTGTATTTGTAATACTCACATTTGAAAACACTCTCGTCCACCCTTTCCGTCATGTTTGAGTAAATATCTACTTCTTGTTCTTTTTTATATCGTATCCTCTCGCGTGGCCTCCTGGGATAGATGAGTACAAGCTGAAAAACACTCAAATGTCTGGGCGAAAGCAGGAGATCATCCGGGAACTTCTCGCCTACTCTTTTAGGAATACTGATGTTTCGAACGTACTGCTTCCCTCACGTACTGTTTTCGCCTACTATATAGTAGGAAAGTAGGCATATTCGAACGCACTATCGTCCAAATCTCGCGATAATTAGTACGTCAACCAGGTAATTCTCGCCTACTCTTTTATGAATACTGAGGATTCGAACGTACTTTTTACCTTTTCGCCTACTATATAGTAGGGAAGTATGCGATTCCGAACGCAGCCAGGGACTTGCCGCCGCCTACTGGCGGTTTTAGTGGACGTGGGGTGTGGTTGCATAGAGCTGGATGAAGTTTATGTCAGCGAAGTGAGTGGCGGAGCTAAACACGTCGCGCAGCGGATGCTCCACGGTCATGGAGTTCCCGTCTAGGTTGGTTTGAAAGTTGGCGGCCTCTGAGATGTTTTACGTTTTATTTTAAAAAAATGCCGTTTTAATTAAATTAATACATTTTTTTTTTAACCTGTTAAGGTTCAAGGGTACTTTTGAAAAATCCCCAGAAATGGCATACCCAAACTGAAACAGATACAGTTCATGAACCCTTTGCACTAAAAGCACAAGTATGATCTCATTTGAAAGCTGACACCTAGTAGTTTATTGTAAATGTAGAATTAATTATTGTCATAATGAATTTTTTTTTTTTAAATAGCTTCAAAGTTTTGTAAAGTTATTAGAAATTTATTTTTATGAAACATCTTCATGAAAATAAAATTGAAGTTGGCCCTGGAGCAATCTAGAAATGCACTGCAGCTAAAGCCATATATGTGACCATTTTATATTTAAAATCTGAAAATGATAAGTCTAAAACTCTGTATTTAGTTATATGTTTTTCAAGATCATGTCAAATTACTTTATTTTGATGAGACTCTAAAATGCAAACTGATGTTTAGTCATCTTCTCAATCATCTATTCAGTCTATTGTCTCTATTATTTTGTGGTGCAAACGAGCCCCATTCAGTGTGAGTCTCCCCTGCACACATTCACACCTCTCCAGACTGGTTATGGCTCTAAATATGCATCTCTTTTGTCTGCATTATAGCTACTAACGACTGGCTATTCACAGGCTATTCATAGGGTTTCAAACTCTAACTTCTTTTATCAAAGTTCTCACTAAATATTTGAAACTGGTATCAAATGCACTGAAACATTTCAGTAAGCATTCCTATTTAGAAAAAAATCATAAAACAATAACTGCTAGTGGCAGGTGCACCTGGGCTAGCTAGCATGTTAGCTTAGCACACCATCAATACACGACCATTTATGAGATTAAAACCATGCTTGTGTTCCAAACTTACTTTATAACGCAGGTCGAGTGTTTTAAATAATCTTCTGTGATCTAATTTGGCTTCAGATTAAAAAAAGTCCGACAGAAAATGTATTATTTATAGTGTTCTGCACGATGATGAAATCTATATCGATTAGCATTACATTATAAATATAATCTATTATTATGAAATACCTGGCATGGCTTGAAGAACACAGGTAACTCAAATATCATTGCAATCATGTTTATTGTCTTCAAAACATCTTTATCTGCATGTTACAGCGATCTCTGTCAGCTACTTTCTGTATCAATGACGTACTGGAATGTCACATGACTAAGCTTCTTCTTCATGAGCAATATTTGGACTGTTATTGTGCATATAGCGCCCTCAGGCTATTGGTATGAATTGAAAACACAGCACATCTCAGTAAGAAGCGATCATAATGATTACATCGACGCATTTGGGCATAAATTCAATAAATATTATTCCTGTCTATAGAAATATGATGTGAATCTATGAGAATATATCAATATTTCTCCAAGTCTGCACATTTTTGAGCTAAAGCCCTGAGGGACGATGTTTTGTGAATCGCTGTCATGACGACAGCACGGAGTGTTTTTTATGAATGGACCAGTTGACGCTCATAATTCATATTAAAGGTATCGACTCATTTTTTCATTTCATAACTCCTGACACAAATTAAGACATAACTGTCACTATAAGTTTCTCAGAATACAATAGTGGTCAAATACTGAATCTTGAGTATTATATCTTTTTAACCATGTATAGTTTGTCACGGTATAACATTAAATCTGATAGTAAATTTGAACTAAATAAACAAAAAACGCGTCAGAGCGCCGGCGCACTGATGAAGGCTAAGAGGTTAATAAATACATTTATAATAAAATCATATTTTATTGAGAAAACATCTTCTCTTTGTCGATTTTTGAAAAGAGAAAAATGAGAGAAAAAAAAGGGATTTGCTAACAGGTCATTCTACATGTGCTTAAAAAAATGGAAATGATATTTCATAAAAAACAAACAAACCAAAAAAAAAAAAAAACTTTAATATTGCCAAAAAAAGTACGTTAACAGTGACCCAAAAACGGAACATTTAAATAAAAACACACATATATATTATTACAAATAACTGTAATAAAAAAAATATTTGTTTTTTAAAGCAGCAGAGCGATTTCCGTGTCAGCACATTCTCCGAAGTAAAGTGTGAGCGCGCGCCCCCTTAAGTAGACGTTTAAGAAAGAGTTTTTTCCTTAAAGTGGTAAGCTTAAAACAGTCCAATCCAAAAATGTAAATCAGCGAATTGTGAGTAAATGTGATCAGTGACAGATGTATAAAAGATTTTTTATGAAAATAAATGTATTGCTAAAGTTACATGATGATTATGTGTAAGTCGGTCTCTCTCTCCTCTTGCACTGGTAGAGCGACAAGCAGAGAGACGATGAATCAACACATCACACGAGGGAAATTGTTCATATAAAATCGAATATTGGTTTCAACTGTGCAACAGTGACATACATGTACCTAGGATCGTGTTAAACAATATGTGTGCTGGAAAAAGTGTATTTTTTAACTTTAAGTGCGGTTTTGTATTTTATATGTATTATCCTCGTGGCGACGACATCGGATGACGTCACGATCATCGTTCGGGTTCGGTGAAGAACAGCCATAAACTGTCCGAAGACAAATTCAGGTTATGCACTGTCCATCGCTCCCCGAACACACACACCTGAATGGACCAAAATAATGTCCAGAGAGGGTTAGGATTCTCAGGGATCTAAAAAAATTATAAAAATATGTAAAATGGGGCTAAATTGCCATGTGTTGTGCTAATGTGGGCTTTGAACAAAGAAACGAGTGGCAAGTTTTAGAGATGCACTGATTACAATTTTCTAGGCTGATTCAGATTTGATTTTTCATTGAGTTTGAGCTGCCAATGCCGATTTTAGCCGATTCCAGTTTCATTTTTTCTTACCACTTTACAGCACACACAAATATTTATTTTTACATCTTCTCTTTGACAGAACATTTTGCATAGAAAATTTTTTGAACAGTAATCACTATAAAATATAACTATATAAATTACTCCTGGTGTGGGAAATTCACACACATCTAAAGTGCAGTGTTACGGAAGAACCATTTCCTTCTTTACACATCCAATATTCAACTAAAAACATTATTTAGCAAACGAAACTTCTGTATGAAAACAGGAAATGGCAATAAAATAATAACAAAAAAAAATATATATATATATAGCTTTGCAGTATAAAAATATTTCTCAAAACACACACACACACGCACACAGGCCTTTTGCAATCACTTGTACATCAATGGCAAGTTTTATTTCACAAACAGTTCTTCTCTCTCTAACACATGTACAGCCAGGATAAACAAGCGCTAAGCTCGGGCAAGTGGAGCAAGTGCTGGAAACGATTGGGAAATAATAAAAACAAATTTAAATGGGTAAATTTTTCTATAAATATTTTTGAGTCTTTAAAGACCTTTAAAGACATCCATCCTTCAAGTGCACTGAAAAATAATATTATGAGTGAAAAATAAAAAAAAATGATGAAATTAAATGATCAAACAAGCCTAGGGCGACGTTTCAATACCTTCTTCAGGCAGGCTTGAATATAAAAGAAAAAGAGATAATATATATTCATTCATAATAAGATAATATCTATATAACATTTGTCTATGTATATTATGATTTACATAATGGTTTTTGAGTTGTAAAGCAGCAGAGCGATTTTCGTGTCAGCGCGTACTCGGAAGTGAAGTGTGATTGAGCGCGCGCGCCAAGCGCGCCCCCTTAAGTAGACCGTGTTGGGAAAAAAACTTTTTTCTTTAAGTGTGCAAATGAGCTTAAAACAGTCCAATCCAAAAATGTAAATCAGCCAATTGTGAGTAAATGTGATCAGTGACAGATGTATAAAAGTTTTTTTGTGGAAATAAATGTATTATTGAAGTTACATGATGTTTTTGTGTAAGTAGGTCACTCTCTCCTCGTGCACTGGTAGAGCGACGAGTGGAGAGACGATGACACATCACACGAGGGAAAATGGTAATATAAAATCGATTATTGGTTATGACTGTGAAAGAATGGTCTATATATGTACTTATGACTGTGTTAAACAATATTTGTGTGGAAAAGAGTGTATATTTTACTTTTAAATGCTGTTTTGAAATTAATATGTACAATCCTCGTGGCGACGACATCGGATGACGTCACGATCATCGTTCGTCGTGTGTTTTCCGATGGAAGTTCCTCACGAGGGAAAATGGTGATTTAAAATGTACCTTTTTGGTATAAATGTATATAATCGGCCTGAATGTGTAGTCAAGATCCTATTGGAGTGTTTTCTGAGTGAAAACGATTTTATTTTTGCTTCTGAATATAGTTTAAAAATTAAAACATGTATCCCTGTGCTAAGATTCTTCTGTCAAAAAGAAAGAGGGGCTTTCAAAGAGGGAAATATTGTAGAGCATTATATGCTAAAAAGATAAATTAAGTGTGAAATAAGGAGGGCTAAAGCAGTTTATAAGGAAGATCTGGAGTTCAAATTGAAAGAGGGAAATTTAGGTTCTGTCTGGGAGGGGATGCATTTAATCACAGGTCAGGATAGTAGGAAAATAAATAATAGAATTAGTTTGAACGGATTCAGCTCGGATGCAGCTTTATCACAGGATTTTAATCATTTTTAATTAGATTTGATACGTATGATTTTAAATCAGAAATTGAGGATTTGAAAAATAAGTGTTGGATAAACAGAGAGTATGTTTGTGTCCCTTTTGAGGTAGGGGATGTGATAACAGTTTTTAAACCATGTAAAATTAGGAAGATAATATAGGAGGACGCTTACTTAAGGAATGTGCTGAGAGCAGTCAGGACCAATATTTTATGAAATTTTTGTCTGGTCCCTACAAATACAAAAAGTACCTGCACGATGGAAGCAGTCTACTGTGATTCCACTGCCAAAAAAGCATAATGCACAGTTATTAGATGATTTTAGACCTGTGGCGCTCACATCCTTAGTGATGAGATGTTTAGAAAAATTAGTTAAGAGAGAAATTATGCAAAAGACTGAGAGTTCTCTAGACCCTCTTCAATTTGCGTACAGGAATAAAGGAGGTGTAGAGGATGTTGTTGCAACTCTCTTACATTTAGTATTTCAACATTTAGAGAAGCCAAAGAATTTTGTTAAATTACTTTTTATTGATTTTTCATCTGCCTTCAATAGCATTCAGCCACATATTTTATTTGATAAACTCATTAAAGAATTTGGGTTGGATTTTTATCTGGTAGGCTGGATTTTAGATTTCCTTGTGCAGAGAAGACAGAGAGTCAAAGTAAACGACTGTTATTCTGAATGGCTGGTGTCATCTACTGGGTCACCTCAAGGGGCCGGCAAGTTTCAATCCCTTAGAAGCCTATGGAGGAGTGATCCAGCTCTCAGATTTAATCACAAATTTCTTAATTCGTGTTCCGAAGATGAACGAAGGTCTTACGGGGTGAGAGTAATGAGAGAGTAATTAATGACAGAGTTTTCATTTTTGGGTGAACTAACCCTTTAAAGGCTATGTTGATATTGCAGTGTTAAGTTATAGCACTGGTTGGGAGTTGCATGGTAATGTGCAGGTTTTTTTCTGTTAATATACTGTATATTTTTCAACAAGTTTGAAACACAAATGACAACAGGCTGTCTGTAAATATTTGAAAACCATCACATCACAAGTGTGATAGTGTCTTGAGAGCCTGTGAATTGCTTAAATTGTTACTGTATTGATTTACCTTTTTTGTACAACATGTGGATTGTTTGTTGTATTGTTTCCTTTTTGGCACTGTTGCCTTTGTAAATGCATTTCAATATGGGTAATACTTTACTGTTATACTTTAATAATATACTGTAATATACTGAATTTTTTCAATAAATGTTTGAAACCCAATTTACAAAAAAAGCATGTCTGTACATTTTTGAAAGCCATTACATCACAAGTGCGATAGTGTGTTGAAAGCCTGTCAATACATTACATTTTTACAGTATTTGTTCAAATTTTTGTTTGTCTGTTTGTCTTGTAAACACATTTTTGAGCTCACTTTCATGTCGGGGAGGTGCAAAAGTCGACTGGGAAAAGGTCGTCCGATCACCAGTCTTTTTGAGCTCACTGACTACGTTTACAAGCAGCCAATATTCGGGTTTTTGCCGGTGTTTACATGGCCGTGCGCGACCGGGTTATTGCTAATATTCCGGTTTTAAACGGTTTATTGGCTGCATGTAAACGTAGTCATTGTCAGCGAAAGTTGACTGGGAAAATGAAGTTCATATTTCACATTTAATATATATATTTTTTTTCTAAACCACATTTTATGTACTAATTACACACAACCGAACCCATTCATCTAACTTTCAAGTAAAACAAAGGACCTGGAAGCTAAAAAAAATGTAAATAAATACAAATTGATAAGTTTCAGTTCCTTTGTCATTTTTATTTAAAATTTAAATGTGTTTAAACAAGTTTTTAGCATTAAAAAACCAGCACACAATGAACACAAACACCAAAAATCATATATATTTTTTTATTATTAAAAACAATAGTACAATAAATAGTACACATTAGAATGGATCAAACCAACTGATCGAACATTGACTCCCTGGTCCTGAAATCCACAGTATACATCTCCTGAGAGTGCCTCTGGGAGTTGGGAAGGAGCTCACCTGAAAAACAAACCATCAATATAGTTGAGCACTTATTGAGTAACTGCAGCACTATTAGGATTGTGATGATAAACGTATTCATACTCAGGATGTCCTGCAGGTCCTCTGCCTCCGCCCCGACTGGTGAGGCCAGCACCTGAGGGGCCGAGGCTCACACCTGAGCCGGTGGCTCTCCCGCCTGAGGCTCCGGGGCCCTGCCTCATCTGAGGAGAAGTCGAGGACCATGGGGACGGCCGGCTCCGACCGGCGCAAGAGCCGCAGCTTCCCCACAGTCACGACATCTCCAGCCTCCACACCACCCTTGACCTCCAGACGGTCTAAAACATCATAACAGACATGACTGTATTCGTTAAATCATCAATAAACAGACAGCTGTTTCATACACTGATTTAAAACAACGGGTCAAACACGATCATGCCAGTTTTAACACTGACTGACCGTCAAGTCCCTGTGCCCTTTCACCAGGTGATCAACTGGGTGCTTGACCAGCTTTCTGCACAGTGGGCAAGCCAGATCGACCAGCTTCACTCTGTGGCGGGCAGATTCAGTCACGAGTTCCCGCTGCTCCCCGTTCACCATTTTGTGACTGTTTTTCAGGTGCTCGTTAATAAAATTAAATTTGTATGGGAAAATGGGAAAGTTGACCACTGTAAGAAAAGATTTGTCAAAAAATTCCAAACATTCAGTGTATGACACAAAATGACGTAATGTGTAATAAAGAGAGAGAGAGAGAGAGAGAGAGAGAGAGAAACAAAACCACTCTCATTGATGGCGTAGCAACTGTCCATGGCGGCCTTCTGCGCTGTCTCCACCTCCCCAATGGTCATGTTCTGGAACACCCCACCGCGATGCCCATAGATCAGGCCAGGTAGGCGGTGAGGTGCCCATAAAAGGACCACTGGTCCGTCCTGTCGCAGTGAACTTTGCGGCGGGCTGTGAGAAAAAGGGAGAAGCGAAGTGATAACTTCGCTTACTACCCGAACCCCGAAGTCCCGTAGTGCCAGTAAAAGTGATACAGACCCCGTCAGGCGATGGCAGAAGTGCCTTTCACCCTGTTACGACTTGATGAACTACTGATAAGATTTTGGAAACATTATTTTAAGGTACAAAATGTTACATAGTGTTGCTTTAAGGGGGGTGTGGAACGCCGAGGATTGAAAGGTGAGATTAGACAAAAACTTACCCAGGACTTCAGGGATGATGGCCTTGGCGAGAGTGGCCTTGGGGATGAGTTGGCCCTCCTTGGCCTGTTTGACCGCCACCTCGTGCACGGCCACTCTCCGCCTCACCGAGCGAATCATCGTTTTATCTCCTGTTTATGCCTACCATCACGGTGTGGGAGAACGCATTTAAAAGAGAGGTTGAGAAAATGCATGACTTGCAGCTGTAACTGGACATACTTTAAAACTTGACTGGGACTTTGAGGTGGCACTGGAACCTGGAGAAAATTTCTGTCCACAGGGTTTAATTCTATTAAAAACTAATTAAATCTAATACATTATAGCACCACTAATTAGTATAAACAAAAACAAGCCTAGACTTTTTTTATGGCTGCTCTTACTAATGATTTTAACACATTTTATTGGTGTTTTGTGGTACAATATCTGTGTTTTGGTGTTGTCCGCCACCAGAGTTTTCACATGTCGTGACAAATCTCAAACATTATTTATCACAAATTAATTTAAAAAAAAATATGCATATGAATTAAATGTTACCCGAACTAATAAACTACATGCACAGATTAAGCATATGCTTATATATGCATTTTGTACTTTATTTTGCTTAATTTCTACCTGTCCCATGGTTTAGCCGTCATTACAACACGCTTTGCATAAAGGCACTTTTTTAAAGGAGTCATAACCTGTAATTTTCACTTTTCCACGAGAATCAATGTATGTTATGATTGCCTAACGATTATACATTGGCCAGGAAGCCGATATTCAAAAGTGAAGCGTTTGTTTAGCCCAGGGTTCGTAAACCGGCCCACGTGCACGCGCACTCAAATACGAGATTTTAATTTCTCCCCCGACTTGACGTCAAGACGGGGCAGGATATACCATATATGGACACCGCAGACATATGCTGCAGGAAGCCCGCCCTGCCCCTCTCCCCCTCATATTCAGTCAAGAAAAATGCAGAAATGTAGTGCACACGTGAGTTGCTCTGTGGTTGACTGCCAGAATCAACAATCAAATGTGTTTTCTCTACCAAAAACATCACGTTACATGTCTGTAGATGAAAAATATTGAATGTCTAAAAAACCACAACGTGAAACAAGGCAAAAACAACACATGATAGCAAACGTTGATCTCTATAACCACTGTAAGCTGATAAAAAAAGTAGACTACATCTCCGTTAATGTAATCTACATTAAATAAGGTAATAATCATCCATTAAAAGGTAAGGTCGGGTTCATTCACAACTTGTGCCATGATGTCATTTTGGAATGATATGCTGAAGTTACCTGTGGTGTCAAGCCCACTCCTTCCTGCCACCAATCAACGCGCCCCTCATTTGCATTATTAAAATGACCGTCCACGACAGCCAAACTATCGCATCAGATCTCGCGAGACAATAATGCATTCAGAAATAAGGGTCAGAGGAGCTCTGTGTTTATTTTTTTTCCACTTTTCTTTTTTAGAAGGGCCTGAAAGACTATAATAAAGCGTGGGTATCCAAGGTAATACTAGGTTATGACTCCTTTAACTGTTTTTTTTTTTTCATCAAAAGTTTATTTGGTAGCCATGGTAACCTAATAACAGTGGAGCACATGGATTTCAAGCTTGCTAGTAAGGCTAGTTTTTTTGACAAAAATGTCATTACTAGCACATTACAGCTTGTGCTGGTAATAACAGGTTGTGGCGGTGATGACGGCAGATACATTAAACATACTGTTCTTTAAAGAATTTATGTTGAATATAGTATCTTAAATGAATTAATATACATTTACCAATCAAACGTCACTATATTTTAAATGAAGTAATGCATTTGTTTTTAAAATACTACATTAATTCATTATAATTGTTGTGTTTAGGTGTGACATGGCTCCAAAAGCAGTTGCACAAAGGTCCAAATCATACAGAAAATGTCTAAAAGATAATTCTGAGAAATATGCGCAGTATCTGCAGAGTGAGAAAGAGAGATATTGTAGAAGAAGAGAAACTTAAAATCTGTTTCCTTATTGAGCACGCGAAAACACATATGAAAAAAAGCGATGGAAAGTTAATCAACAAAGGAAAAGATCTAAGGACAGAGAAAAAAGAGCTAAAACCAGTCACCAACTAATGACTAATGCGTTTATCAGCGTTTTACCTGTTCTTAACTGCCCTCCTGTTTCATGTTTTTTTTTTATTCAACATGGCTATGAAATGATTAAATAGTCTGATTAGACTATAATTATACTGAACCAATCCTGTTCACAAGGGACACAGTTCATGTTTGGTCTTCCAGAATGAGATTAAACTATTCTTTGATGTTTAGACGGATTACAGGGTGGTGTTTCTGTTGTTGGTCTGAAGTCACTTAGGCTTTAAATTACAATAGTTTATGATCAGTGATTTGTCATCACTGCAACAAACTGTCATTACCAGAACTGCAATGTCATCACCATCACCATACATATTTTTGCCAATAAATTATGTATAAATTACAAAAACATCCTACAATTATATATTTCTGACTATGTTGGACAGTCTAAATGATCACTGTATTAAAAAGTTTTGATATATGGCATTCAATGAAAATAAGCTTATATTCCAAGCCAGGGTAGATTGATGAATCAGAAATTTAGATACTACTCAACTCAACTCAACTTTATTTATAAAGCACTTTCAAAACCACAAGTGGAACCAAAGTGCTGTACAGAAGGTATAAAAAGAAATAAGGTAAAAACAAAGACATAAAAACAATGCAAACATATGACATAAAAACTTACAAAGCATTGTCAAATGCTAAAGAGAACAAGTAAGTTTTAAGCGCACACTGAAAAGCACCCAATGAAGGACAAGTTTTTACAGACAGAGGAAGGTCATTCAAGAGCCTAGGAGCTGCAACAGAGAATGCCCGATCACCTTTACATTTTAAACGGGATCGCGGAACCATGAGAAGCAATTGATCATTAGAGCGCAGAGATCTACTTGATTGACAGTGGCTGATTAAATCAGTAACATACTCAGGTGCTAGGCCATGCAGAGACTTAAAAACATACAACAAAGCTTTGTATTGAATTCTGTATCGTATGGGTAACCAATGTAATTTAATTAAAACCGGAGTAATGTGCTCTCTCTTCTTAGTGCCCGTTAAAAGTCTGGCAGCTGAGTTCTGAACGAGCTGCAAGCGGAAGAGAGAAGCCTGACTCACACCCAGATACAATACATTACAATAATCCAAACGTGATGATATAAAGGCATGAACAACCTTCTCAATATCGTCAAAAGAAAGGATAGATTTCAATTTAGAAATTGATCTAAGATGGAAAAAACTATTCTTAACGACAGCATTGATTTGCTGGTCAAATTTAAGCTCAGAGTCAAAAATGACACCAAGGTTCCTCACGCTAGACAATTTTTTCCCAGGAAACAACCCCAGGCAGTCATCATCCACACAGCCCTTATTTCCAAATAAAATCATCTCGGTCTTATCCTCATTTAATTGGAGAAAGTTATTCGCAAGCCAACACTTAACTTCGGCCAAACATGCACGGAGAGACTGAATGGCACATTTATGCCCATGTTTCAGTGGTAAGTAAATTTGAGAATCATCCGCATACAGGTGATACTGAATCCCAAATTTCTCAAAAATCGAGCCAAGAGGGAGCATATAAAGGGAAAATAAAATTGGTCCCAGTATAGAGCCCTGTGGAACCCCACACACAAGAGGGGCAACAGAAGAAAAAATAATCCCCTAAACTGACTGAAAAAGTCCTATCCTTCAAATAGGAAGAGAGCCATTTCAGGGCTAAGCCCTGAATACCAACCTGATTCCTAAGACGACCAATGAGAATGTTGTGATAAACTTTATCAAATGCCGCTGTAAGATCTAACAAAAGCAAAACAACACGGTTTCCAGAATCAACACCTCGTAGGATATCATTAGAGACCCTCAAAAGAGCAGATTCTGTACTATGACCAGCTCTAAAGCCTGACTGGAATCTATCGGCGATGTTATTCCTCATTAAAAAGTCATTAAGCTGTGCATGCACAATTTTTTCCAGTATCTTCGAAATAAAAGGCAATTTTGAAATCGGACGAAAACTACTCATGTCAAAGGGGTCTAAGCCGTTTCTTTTTAGAAGGGGCTGAATAACCGCATGCTTAAAACTAACCGGTACAACACCAGATGACAAACTAGTATTCATAATAGACAGAATACTTGGGCCAATTGAATCAAGTACCTTCTTAAACAGAGAAGAAGGGAGCACATCACCAGGAGACCTGGTGGGCTTCATATGAGTAGTTATATCATTAAGCTGCTGCAAAGAAACAGGCATAAAACAGGTTAATTGGTTCGTAGGGTCAACATGAGCAATACAATCATTGACAACAGATGAAATCTGAGATCTAATTCCATCAACTTTACCAATAAAAAAGTTTAAGAACTCTTCACACATCTTAGCAGAAGGAGTGAATGAAGGAGTAGCAGTAGGATGAAGAACAGCATTTACAGTCGAGAAAAGTACTCTAGAATTATTACAGTTTCTGGAGATGATATCAGAAAAATTATTTGATCTAGCCAATTTAACAGCTCTTTGATATTCGTTCAAATGGTTCTTCAAAATCTCATAAGAGACTTGTAATTTACCTTTGACCCATTTGCGTTCAGCCCTCCTACACTCCTGCCTAAGAGCGCGGGCAGTACTGTTCAACCAGGGCTGTGATTTGACTTTTTTTCCCCTGACTTTGACAGGAGCCACAACATCTAAAATCTCTAAACAAGAAGAATTAAACTGATCGACCAACTCTTCCAAACCCATACAGGGAGAGTGTGACTCGATCAATGAAAAAAAAGAAAAGACATTAAAAGCAGCTGAAAAACTACTAGCTGTGCATGGATTGAGTATGCGAGATGAAACAGAGGCAGAAGCAATATTACTCAGCGCCACAAGGAAAGTTAGAACTTAAAATTACAGTCTTATGGTCAGAAAAAACAGTATCGACAATCTTCACGCTATCAACAGAGAATCCCTTAGATAATACAAGGTCAAGCGTATGACCACGTTCATGAGTTGGACCCAAAACTCATTGCAAAAAATCAAATGACTCTGTTAAATTTAAAAATCTTTGACCAGGGGCTTTGAAGGGCAGCACACATGTATATTAAAATCCCCTAAAATTAGAATATTGTCAAAAGAAGGGACAATACCAGATAAAAGTTCAGAGAACTCTTGTATAAAATCCCCATAAAAATTTGGGGGTCTATAAATCAAAACACATAACACAGATTTAAAAGAATTCAGCGTAATTAGCTGAGATTCAAAAGTGCAAAAGGACGCAGAAGGTGAAAGTCTACACTTAAACTTGTCTTTAAAAACAACTGCAAGACCCCCGCCCCGGCCAACAGACCTAGGGGTACTAAAAATACTGCAACCAGGAGGAGAAAGTTCAGAGAGAGAAGTCATCTCACCAGCCTTAAGCCAAGTCTCAGTAACAAATAAAAAATCAATTTCATGAGAAAGAAAAAGATCGTTCAAAATAAAGGTCTTATTTGCCAGAGATCTCGCGTTAATCAACGCCATTGTCACTGGAGTGGGAATGGTATCGGAAGAGGTTTGCAGAGAGGAATCATAAAATGTTACCGGACTCCCGTCATGTAGTAGAGAGCGAAGATTCCGATGATTAATTCCTCGATCTGCAGACTGTCGCCTTACGTACACCATCCGCGAAAACTGAGGTATCAACGCCGAAGACGGGAAGACAGGCACAATGTATGAACATCTCAGGTTCACAACCACGGCCTCCGCCATCGAAGAAGCAGGTCCGATGACTGGAAACTTCCAGATCTTCTTCGATCTCACAAGGACTCCAGAACGCTTCCCACGCCTCCTTCGCCGTTTCCTCCACATGCACAGACATCCCGGCAGGTAACACATGTTCCTCAATGCAACTGGCACATAATGCGAGTGCAGATGCCAATCATCTCTGGGATCGCAAAATAAACAATCGGACACAGCCGATCGAATATTAAATACAGGGTTTCCGCGGGGTCTTAAAAAGTCTTAAAAAGTCTAAAATTCTGGACTTTAAATTTAAGGCCTTAAAAAGTCTTAAAAACGGCCAGATTTTCATCCTAGGTCTTAAATTTCATTTAGTCAGGTCTAAAAAAGTGTTTACCCTCGTTCATTTCCAGAAACGCTGGCCTCAGAAAGTTATTACAAAGTAGCAAAAAAGTATCGAGTTGTAGCCTACAAAGCGGAGCTCTAGAGCAGGGGTCTCCAACACGTCGCTCGCGTGCTCCAGTAGCTCGTGGCTTGATATGAGCTAGCTCGCCAGAGGCCGTTCACATATCGCGTCTTTTCCGCGCTCAAGTTTGTTCAAGTGTAGGCGCGCGGCAAGCACGCTCATAATTGAAGCGACGCGTTGTTATTTTTTTTACCAGGCGCAACGAGATGGAAAAAATCTAAACTTTTCAGAATGCCGCAAATGCACGCACCGCAGGTCATGTGACAGGAACCAACCAATCACCCCTTTCCATAACAACATTGAAAGCTCCGTCAACATGGATGGGGGGTTCACCCAAACACTACTAATAAATATAAGCTAATGTGTAAATGTCAGTAATTTATCTTTTTGTCTCATTATTTTTATAAAAAAAATATTTAAAGGCTGAAATATGAGGTTTATATTTGTATAAAACCTTTTTTGTCAAAACTTCATTTGAACTTGTACATGTTAGTAGATGACATGTTGCAAGACACTCTTTTAAAATCTAGCCATCATTTTTAATGGTATTTTAATGTTTATGTAAACAAAAAGTGCATATTGATGCTAATCAATTTATTTGCTGTTTTTCGACATAAAACTAGTTGAATTGACTTCATTCTGTAGTATTAGTACTTTTTGAACAGGATTCTGTGATAACCTTGATAATTTTGGTCACTTTAATCATCTCATCATTTCCTCTCTAGTTATGATCAACTATGATCAACTAAAATCAACAATAATTGTGTTTTTACAGTATAATATGCAAAAGTACAATTTTATATAAAAAAAAATATCTACCCCTCCTTCTCTCACACACACATAGATAGATAGATAGATAGATAGATAGATAGATAGATACTCTAATGATCCCGAGGTAACTATCTATCTAACTTGGATAATGCGTCATGTAGGTCTTAAATTTCAATCTTAATGGTCTTAAAATGTCTTAAAAAGGTCTTAAATTTGACTTACTGAAACCTGCAGAAACCCTGTAAATAGCGTCATGCGATCATATACCAGAGGGGAGCAAACAGAGCGCGTGATAAAACAAACAAGAAACATTACAAATAAAAGAGACAAGGACAGACTGTGGCAAGCCGGCAAACATCCTGGCGCCATCTTGAATCCTCCAGTAAAGTTCGGTGACCTCTAGATACTAAAATTACTATAATTCATCATGCAAGTAAAAATCAACAATCCCATTAAGTTCAAGATAATATAGATTCCATGTGAATCCACAAAATGTTTTAAAAAACACTGATTTATCATTTAAGTTTTATTTTTTTTACATATATTCGATGATGTGATGGTAATGACACATTTACTTGACATAGCAAAAAATCATAAATTCCCTTATCTTATGGTCTCAACCAAGCTCATAACGGCATTCCTGACTTAAGGACTGATAATTTGATGTATACCAATTAGTAAAATTTGGAATTTAAATTTTTCCCTCTGTATTACATGTACTAAACATTCATGTTCTCTTATAATACTCAAATAACATTTCATTCTCTTTAAACATAAATAACATTAAGTTATCTTGTACCGCAGAAAGGATTATTCCTCTCCAAACGCCGTGAGTAACGCCATCAGATCTGAACTTCGTGGACCTGGACAACTATTTGGCTACCGCACGATGTGGCAGGTACTGAAGCAAAAAGTACAATCTTCAAATGAAGAGAGATGATGTGATGAATTTCCTCCGGGAGCTTAATCCCCGAGGGTGTGAGAGCAGAACACGCAGAAGGTTTACAAGAAGAACCTATCACTCAATGGGACCAAACTATATGTGGCACGCAGATGGTTATGACAAACTTAAGCCATTTGGTTTGGCCATTTTGAGATGCATAGATGGATTTTCACATAAAGTATTGTGGCTTGAATGTGGACCAACAAATAATAAGTCAAGTCAAGTCAAGTCAAATATATTTATATAGCGCTTTTCACAATACAGATTGTATCAAAGCTGCTTCACAGTATCAATCAAAACAACTTAACAATGTTTGTTTATTACTGGAAAAAAAGACATCCAAGTTTGGTAGAGCTGATCAATGGTATGATTGGTTAATTAATTTGAATATCCCCAACTGAGCAAGCCAAAGGCAACAGTGGCAAGGAACCGAAAAACTCCATCCAGTGACCTAATGGTGTCCTAACACCCCATCAGATGACCCAATGGAGAAAAAAAACCTTGGGAGAACCCAGGCTCAGTCGGGGGCCAGTTCTCCTCTGGCGTTTATGAACTAGAGGCCGAATTTACAGTAACTGTAAGATAAAAAATTTATATGAATGCCTGGCTAAATAGATGCGTCTTCAGTCTAGTTTTAAACTGGGAGAGCGAGTCTGAGCTACGAACAATGTCAGGAAGGCTATTCCAGAGCTTCGGAGCTAAATGTGAAAATGCTCTGCCTCCTTTGGTGGATCTGGATATCCTAGGAATGACCAGAAGCCTCGAATTTAGTGATCTTAAAGAGCGCGATGGATTTTAAGGCAATAGAAGATCCGTTAAATAGACTGGAGCTAAACCATTTAGAGCTTTATAAGTCAAAAGCAATAACTTGTATTTAATACGGAACTTTATAGGTAACCAATGAAGTGATGATAAAATCGGTGTTATATGATCATATTTTCTTGATCTAGTAAGAACTCTAGCGGCTGCATTTTGGACTAACTGTAGCTTGTTTATTGAAGATGCAGGACAACCAGCTAATAAAGCATTACAGTAATCTAGTCTCGAGGTCATGAATGCATGAACTAACTTTTCTGCATCAGAGACTGATAGCATATTACGTAGCTTAGCAATGTTTCTAAGGTGGAAAAAGGCAGTTTTTGTAACATATGAAATATGTTTTTCAAAAGACAGGTTGCAGTCTAATGTAACACCCAGGTCTTTTACTGTAGCGGATAAAGTAATAGGGCATCCTACTATGTTAAAGTCGTGCTGTGAAAGGTTTTGTGGACGGTTTTTAGAACCGATAAGTATTACCTCTGTCTTGTCTGGATTTAATAAAAGAAAATTACGCGTCATCCAATCTTTTATATCTTTAACACAATCTGTCAATTTGGATAATTTAGCGTATTCATCTGGTCGTGATGAAATATATATTTGAGTGTCATCAGCATAACAATGGAAACTAATTCCATGTTTCCTTAGAATATTACCAAGTGGCAGCATATATATTAAGAATAATAAAGGGCCTAACACAGATCCCTGCGGCACTCCATAGTTTGCCGAAGTTATAATCGATTTTTTTCCATTTAAGTAGACGAAATGGTAGCGGTCAGATAAGTATGACCTGAACCAGCTTAATGCTTGTCCTTGAACACCAGTGTAATTTTGTAGTCGATCTAAGAGTATTGTGTGATCTATAGTATCGAACGCAGCACTAAGATCAAGTAAAACTAGTACTGAGATACAGCCTTGGTCCGAAGCTAAAAGTAAATCATTTGTGATTCTAAAAAGCGCAGTTTCAGTGCTATGATGTGGCTTGAATCCAGACTGAAACTTTTCATGGATGTCGTTTTCTTGCAAGAAAGAGCCGAGTTGAGCGGACACAACTTTTTCTAATATTTTTGACATAAATGGAAGATTCGAAATGGGTCTGTAATTTGATAGGTTATTTGGATCTAATTGTGGTTTCTTAATAAGAAGTTTTATTACTGCCAGCTTGAACGTTCTTGGAACATGACCTAAAGATAAAGATGAGTTAATAATATTGAGAAGAGGCTCTTCCACTATAGGTAACACTTCTTTCAGTAGTTCAGTTGGTATAGGATCTAATAAACATGTTGTTGTTTTAGATGAAGTGATAAGTTTATTTAACTCTTTTTGTTCTATGGTTGTAAAGCATTGTAATTGTTCTTGCGGGGTGATAATTGCGGCCGAATTATAAGGCACGAGCAAAGATCGAACGTTTACGATTTTGATTCTGATGCTTTCAATTTTCTCGGTGAAGAAGTTCATGAAATCATTACTACTAAACTGTAACGAGGTATTTTGTTCAGACGACGTCTGATTATTTGTTAGTCTAGCCACGGTATTAAATAAAAACCTTGGATTATTTCGGTTGTTTTCTATTAATTTGCTGAGGTGCTCAGCCCTGGCCGTTTTAAGTGCCTTTTTATAAAGTGACATACTGTCTTTCCACGCGATTCTAAAGACCTCTAAATTAGTTTTTTTCCATTTACGCTCTAAATTACGGGTTTCTCTCTTTAAAACATACGTAGTATTATTGTACCATGGTGCTATACTTTTTTCTCTGACCTTTTTATAATCTAATGGGTGCAACAATATCCAATGTTCTAGAGAGAATGGTGCTCATAGTGCTAGTTAGTTCGTCTAATTCATCTGTTTGTTTGGGTTCAGGCAGCAGCTGAGACAGATCAGATAAGCTATTTGAGAAATGATCTATGGTGGATGGACGAATTGTTCTACCTGGTCGATAACGTGGCGCAGCATGACATATTACAGCAGTGCGTAATATGCAAGTTACCAAGTAGTGGTCAGTGACATCATCACTTTGTGGAATGATATTTATATCGGTTGGATCGGTTCCATATGATATAATTAAATCGAGTGTATGATTAAGACGATGAGTTGGTCCGGTGACGTTTTGCTTGACCCCGAAGGAGTTTAATAAATCTGTAAACGTAGCCCCTGACGCATCATTTAAATTATCTACGTGTATGTTAAAATCTCCAACAATTAATGCTTTATCGACGTTGACCAAAAGATCTGATAGAAAGTCAGCAAACTCTTTCAGGAAATTGGCGTAAGGCCCTGGAGGTCTATATACGGTAGCCAATGCTAGAGATAATAGGGATTTTTTTCTTACATCTAAGAGGGTAACATTTAGCACTTCAAACGAATTAAACCTATGACGAGTTTTCTGAGTAACATTAAGTATATCTCTGTAGATTGTTGCAACACCGCTGCCACGACCGATCAGACGGGGCTCATGCTTATAATAGTATCCTGGTGGAGTAGACTCATTTAGACCGAAATAATCATTTGGTTTAAGCCAGGTTTCAGTAAGGCACAGAACATTGAAATTATTATCTGTGACCATTTCATTTACAATAACCGCCTTAGGTGTGAGCGATCTAATGTTTAGAAGACCTAGCTTTAGAAATAGTTTTTGTTCACTAATAGCGAGATTTTTTGTTTTAATAACAATTAGCTTTTTTCTAGATCCCGCAGTAGATTTATTATTTGATCTTAGTAAACGAGGAATAGACACAGTTTCTATGCAATGTTCTACACTAGTATTAATATCAATTAAATTGGTGCAGTAGAGACTGTGATTTGGATTTTTGGTTACTAGTCAAATGGTATTTAACATCTTGGAGATGTTATCCGACAGAAGATCTGCCCCGATTCTACTTGGGTGTAAGCCATCAGCGCGGAAGAGCCTTGGTCGCTCCCAAAACAGATTCCAATTATTTACAAAAATCAGTTTCTGCTCATTGCACCATGACAATAACCATTCATTTAGCGCGAATAATCTACTGAACTTTTCATGCCCTCGTCGGTACGTAGGAAGCGGTCCAGACACAATAATCGATGTTTCAGGTGATGTGCTGCGTACCGTATCGATAAGGCTCCTGAAGTCTTTCTTCAGAACCTCCGTCTGTCGCAGCCTAATGTCGTTAGCTCCCGCGTGCAGCACAACAGCTCCGACTCGCTCGTCACCGTTCAAGATCTCAGTTACCCGCGCAGTGATATCGAGAACACGAGCACCAGTAAAGCAGTGACTGTGCACCTTACTTTTACCTAACGTAGCGTGGACGTGTCGGACGGTGGAATCGCCGATGATCACAGCATCGCGTTCCGTTTCGCGAAGAGGGGAGAAGCGGTTCTGAGTGGAGATCTCGAAAACCGGGAGGGGCGAAAAGATTCTTGTCCTGGCTTGCGGCTTCCGCGGAACCACCCAGGCTTCGTGGTGGTGTGTTGGAGCCGGAGTGAATGAAATCATGGCTGATCGTGACCTGGACGCTCGGGACCAATGCTGAGAAACGCGCGGAGTAGACAAGGTCAGCGGGTTACTAACGTTAATCACTGATCCGTGTGCATCAGCGCGTGATGTTTCAAGAGCTAAACGCCGGTCTCTCAGCTCAGCTTGTCTCTCTAGGAGGTTCTCATCTGCACCAAAAGGTAGATAACATGCACCTGACATATTCGCCATTTTAACAGATGGACAGTAAGTTAGCAATGATGCAACCAGTGATGCTATTAATATTTATATTCATTTATGACTCAAGTCTTGGGTAAAAACCGTCTTTGTAGTGGTATGGGTGTAATGTAGACGCACGATAGACGGGAAAACAAACAAACTCACAGCAGGCAACGAGGCGGACAAAAGCAGTCGATCGCAGGGCGAACAGCAGTGAAGCGGTGTCTCGCTCTACGACCAACAACCAATGTTCAAACCGTATTTGCGCAAACAAACAAACGCAAACAAACAAACTCAGCGGGCAACGAGGCTGACAAAAGCAGTCGATCGCAGGGCGAACAGCAGTGAAGCGGTGTCTCGCTCTACGACCAACAACCAATGTTCAAACCGTATTTGCGCAAACAAACAAACGCAAACAAACAAACTCACAGCGGGCAACGAGGCTGACAAAAGCAGTCGATCGCAGGGCGAACAGCAGTGAAGCGGTGTCTCGCTCTACGACCAACAACCAATGTTCCAACCGTATTTGCGGTTCCAGCCGTATAATGGCTTGAGACGCGTCTGGCCAACAGTCCGAGTTGTAATTATGAGTTAAATGATGGTTCAGAACAGAATAAAGAGAGAAATACGAAAAAACAGAAGGAAATACGAAGCTAATACGAGGCTTAGACAGCCACGACGCAAACAAACTCAAAGCTCACAGCAGGCAGCGAGGCGGACAAAAGCAATCGAGCAAAATCGAGCAAAATCCTACATACCAGACCATCGTAGGCTAACGTTATATCCAACATTGCTTGAATTTTCGATTTTGCTGTTAAATAACAAAAATGAGATGTTATTTAACAATGAGGTGTTAAATAACAAAACTTAGGTGTTATTTAACATATATTTCCTAAAATTAACAGTAAGGCGCAGTTATTAAAAATAACAGGTTAATCATGTTGAAATTTGGGTGTAAATTAACAAATACATTTAACAGTGTAGCTAACTGACTAGCAAAGGGAGCTTGTTGTCACAAACTTTCAGTGGTTTAAATGCCAGAAAATGCATATAATTACATCCAGTTATTTATCTGATAATGTATCCTGAATTTTACTTGTAACATTGGCTAATGGGAAAAGGTAGAGGTGACTTGTTGAGTCAGTGGCATGAATCTACTGTCACAAGGTGACGAACTGGAGACGGAACTTACCAGTCCGCGGAGCGGTTTCAACCGAACACCAAGCCAGCCTCGGATGCGTCGCTACCATAGTAACAGCAGCCGCTGATGGCAAAGTGACAGCAGGTGTGGCGCATTAAGTGACTGTTTGATGAGTGGGACACGCAGCCTTTCGAGAGAGATAAAAGCGAAGCTTTGAGAAACTGAGGGGTGTGTTGGGTTGCTGTGGCGTCCTGATTTTTGTTCTTGTTGAGGTGGGCTGAGAGATTTCTGTGGGACAAATTGGCTGGTGAGATCGATCCGCGGAAAGGAATTCGCTACGAAGAACTAGGTGGCGGAGAACAGAGAGGCAGAGGGCGAAGTCAGCTACAATATATTATTGAGTCCACTACCTGGGTGAAGATAAGTACCAACCTTTTACTGGCTGTATTGTATGTGATTTACACACAAAGATATTATATATGGGGAGAAGTGATCTAGAAAAAGGAGTCCAGGCGCTTGAAGGAGAAGGCAGCTGTTGTAACTAGTGATTGTAGTCGCTAAATTCTTCCGTCTTACTACCCCCGCTGTTCCAGAGCGAGGAGGTGGGCCGTGGCCTTAAATTTCACGGAGTGGATAAGAGTGATGTGTGTTGATGCTGTGTCTCACCGTGTGTGGTTGAAGTGAAGTTACTGCAGGAGATCGAGAGGGCATTGGGAGGGCGGCTTGCCGATATACGTTGTCCATTCCTGCTCAGAGTGAGGCTGTGGTTTGGGCCAGGCTCCCCTCGCAACTCTACGGCCCTGGAGAATGGGTATTGGTGGAACCCCATCTAGACGGCCCAAGACTGGAGGTGGCTCGGGGGCTAGCCACGGCGCGGCGGGGGAGGATTTCTGTGAAGGTACGGAACACGAATGCTTTCCCCGTCCTGTTGCATCGTCATCAGTGTCTGGCCCGAGTTACCACGGTGTGTCCGCAGCAAGTGAGAGAGCAGGGTGAAGTGCAGTTTAGCCGGGTAAGCCCCTCAGTGGTCGAAGTCGCCCTGACCCAAACTCGGCCGCCGGTGGGTAGTGAGGGAGAGGAGTTGCCAACCCACCTTCAGGGAGGATCCCTACGCGGTGAAGGATTGGGAGAGGAACAGATTGGGCGGCTCCAGGAATTCCTGCTCAAATGGCAGCACTTGTTCTCAATCCATGACGAGGACTATGGTCGGACGGACATTGTAAAACACCAGATCCCGACCGGAGACGCCACCCCGAGTAGAGAGCGCTATCGACCAGTGCCACCGACCCTATATTCTGAGGTTCGCAGCCTCCTGCGGGGGATGCTGGACAAGGGGATTTTCCGGGAAAGTAGTAGCCCTTGGGAAGCCCCTATCGTACTGGTACGCAAGAAGAATGGTTCCTGGAGATTCTGTGGGGATTACCGTAAGCTGAACCTGGTGACTAAGCGGGATGCTTTCCCCCTGCCCCGAGTAGAGGACTCACTCACCAGTCTTACACAGTCTGCATGGTATTCCACTCTCGACTTGGCCAGTGGGTATTGGCAGGTGCAGGTGGACGAGCGGGACAGGGAGAAGACGGCCTTCACGACCCCTTTCGGCTTATATGAGTGGGAACGGATGCCGTTTGGCCTTTGCAACGCCCCGGCCACGTTCCAGCGGCTTATGCAGCGGTGTCTGGGGGGTCAGTTGACGGAAACCACGCTGGTCTACCTCGATGATGTCATCGTCTATTTGCCGGAATTTGAGTCCCACCTCCAACACTTGGAGCAAACTTTCCGCGCCCTGGACTGGGCTTTGTCGGATATTACCGGCGGTTCATTCAGGACTTCTCTAAAATCGCCAAGCCCATTAACCAGCTGCTCGGGGGCACGGGACGTTAGAGGGACCGAGGGTCTCCCACGGTTCAGTGGGACCAGGCATGCGAGGCCGCATTCCGGAGGCTTAAACAGGAACTACTGCAGGCCCCGATTCTGGCCTACGCAGACTTCTCCCAGCCTTTCATCTTGTACACTGACGCCAGCCATCTCAGCCTTGGTGCCGTGCTAGCCCAGAAACAGCAGGGGAAGGAGAGGGTGATTGCATACGCCAGCCGAAGCTTACATCCGACGGAGAGGAACGATGCTAACTATAGCTCCTTTTAAACTTGAGCTGCTGGCCATGAAGTGGGCAATGAGTGAAAAGTTCAAGGACTATCTGTGGGGAACCAAGGTTCTGGTAGTAACCGACAATAACCCTCTGGTACATCTTTAGACGGCAAGGCTGGGGGCTGTCGAACAGAGATGGGTGGCACAACTGGCGAATTTCGACTACCAGCTGAAGTACCAACCAGGGAAGGAACATACAAACGCCGATGTGCTGTCGAGGTTTCCGGTGGCAGGTCCAGTAGGACAGGGGCCCAACTCCAGTTGCGAGGAGGAGGAAAGGGCGATGGTGGGGATTGTGGAAGCTCCTGGATCAGCGCAGGAAGAGGCCCCCACTGGTTGGGGCTGGGACCCACAGCGTTGGAGGTCGAGACAAGCGGAGGGCGTAGGGTTGAGGACGGTACGAGAGTGGGTCCAGACTGAGAGATGGCCAGAGGCCCGAGAACGCCGGGCCCAGACTCAGGAAGTCCGAAAGTTGCTGGGACAGTGGAAGAGGTTGGCCTTGAGGGAGGGGGTGCTCTGTCGCTTCATCCGGGACCCTACCCTGGGGAAGATCTGGCAAGTAGTAGTTCCAGAGGGGCAACATCAGTCCCTGCTACAGGCCTATCACACACAGTTGGGCCATCAGGGCCTGGAGAAGACGATTTCGCTATTACGACGCCAGTTCTATTGGCTGGGGATGGAGAGGATTACCAAGTCCTACCTTCAAGGATGTCCACGGTGCACCCTGTTTAAGACCAGGAAGGAGACGCGAGCCCCATTGGTCCCGATTCAGGCAAAGGCTCCGATGCACATGGTCGCTATGGACTATCTGACGCTGGGGAGGCCGATTAACCGTCTTCAGAACATCTTGGTGGTGACCGACCTATTCACCAAATATGCCTGGGCCATTCCCACCTTGGACCAAACTGCTATCACCACCGCGAATGCCCTGTGGAGGACTGTGATTCAGCCCTTTGGGTGCCCTGAAATATTCCACTCGGACCAGGGGCCAAACTTCGAATCCAGGGTGGTCCATGAGTTATGCCAACTGTACGGGGGTAGGAAGACCCATTCGACACCGTACCATCCCCAAGGGAATGGAGGATGCGAGAGGTTAAACCAAACATTACTGAGCCTATTGGGAACGTTGGAAATGGATCAGCAGGGCCATTGGGCGGATGCGCTTCCGGCTCTGGTCCAAGCATATAACAACAGCGTGCATAGCACCACCGGGTATGCTCCAACCTATCTAATGTTCGGAAGACACGTACGGCTACCAGCCGACTTAGTGATGGGGGCGGCTACCCAAACGGAGGAAGGGAGCTTGTCAGACTGGGTGGCGAGACACCACCAGCGACTCCACTGGGCGTATGGCCAGGTCTCGGACCGGATTCACCAGGCGGGGGTAAAGAGCAAGAGACTGTACGACCGAACGGCTCGAGAAGCCCCACTGCTCCCAGGAGGGAGAGTCTTGGTGAGGGATAACCGTCGTCAAGGGAAGGGTAAGCTCAGTGATCGGTGGGAGCCTTGGCCCTACGTGGTCTTACGACAACCACGCCCAGATCAACCCGTGTATGCTATCAGGCCCGAAGGGAGAGTGGGTCCAGAGCAAGTGCTCCACCGGAATCTGATTCGCCCTTGCCCGAGTTACCCGAATCCCAGAGAAGAAGCACCCCCGGTTGTGGCAGCGCCAGCACCGTTACTGGTAGGATGGGGAGTGGTCCCAAGGGGTTTAGGCCTAGCACCGGGACCGGTAGAACCCGAGTCTCCACCGAGGCGGTCCCAGAGGGAGAACCGAGGTCAACCCCCGGTGAGGTACGGAGACTGGGTGAGCGGAGCCCGTTCTCGGGACTAGAACGGATTGGCGGGGGAGTATGTCACAAGGTGACGAACTGGAGACGGAACTAACCAGTCCGCGGAGGAATGTTTCCATCCGGAGCGGTTTCAACCGAACACCAAGCCAGCCTCGGATGCGTCGCTACCATAGTAACAGCAGCCGCTGATGGCAAAGTGACAGCAGGTGTGGCGCATTAAGTGACTGTTTGATGAGTGGGACACGCAGCCTTTCGAGAGAGATAAAAGCGAAGATTTGAGAAACTGAGGGGTGTGTTGGGTTGCTGTGGCGTCCTGATTTTTGTTCTTGTTGAGGTGGGCTGAGAGATTTCTGTGGGACAAATTGGCTGGTGAGATCGATCCGCGGAAAGGAATCCGCTACGAAGAACTGGGTGGCGGAGAACAGAGAGGCAGAGGGCGAAGTCAGCTACAATATATTATCGAGTCCACTACCTGGGTGAAGATAAGTACCAACCTTTTACTGGCTGTATTGTATGTGATTTACACACAAAGATATTATATATGGGGAGAAGTGATCTAGAAAAAGGAGTCCAGGCGCTTGAAGGAGAAGGCAGCTGTTGTAACTAGTGATTGTAGTCGCTAAATTCTTCCGTCTTACTACCCTCGCTGTTCCAGAGCGAGGAGGTGGGCCGTGGCCTTAAATTTCACGGAGTGGATAAGAGTGATGTGTGTTGATGCTGTGTCCCACCGTGTGTGGTTGAAGTGAAGTTACTGCAGGCGTACTGTACAGAATTCTGTCACATGCCCATCGGTCTTGCCTTGTGTTACAGCCCGGAGCCTTCTGAAGAAGAGATTTAGTGGCAGTGGATTTGAAGCCTGCTGACTTTAGGAGCGGGTCGACTGTGTGGACGTGCCCATCTGCCAACCGGTCAACGTTCTCGCCATCCCTCCGAACCTCCTGCACCTGACATATTGGGAAGAACCAATTGTACTTGGAGTACTCACCTGCTGTCCAGTCGATGTTCCCCTCATAGCTGCAAGCTTCCTGCACCTGCTATATTGGGAAGAACCAACCACACTTGGAGTATCTACTTGCTGTCCATTCGACGCCCCCTTCACAGCCGTAAGCCTTCTGCACCTGACATATTGGGAAGAACCAATTGTACTTGGAGTACTCACCTGCTGTCCAGTCGACGTTCCCCTCATAGCGGCAAGCTTCCTGCACCTGCTATACTGGGAAGAACCAACTGTACATGGAGTACTGACTTGCTGTCCAGTCGACACCCCCTTCACAGTCGTAAGCCTTCTGCACCTGACGTATTGGGAAGAACCAGCTGTACTGGGAGTACTCACTTGCTGTCCAGTCAACGTCCCCCTTCACAGCGGTAAGCTTCTGCACCTGCTCTATTGGAAAGAACCAACTGTACTTGGAGTACCGATTTGCTAACCAGTCGACGCCCTCTTCGCAGCCGTAAGTTCTTCTGCCCCTGACATACTGAGAAGAGAGTCAACTGTCCTTAGAGCACCTACCCGCCGTTCAGTCGACGTCTCCCCCACAGCCGTGAGCCTTCTGTACCTGAGAGATTGAGAAGAGCCAACTGTCCTTAGAGTACTTACCCGCTGTCCAGTCAACGCCCCCTCGCCAGCTGTGAGCCTTCTGCACCTGAGAGACTGAGAAGAGTCAACCGTACTTAGAGTACCTAACTGCCGTCCAGTCGACGCCTCAATCACAGCTGTGAGCCTTCTGCACCTGAGAGACTGAGGAGAGTCAACCGTAGTGAGAGAAAGCCTTGGCACCTGAGAGACTGAGAAGAGTCAACCGTACTTAGAGTACCTAACTGCCGTCCAGTCGACGCCTCCCCCACAGCTGTGAGCCTTCTGCACCTGAGAGACTGAGGAGAGTCAACTGTAGTGAGAGAAAGCCTTGGCACCTGAGAGACTGAGAAGAGTCAACCGTAGTGAGAGAAAGCCTTGGCACCTGAGAGACTGAGAAGAGGCAACCGTACCGAGAGTACTTACCTGTTGTCCAGTTAATGCCCTTCCGCATTCAAGACTGCGCCGTCGTTGATGAGTGGCATTCCCCTGTAGCCGTTGGATTCTGAGAAATTAAATTAGGAATTACAAATTGCTTTAAGTCAATAAAGTCGCTTAACCTTTTAACCTCTTGTCTGCTTGGTTTCTGGTTCTGCTCCTCAGTGGTACTGATGTTCTAAGGGAAGGGTGTAGACCGAGTCGACCCTCCCGACCTGCGACACTACCGTGAACCAAATTAAACTCAAAAACATGAAGTTTAGTACTGTTTTCCGAGCTCACTCACGTTGGGCTTGTAGCCGAGGCCGTTTGCTGGCATCAGGAGGAGGGCTGCTGTCTTGACGGCGCTTAAAACATTGCCGGATATCCATTTTTACTGCTCTATGATTTTTTCCCCCAAAACACTTCAGCGGAAATCCCGCCCTGCAGCCGATTTCATTGGTTTAGGTAACAGTGACGGGTAGGTTTAGGGATCAGTGTTTGGTGTAGGCAATCAGTACAGTGATTGACATGACCAATGAAAACTTTAGAATCAGCTGCAGGGCGGGATTTCTGCTGAAGTGGTTTGGGGGAAAGAAAAATCACGCGCTGGCTACGCAAGAGATTGGTCAACACTGACAGTAATGCAGCGCAATATGAAATACTTCGTCTTAGGTTTTAACAACCTATGAAACTAATAATGAACAATATTTTAAAATGGCTTAGGAACTATATTTAGAGGTGGATAAACGCACTTTGGAGGTGGGTAAACGCTATTTCCGAATTTTGGGAGGTGCGCAAACGGTGTTTACGAGCGTTTAGCCTCCACTACATCCCTGCTTGTGGCAGCTGGTAATTGTAACAGAATGTTCTTTGCAGATGTATTCCCTGATCTATCAACACAAATACATATGTATGATTATTGATTCATGCCTTAATTGTTTGTACTTGAATTCTCTGTATTAATTTAAAAAATTATAATAACAATCAATAATAATAATAATAAAATAATAATAATAAAAAAATATTCCCTGCATTTTCCACAGGTGGTTGATTGGAACATAAAAAAAAAAGATCAGTCATGGGCTCATTCAGTTCTTTTTTTTGTATGTGTGAGTGACTTTTTAAAAAAACAGCTCTGTTATAGGCTCATTAAATGCTTTGTGTGTGTGTGTGTGTGTTTGTGTTTGCCACATTGAGAATGTTGTACAGGATCACCCGTTCATTTGTGTGTATGTATGATATGCATTGTGTTGAATCTATTGATTTTTATTTGACAAAAAAAAAACAAAAAAACTCTGAATTACATTTTTTCACATCCATTGCTATGGGTGCCCATTTTTGTCCACGAAGGCGAGATGAAGGAGGTTGTTTTTTTTCACCCACTTAATGGTGGGAATAGAGCGTCTGGCGCGAGTGATTTCAATGTTAACGGTGCGTGTCCACTGGCGCGGTGCGAGCGGAGCGAGCGTTTTCAATTCATTCCTATGGAAGTCGAGCTTCACGCTCGCGCATTGCATTATGGGATTGACAGCGGACCGGAGAAAGCATTGAGAGCAACCGAAAGCGTCAAAAAGGTTGGCCAGTTCTTGACTTTATGCAAATATCAAGCGAAAAACGGAGGGCGACAACAAATCGGAGTGAAAAGTAGCCATGGCAAGATTTTGACGTATGTTTCCGACTGTTTGCGAAAAATGGCTTATGTTTACTTTTTTGATGATTTCTTCAAAACAATCATTAGCTATTTAATGCATATAAATGTGTAAACAACGCGAAGTTCCCTCTGATAACTTTGTCAGCGGCAACATGGAGGAGAAGTTGATTGTCGCTGTGTCTTCTTTCCCCGTTCTCTATGACACAAAGACTTGTTTTGTTGCTGATTTGGTTCACAAAATTTTAATCAATATCACTTGCTTTTAAATGACATAAGAGAGTCCCTAAATTTTTTAGTTTACTCTACCTAAACTGAGCTGTTCACATGTGTTACATTTTTTTTTTAAATAATGCAAGTAGGATCAAACGATTACTTTTTGGTTTTTAAGTTATATTTATAGACATATTAAGTAGGATATGCATCATATCTGTTGGATAGGATGTGTTTGCTGAGCTACAGAAATGTTCTAAATAGAACTTACATTTAGCAGATGCTTTTATTTAAAACAACATACAGTATAATAGAGGCAACAATATTCATAGTCTACAATGCCAGTTAAAAAAAAGAAGCTATATTAGGAACTAATTTGAGTAAATAACAATCTTCTTTTAAAGTAACATTCTTAAATTAAGGTACATTTATTTGAGAAGCAAAATAACGATGGATAATAAATTTTGTTTTCTGTGAAACTCATAACATGCATAAAACAAATAAAATACATGCATTCTGGTAAGAAAAAATACACTTCATTCAAATAGAAAAAAAGTTTATTTCGTCTTATTAAAACAATAAACCTCTGTTAATTTTGAGAAATTGATCTGAAAACAAGACCTATCTTTAATCTTATGTCAAATTGCATCTTAAGTAAATGTATCTTTTGTAGTAAATGTTCCATGACAATTTGACAATTAAATTTTTGTGTGATTTAACAATTACATTTGTTCATACAATGTTTTTATATTCACCACATTTACCTGATGTTTGCAACAAAAAAAAAAATGGAAGGGATTAAGAGATAACTGATTAAGAGAACTGCTTAATAGGAAATTTGATACTAAAGCTGTACATTACATTTTAAAACAGCTGAATTCATGTATTGGAATTGTGATCTTAAAGAGCTTTTGTCTTTTGATGTGTGTGTGTGTGTGTATATATATATATATATATATATATATATATATATATATATATATATATATAGATAAACTTTAAAATACAACAACAACAACAAAAAACAAGAAGCTGCCAACATACACTATGAAAATGGTAACTTCAATCAGTACAGTAATCAGTACATTGGTATTGTTGAATATAACGGTTTGAAAAAACATACTATAAAAGTGAAACTTTGGTAGTAAGATTATATGATAAAAAAAGGAGATCAAACAGAAGAAATGTTTCAGAACATAAGTGTTTGGAATGACATGAGAATTAGTAAAGATATAGAAGTATTTATGTCTGTGTGAAGTACTTCCTTTACACATGAAAATAATGTATGCTTTTCAATTACAACCCCATTTCCAGAAAAGTTGGGACATTTTGTTAAATGCAATACAATCAAGACTCTATGATTTATTAATTCTCTTTAACCTTTATTAAACTGACAAAAGTACAAAGAAAATATTTTCAATGTTTTCACTGACCAAATGAATTGTATTTTGTACATATACACACATTTTTAATTTTATGGCTGCAACACACTCCAAATAAGTTGGGACAGAGGCATGTTTGCAACTGTGTCACATTACATTTCCTTTTAATTACACTTTTTAATAGTTTGTGAATTGAGGATACTAATTCTTGAAGTTTGCAAGTTGAATTTTTGCCCAATCTCTTCTGAATACATATGCTCAACAGTCCATGGTCATTGTTGTCTGATTCTCTTTTTCATGATGGGTCATACATTTTCAGTATGAGACAGCTCTGGTCTGCAGGCATCAGGCACATCTCTTCTCTGGTGCAGAGGGTCTAGAAACCACTCAGTTTTAGCACGTGCAGAATGAGGCCTGGCATTGTCTTGCTTCCTAGGAAAGATGTCATCTTGATGGCAGTTAATGTCTCTGTACAATCCAAATATATGCCTCCATGTCAGCGAAACCTTCACACAAATGCAAGTCCCACATGTTTGCACTGATGTACCTCCATACAATGATATACTGTATGTTTGCTTCATTCAGTGCCATGAGGGCACAAAGGTCATGCACATTTAACAGAGGTCTCCTGCCTTGCTGTACACAGACTGATATTTCTCTGGATTCCCTGAATCTTTTCACAATATTATGTGTGGTAGATGGTGAAAGACATAAATATTTGTGACATACTAACAGTGTTGTGCAAGTTACTTCCAAACTGTAATACATTATACATTACTTGTTACTGTTATTTAAAAGTAATTCATTACCATACAATATTACTGTCTCAGAATTGTAATGCGTTACATTACTCCTGTATTACTTTTGAGTTACTTTCACCAAAATACAGTAGTAGAACTTAACATTCTAACGCTGTAACGATATGCAATATGAAACCGAAATCGCGACACTCAGATCCACGAACCTGCAGAATCGCGACACACCCCTTCCAACTCCAAGAGTTATCCTTCCCGTCCAGATCCAATGCTACCACATCTTTAAATTACTATTAGTATTATTTGAATTTTGAAGTTAACATTATAAAATACGTAGACCTACACCACAAAACTAGTTGAGGATAAATTATTTAAAATTGGGGAATTCCAAAAAACATATAGAGTAGTCTAATGCGCATACGTCCATCTCGCGAATTATTCATGCCATCTTCACCCATTATCTGCTTTTCCACTGGCCAGCGCGAGCACAGAGGCTGAAATCATGCTTCACGGCACTCCTGTAAAAAATAAATCGCTATACAAATATATCAGACGCTGCCATTTAGTCTTTATTTACAAACTTGGACACCACACGCGGCTATTGACTGACCACGAACAGGTAATTTAGCCTATTGCATTTGTCATTTGTTAATGACTCGCGGCCTTGTTTTTTTTTTTTTTTTTTTACTTTTCACTTTTTAAAAGTGTGTTGTAACGCAAGCGTTACTGAACATGTACCGAGTAAAATATTACTGAAAATTGATTAGTAATGCCTTACACTAATTGCCTTACAGCAAAAAGTAATATGTTACTGTAATGCATTACTTTTGTAACGCGTTACTCCCAACACTGCATACTAATTGTGATTTTTCAATTGTTTGACGATTCTCTCATGGTATTTTGCACAAAGTGGTGAGCCTTGACTAGGGCTGTCACGTTACGTTCGAAAATCGATTGCACAATCGATCGGACCAACCAACACAAGTTTCGAAAACGAAAACAGGGAATCGATTTTAACTGCCTTTTTTTTTTTTTTTTTACCAAAAATGTGTTTTAGGTAGACAGATCAATACAGTACACAGAACATGTAGGATGTTGGAAAATAACAATGTCTTTTCTGTTAACCAAATGCTTTTTAATATTCGCTATTACTTCAGTGCAAGTGAACAAGCGCGCCGTTATTTGTTGCTTAGTGACGTGTGTGTTCAAACAAGCCAGAAATGCACAGATTCTGCGCAATACGCTGTATTTAATATATCATTAGGACTCACGAGTTGCGTATCTGCGCTAAATCCACGCAGATTTGGCTTACACGAACTTCCCCAGCAAAGTGAGTAAACATAGAAACACGCCAAATTGGCTCGTGATATGACAGCGTTACCCGCCAAAGTTAATTTTTATCCGAATTTAGCGGGTGTTAATTTCAATCCTTGAATGTTGCACTCCTGTTTGTCATTGTGCACAAAACTTCACGCCAATAAATCATCAGAAATATTGCTGACTTGTGCGCGTCTCAAGCGCCCTCTTTACGTTCGTCCTAATGCCTGTTAGTTGTCCGTGGATTTGCCAATATTTGGTGTTGAAAATGGAAACGTCTTTAGACATGGAAAAATCGATTTTACAATCGATTCAATGAACACATATGTCTCAAAAATCGAACAGGATTTTTTCACAAAAGTGACAGCCCTAGCCATGACCCATCTTTGCTTACAAATAGCCTCACCTATTACCAGTTCACCTACTTATTGTGGACTGTTTCAAAACACTTTAACTTTGATCATCTTTACACTTTTATTTTGCCACTGTTCTAACTTTTTTGGAGTGTGTTGCAGCCATCAATTTTTTTTTTATATACAAAATACAATTAAATTGGTCAGTGAAAAGATATCATTTTTTTTCTTGTGTTTCCATCAGTTAAATAAAGGTTCAAGATAATAAATAAATCACAGATACTTGATTTTATTGTGTTTTGTCAAAATGTCCCAACTTTTCTGGAATTGGGGTTTAAGCTACAGCACAAGATGTTGCCAGGGCACAGCACCCTCTGTACAGAAATAAGCAGAGAACGCATCCCTGATGCGAATGGCAACACGTGCAGCACTGTTGCTTCCCAGTCTTGGAGCCTCCTGGAGTGCCGCTGGCCCCTCTCTCTGGCAAGAAGAGACACATAGGAGGTTTCTGGTCCCTCTTCTGGACATCCTAAGAAAGCTGTGGAGGATGCAGGTGGCCTTCACACACACCTCTGCCTTTGCTGGATTGACAGTGAGCAGTCGATGGTACATACGCCATTGGCTTGTTAGTATGCCAAAGGCACACTCCACAGTCAACCTGGCACGACTGAGACGATAGTTGAAAACACGTTTTTCCCAGGAGAGATTGCACCCAGGAAAGGGACGCAGGAGATTTCTTTGGAGGGGAAAGGCTTCATCCCCCACAAACACATGTGGCAGTGGAGTACAGTGCTGTGATCCTGGCAATACACAGTCATCTGGGAGATCAAGGTTGCCATTCCTCAGGGCTTCACCAAAGGCAGAGTTGGCCAGGGTCCCGCCATCACTGTTACGTCCATATCCACCAACATCTATTATACGGAACAGATATTTGGCATCCACAACTGCCAGAAGCACAAGAGAGAAGGTCCCCTTGTAGTTATGAAACAGAGACCCTGAGTTTGGAGGGGCCTGGATGACAACATGTTTGCCATCGATGGAACCCAAGCAGTTTGGGAAGGTCCATTGCTCTAGAAAACCTGCAGCAATGTTGCTCCAGTCCTGCTTTGATGGCACAGGCATTTAGTCATCCAACAGGCCTGGGACACTGCCCCAACAATGCGTGCCACTGTGCAGACACCCACACGGTAGCTGTAATTGATTGTTGTGAATGAGTCACCAGTGGCAAGGTAGCTGCAACAACAAAGGTAGACTGTAAAAAAAAGCTGTGTGGTATTTATAAGAAAATTAATGTTAAACAAATCAATTGTGGCTACAAAAACAAAAAAGAAGTTTTTTTTTTTATGAAATTGGTTTTCAAAACAGACCCATCACAAGATTCCCACCTCACTAACCTGTCAAGTCAAGTCAAGTCATCTTCATTTATATAGCGCTTTTAACAGCGCGTTTCAAAGCAGCTTTACAGAGATAAACGTATAATTTAAGGTAACACAGAAAACTTTTAAATATCAACATAATACATCATTTAAAAAAAAAATTATCCATTTTCTCATCTTGCAAGAAAATCTATAAAATTAACTATATTCTTCTTATTATTATTATTTAAAAAAAAAAAATTAATTACTCTCCCAAGTTAAACGTGAGAACTATGTTTTTAAATAAACATGTAAAAGGCCTATAATGCAAAAATGACATTAAAAATCCTATAAATGATCACCGTAGGCAAATGGCAAGGCGCTCGGCTGGGGGAATTGCCAGACGAAACGATGTGTTCTGTATCGTTATCCTAGGTGCCAGTATGGTCAGCAGCTTATCAAACTCGGTCTTGTTCAGTCTGAAATAACGCTGAAACAAGACATCGTCAAAACGAAGCTCCTGTACCAAACGGTAGTACCCGCTGTGTGATCTGCGGTACTGGCGTATAGGGTGTACCCAGAACCTATGGCGCCGTCTCCTTCGCATGTAGTAAAGTAGGGTGATAATAACAATCTTCGTTTGATAGTCAAGTCAAGTCACTTCACCTTTATTTATATAGCGCTTTTACAATACAGATTGTATCAAAGCAGCTTCACAGTGATAACATGAAAATAATATAACAAAGTTTGTTTCTAAAAGAAAATTGCGTCAACGTCCACCTTAAGTAAGGCAGATCAATAATATTATTGAATATTAAATGTCCCCAACTAAGCAAGCCAAAAGCCAAGGCAACAGTGGCAAGGAACCAAAACTCCATCAGGTGACAGAATGGAGAAAAAAACCTTGGGAGAAACCAGACTCAGTCGGAGGGCCAGTTCTCCTCTGGCCAACGAAGGAACAGTGCATGATTCGGGCAGCATTACAAGTTCGGATTGGATCGGAACATTTGGAGTATTTATCCATTTCCATCTTTTTGGAAGTCCAAGTAATCACGCCGGTATTGAGACGAGTTGTTGAGGATCAGTGCCGTCCACCATAGAGGGTCCATATCGCCGGTGTTGAGTCGTCTCTTCACAGGCTTTGTGATTGGGGCATCTGAAGTCTCCGTGAAAGGCTGGATACAAACTGGAGCTGACGAACGCCATTTTCCTCGGGACTCGCGTCCCGAGATAACAGCAGAAAAGCAAAAAGGGAAAATAATTAGCGTAGCTGCTGTTCATAATGATTTCCATAACACGGGCGTAAATGATAAAAACATGAAGACAGTGACTCGTGCATCCCAGAGCCCATCCCCCCCCCCCCCCCCTCCGTCCCCCACTCAACTCAGCCCAGCTTACTGACCTCTACATCCCTCCTGCTGCTGAGACCTAACCACAATCTCACAATCTCTCCGCAACTCAACCATACGCGCCAACCCGTTTGACTAAGGCTGTCAAGCCCCACTGGTGCGTTAATATGCAGTTTCAGTGGCAACGGTTCCGTATGGCATACCACCTACCGCAAAACACAATATCTGCCCAACCACCCGTCATTCACGCAATATACACAGGAACGTAATGACTGTAAATACTATGCAACCTATACAAATAACCTAAAGACTCTTCAAGTTTTATAATATTAAATGCATTTGATCTGATTCAGCAGTGGTATACAAGGTAAGCATTATGTAAATGCTTGGCTAAAGAGATGCGTCTTTAATCTAGTTTTAAACTGGGACAGCGAGTCAGAGCCTCGAACAATATCAGGAAGGCTATTCCAGAGTTTTGGAGCTAAATGCGAGAACGCCCTCCCTCCTTTAGGGGACTTAGATATCCTAGGAATGACCAGAAGCCTCGAATTTAGTGATCTTAAAGAACGCGATGGATTGTAGGGCGATAGAAGGTCCATTAAATACACAGGAGCTAAACCATTTAGGGCTTTATAGGTCAGTAGTAGTACTTTGTAATTGATACGGAACTTGATAGGTGATCATATAAGAAAATATGATCATATAACACCAATTTTATCATCTCTACACTGGTTAGAGAGGATAAAATTGGTGTTATATGATCATATTTTCTTGATCTAGTAAGAACTCTAGCGGCTGCATTTTGGACTAACTGTAGCTTGTTTATTGAGGATGCAGGACAACCAGCTAATAGAGCATTACAATAATCTAGTCTCGAGGTCATGAATGCATGAACTAACTTTTCTGCATCAGAAACAGATAGCATGTTACGTAGCTTTGTAATGTTTCTAAGGTGGAAAAACGCTGTTCTTGTAACATATGAAATATGATTTTCGAAAGACAGGTTGCGGTCTAGTATAACTCCCAGGTCTTTTACTGTAGTGGATAAAGTAACAGGACATCCTTCTATATTAAAGTTGTATTGTAAGTGGTTTTGTGGGTAGTTTTTTGGACCAATAAGTAATACCTCCGTTTTATCTGAATTTAGTTGCAGGAAATTACGCGTCATCCAGCATTTTATATCTTTGAGACACTCTGTCAAATTAGATAAGTTAGTGTTTTCATCTGGCCGTGATGAAATATATAATTGAGTGTCATCAGCATAGCAGTGGAAATTAATTCCATGTTTTGTAGTCGATCCAAGAGTATTTTATGATCTATAGTGTTGAACGCAGCGCTAAGATCGAGTAGAACTAGTATTGAGATACAGCCTTGGTCAGAAGCTAAAAGTAAATCATTTGTAATTTTAACTAGCGCAGTTTCTGTGCTATGATGCGGTCTGAATCCTGACTGAAATTTTTCATAGATATCATTTTCTTGCAAGAAAGAGCGCAATTGAGCGGACACAACTTTTTCTAGTATTTTAGACATAAATGGAAGATTTGAAATGGGTCTGTAATTTGCAAAGTTATTTGGATCTAATTGCGGTTTCTTAATGAGAGGTTGTATTACTGCCAGCTTAAATATTCTTGGAACATGACCTAAAAATAAAGACGAGTTAATAATATTAAGAAGAGGCTCTTCCACTACAGGCAGACATGGGCAGTATTTCAATTAAATGTATTTTAAATACGTATTTAATTACTTTAGTGTATTTTGTAATTTGTATTTTGCAGGTGTGGAAAAAATAAAATGTAGTTTGTAACAAAATATTTTGAGGGAGTGTATTGCTGCCACTGTTGTACCATGGTGCTTTAGTTTTCTCTCTAACCTTTTTTGATCTAATTGGTGCAACAATATCTAATGTACTAGAGAAAATGGTGCTCAAACTGCTAGTCATTTCCTCTAGTTCATCTGTTTGTTGTAGGGGTGGCACGGTACATGAAAAAACATCCGAACCGTTCGGTTCGCTTGTCTCGGTTCGGTGCATGCGTACGTGCGTCGCACGGTTCGACGCATGCGCAATGTAACCTCGTGCCCGTGACCTCAGACAGTGTGTTTACTTTTCGCGCGAAATAAGAGATGTGTGGACATGACAATGGACATATATATGAGGCTTGTTCGACTTGAACCGGCGCTGCACAGACCGATCGTTGAATAACATCAAAGTACCGTGAGAGCAACGGCTCCGTATGCTTTCCAATCACTCTCGCGGTACTTTGATGTCATAAACCGATCGGTCTGTGCAGCGCCGGTTCAAGTCGAACAAGCCTATAGACAGTAAAAGTGGAGTATGGAGTGCTGTAGGTCTCGTCACGTATAGAAATGGCAAGTGGGAGATGTAAGGAAGGCTAACCGGAGTTGGAGGATGCGCCAGCGTCGTATAAGTCCGGTGTGTGGGAACATTTTGGATTTCATGTTACCTATGATATTTTAAAATATACAGTGACACCAAGTTTAGATAAGAACTCCAGTCATATGTTTCCAAATACTGCACTTTAATTTCAAGTGAAAAAAATGTATCCTCACTCTCAGGGAATAGAAGCATTGTTGATACTGTTTTTGTGTTGAGGTTGAACTTATGTTTCACTTTATGGTTATGCCTTTGCTATTGTTATAGCCTCATTATAGGCAATTATGTGTAACATATTTTGACTTATTTAAAAGAAAGTGCTTTAAGAGTTCCTCTCTTTATCTTTTAAAAGATAAACATTTTGTAAGAACTATACTGTGAACCGTGCCACCCCTAGTTTGTTGGGATTCACTGAGCAGCTGAGATAGATCAGGTAAGCTATTTGAGAATCTATCTATAGTGGTTGGAACGATTGTTCTGCCTGGTCGATAACGTGGCGCAACATGACAAATTTCAGCAGTACGTATTATACAAGTTACCATGTGATGATCAGTGAGATCGTCACTTTGCGGTATAATATCTATATCGGTTGGATTGGTTCCATATGATATAATTAAGTCTAGATGTACGATTTAGACGATGAGTGGGACCACTGACGTTTTGCTTGACCCCAAAGGAGTTTAATAAATCTGTAAACGCAGTCCCTAACGCATCATTTGTATTATCTACGTATATATTAAAATCTCCAACAATTATTGCTTTATCGACAATAGATCTGAGAGAAAGTCTGCAAACTCTTTTAGGAATTCAGCATATGGTCCTGGAGGTCTATATACAGTAGCCAAGGCTAGAGATAATAGGGATTTCTTTCTTACATCTAAGAGCGTAACATTTAGCACAAGTACTTCAAACGAATTAAACCTGTGACCTGTTTCCTGAGTAACATTAAAAATATCTCTATAGATTGTTGCAACACCGCCGCCACGACCGATCAGACGGGGCTCATGCTTATAACAGTATCCTGGTGGAGTAGACTCATTTAGACCGAAATAATCATTTGGTTTAAGCCAGGTTTCAGTAAGGCAAAGTACATCAAAGCTATTATGTGTGACCATTTAATTTACAATAACCGCCTTAGGTGTGAGCGATCTAATGTTTAGAAGACCTAGCTTTAGAGATTGTTTTTTGTTCACTGATATTTAGATTTTCAGGTTTAATTACAATAAGATTTTTCCTACATCCTACAGTAGATTTATTATTTGGCCTCATGATGACAACTGACAAACTGACCATGATGACAACTGACAAACATTGCTGGATACCATTTTATAACCCAGCATTACCTAATTCCAGAATAAAAGCATATTTTACATGCCGATTATTTGTCAGTAGTGTTTTATTTTATTTATTTGATGTTATTAAATTATTTGGCATTCAATCATTTGTTCAGATTGTAGTTTAGCTCTAGTCAATACATTCGCAAGTTTTTTACTTATTTAAAAACAGCCCTTTTTTGAATCTACGACATTTGCAAATATCAAATAAGCCGGAAAATGTGTCAGTTGAATGTTTATTTAAACAATCATAAATTATACCCTTTATTTTTTATTTATTTAGTTACTCATGTGGTTTATTAAGGTCTGTCTTGAACATTTGCTGATGAATTGTTTCATCAGTTTGAACTTTAGATGACAGATGGCGCTAATAAAGTACTTGGTTTGTGAACCACCATTAAAAGAAGAGGAAACACAAAAGGTGGAGACATTCGTTTCGGAGGCGTGCTCCACGGTAAAATTACTCACACGCCCCAAAGCGGAGGCATAATAGCGTTGCCAGCGGCACTGAGCGGAGTTTTGCCGCTGTTGTGGACACGCACCGTAAGTCAACGTAAAGACGCGGCGCGAATTATGGCGCTCGGAATGTTCCATTCGGCGACGAGACTGACAAGTACGACAGATAACACACATGTATACGTGCGTGTACGTCTCCATTTGTTTTATATGGAGACGTACACGCAAATATCACGTCACGTAGACACGTCAATAACGCGTAGCTGTTGATCTATGCAGACGTCACGTTGGCGTCACGTTAGAATTTAACGTGTGGATTACGTCTGCCCGTCTTAACGTCTGCGCGTCTGTACTTCTGAATGTCTGCGCGTCTGAACGTCTGCACGTCTGCGCGTCTGAACGTCTGCGCGTCTGAACGTCTGCACGTCTGCGCGTCTGAACGTCTGCGCGTCTGAACGTCTGCACATCTTATTATAATCTTATTTTGGCACAGTTTATGTAGGACTACGTTTGATAAACTTGTTTCATTAATGCTGAATGCTGTTAATGTACCATACATTTGGTATCCCAATGATAGATTTTTTATCTTTTTAATAAAAGTCTATTGTTGTGTATTTTGATTCTAAGATATTCTGAGAGACAAATAAAATGGGCTAGTAAAATTCAGAAAAAGTGGGTCTTATCATTATATATTTGCTTTTCTAAGATTTGTTAATGCTCTCCAGCGGCGGTCTGCATGCCTCAAGTTCACTCATAGATGCTGCATCTAGCATTAATTAACCATTCAGAAACCATTTTAGAGCTTATTGGATATTAAACTAAAAGTAGTTAGCCTACTTGTGATTGCTTGGACTAGGCTACTGCTATTCTTATTCTGAACAAGTAATTAAATAAATGTACTATTTAATAGAGCTACACTAAAGTTTTTATAAAGCCTAGCAATCTATTAAATGTAGCCTAGTCATACTGCACATTTTTTGCTAGTATGTTGAGAGCATACAAAAATCTCGCCCAAGTCAGGCAAAACAATTAACAGCCCAGATAAATAAAGTAAGAGGTGCAAACGGATGCATCGCTTTCACCTGCAGGAAAAACAAACACTTTAAACAAAATGAGATGAGATTAACACTTTAATCAGTAGGTGGCAGCAGAGGAGCATTTATTTTACAATTTCTACTTTCTAAATGGGCTATAAGTAGAAAAAAATTACTGACCCACAGAACAATTGGATTAATTATTTCCTTCATGACAAACAAAACTATTTTGTGAATAGATTATAAAGAAAGCGAACAAAGTAGGCCTATGCTCTTTTTATTTAGCGACTGATGGAACTCCTGCGAAAACTCTTTTGATAATGAATAAATTGAATAGGCCTACACTGTACTGTAGTTTACTTACTGATTCCTCAAGTCTAATAGGAATATTGCTCCATGATTAAAAAGGATGTTGATTCAGGAACATTACTTGATGAAATGTTCATGTTCATCCATTTACTAAATCCCTTTGCACATACTGTTCGCCTTCAGTGTCCTTTTACAGTTTTTCTCAGTCACTTTGGTACATTTCTTGAATCATCCTTAAGATTTGCAAACCAGTAAAAGTATTTCTCAAAATAATTCATAGCAGTCCCACACAATGGATTTCCTGCAAAAGCCTGTAACTTGATCAAAATCCTTAGTTTATTTCTCAAAAGTGGTATTTATGTCAATGAACATATAGTGCCATCAGAATGAAAAGTACTTGTGTCATTGTTCACAAACAAGATAGTCAAAATGCTTAGTCATGTTGTCAATATAAAATATAAAAATATATACGATTTATATAGTCTTGTCCTTTTCTTTATATCACAATGACATACATATACATCCATATATATATATATATAGAGAGAGAGAGAGAGAGATAGAGAGAGAGATACGTGTGTCTGTGTTTGTTACATTGTCTCTATAAAGTATATTTACTGTATAATGTAAAGTGAAAGTGGACAACTGTAATACAGTAAGTACACAGTAGGCTATTACAGTACAGAAAACAATGTCTGATTAGATATCTGTTCTGTCTACAAACGTTTGAATGATTGAAGACACAGTTATTCTCCTAACATTCGGCTGTACCTTTTGATTCACTTCAGTCGTTGTAAGGTCATGATTGAGAACATGGTTTGCAAAAGTGTCCTTTATTTCATTAGAAACATCCACAATCTTGCCCTCTTCCACCACACACCCTTACTCCTCTTCTTCCCAGTTGTTGACCCTGTTTGTGTCCTTGTAGTTCTTCCATTATCTGAATGTGTAACACTGAGTTGTGCTCTGTCTATATATGCTTGCCATATGAAGCTTCATGAGATGCACCTCTGAGATATTTCAGAGAACTGGTTGATTTAATGCTTTACATTCCCCTTCATTAGTGAAATGCAAAATTTATAGCCAAGAAACTCTTGCTGTCATTAAAACATTAAAATGTAGCATGTCATGGGAACCAACAACAGCACATACATTTAGGCTATACCCATATTTCTATTTATAACGCAGCCACTTTAAATTCACATAATGTTTCACTTCTGGGTAACAGAAATATATATATATTTAAATATAATGAAAATTAATTGCCAACTGAGACACAAAGTTGAGGAAAAATACCAAGTAAAACACAAATTTGTAAATATTTGTTTGAATGTTTCTGTAATGAGCAGTTTTTAGCAAAAAAAAAAAAAAAAAGAATCATTAGAAAACCATTGTCTAAAAGGAGTAGGGTTGTGTCCAAGGCAGCATTTTTTAAAACAAAAAAAAACAGTAAAAAAGTTTTGTTTGAATATATTTTAAAATGAATAGGTTGAACATTAACCAGTAATCTCAATAGAACAGGGCCTTGGCGCCATCTACTGGCAATTTTATATTTATATTTAGTAGTTTCATATTTATTTAGCCTCCTTTCATTTCGGCATTTACAACTCGGTTTAAATGAGCTTGCTAGAAGTTCATAGAACGATTTTTTATAACATAGAAATTCTGAATATAGTTAAGAAATGCATCCACTCTATAGAGCTTTTTATTATTATTGTAGCATAGCCTATTTCCTATTCCCATGCATGCTCGTGCATAATTCATATTGTAAAATACATTCAAAGCTACTGTTGAGATTAGTTGTTTTTTTATATATTTCCAAACCTAAATAGAATTTTCTTAATATTATTCGAGGATGTTATAGGTTGTCATGGATGTTATAGGTTAAAGATATAGGCCTATCTAGACTATTAATGTGATTTTCTCTACTGAAAATTCTAGCCCACACTGTTTGAACAGTGTCTCAAATAAGACAAGTCCATCATACAAGTAGCTGCATAAAAATACTTGCGCTATTTTGAAATTAGCCAAGGGCAAGGCACGTTAAGTATTGCGTTCAGACGGGCAGACGTGCAGACGAGCAGACGTTGTCCACACGCATGTCACACGCACGTTAACACGTCTTTAAGCTTCGTTAGGAAAGAAATGACACAAAGCGAGCGCCATACGAATGAGGCGTTTAGCGCAACTCGGTAGACGCGAGGACGCGCGCGAATGAGGCGAATTGAGATCTATCGAAGGCCAAGAGTTTGGCGCTCGGAATGTTCCATTCGGCGACGAGACTGACAAGCACGATAGATAACACGTGTATCCACAAGTTTCCTACGTCCCATGAGGCATTGCGTCAAAAGTGGGCGTGACTTCCGGTTCGAAGTAAACAAGCAGGAGTTGACACTCATTCATTCATTAGTTGACCGTCATTCAAGATTTAGCGATCCAAACTTAATGATGTGGGAACACAATCTCAACGAAATTAAAAGGGGTGATATAACAGTACCTTTACCATCCGCGGTAGATGGTTTGGAGGATGACGTGAAGAAGTGGCCTCGTATCACGTATGGTAACATTGTTAGCTATTTTGTAGATTCAGTAGCCTGTGATGGTAAGGCGATGAGCAACCTGAAAAGCTCAGAGGCATATCAATATCTACACAGTGATAAAGTTGGTCGAGTGTTGTTTAAGGACGTCGGAAACGACCATGTGTATCTAAAAGCTGACACTGAGCCGAGCCAGAGTTTGCACGTAACACATCATAAGGCTTGGGTGCTAGCATCAGTGACAGGTGAAGTACAGACAGCGGGTTGTTCATGTATTGCAGGGCCAGGACGCTCTTGTAGTCGTGCAGCAGCACTTTTGTGGAAGGTCAGTAAAGTTAGGACAATTAAGGGCACAAAATGTATTATTGTATTGTGTATTATTGTATATTTTTTTATTAATTAATAAATGTACTAAACTGAAATGTTTACTGTGTGTCATTCATGTTCTGTATGTGTTACTTCACAGTAGCCTTGACTTAAAATATTTATTTTAATATTGTTGGATAATAAAAAATTGAATTCAATTTAGGTTGAGAATGCAGTCAGGCAGGGAAAGACAGGGATGGCATGCACTGATGTGCAAAGGAAGTGGAATTCAGGTGCGAAGAAGAATGTAGGAATGAGGAAGGTGAAGAACATTAATTTTAACCATCACAGGCCATACCACATTTATCCAGGCACATCAACAATGCAAGAATCAACAATGCCTCCCCAACTTTTTAAGAACCACAGAGAGTTCATAGCCCACAGTAATTCATCAGTGATGGCCCCACTGTTTCAGCTCCAGACAAATGGTCTTCTTTAGTTAAGTTATAGAGCAGATGTAGACAGCAGCAAGGCAGGCCCCAGCAAACATGATCCAGCCCACAGTAATACACTCTGTCATACAGAACACAGCTCAACACTAACATGTCCAAAGTGCACACAGTTGTATGAGGCCTACATTAAAGTGTCCCCTGCACAAGCAGCTACACTGATGGAAGAAACCAGGATGCAAAGTGCTTCACAGTTATGGCATGATGCTAGAAAGCTTCGTCTAACAGCCAGCACAGCAAAACGAGTCCCAAAACGAAGCACCACAGATCCTCAAAAATTTCTAAATGAGCATCTGTACCCAACCTTCACCGGCAATACAGCAACACTGCATGGCAAAGAAAATGAGATAAACGTCATCACACTCATGGAAAGCAGAGGGCATTCTGTGGAGAAGAGAGGCCTGGTCGTGCACCCTGACCATCCTTGGTTGGGAGCCAGCCCAGATGGCATCCTTGACTCAGCACAACTCCTTCAGATCAAGTGCCCCTTCAAGAGCTCCATGTCACTGGCAGAATTTCTGGGACAGCCAAATGGTGACATCAAAAGTTTAGGTGATGGACACTACCTGATTCTTCCTAAACGAAAGGATGGATACTACCTCCAGGTGATTCTTTAATAATTTAATAATAAAGATTATTGTTTTTAAATAAAATATATTTTCTATATTTAGAAATATACTTATTAATATGAAAGTAGCTCTATTATTAGACTAACATTGTATTGTTAACTTACAGGTGCTTCTCAATAAGAATGTCGTGGAAAAGTTAATTTATTTCAGGAATTCAACTTAAAATGTGAAACTAATATATTATATAGATTCATTATATACAAAGTGAGATATTTCAAGCCTTTGTTTGTTATAATTTTGATGATTATGGCTTACAGCTTATGAAACCCCCAAATTCAAATAAATGAACTTTTCCCCGACATTCTAATGTATGCACCTGTATGCATTAATTAAACAGATTATTTTTACAAACATTTACTCTTAATCCTTCTTTCAGACACAACTGACCATGATGTGTCTGGGCCTACAAAGTTGCAAGCTGGTCATCTGGACACCAAGTGAAGACATCGAATTGGAGATTCCATTTGATAAGCACTACACAGATGCACAAGTGCAACAGCTGCAGAACTTCTTCTTTGTTCACATGCTACCTAGACTGGCTGATGATTTTGCTGACAAGAAAATCCATCTCTGTCCAACATACCTGCAGATGTTTAATACGTAGTTGGGGGAATGTTTACACTGTTCTCAATATTATTATAATATATAGGCATGGTATATAAAGACATGGCTTATAAAGGCATGGTTACAGTTGTGGGGGAAACAAACCACAATTAAAATAAAAAAAAATACACACTGAATAAAAACATATTAGACACTTAGTCATTGGCTTTTGAATTTATTTATAAGAATAAATGAATGTGTCATTTGCACATTTGGTTAACAGTTGTAAGTAGAAAATAGCCTACAGTACCTGTCAAAATGATTGATGGTGACCTTTGACCTAGCCCCGCCCCTTCCTGTCCCGCCCCTTCCGGTCCCTCCCCTTCCTGTTACCTTTGACCTAGTTCCGCCCCTTCCTGTTACCTTTGACCTAGTTCCGCCCCTTGCGGTTACAGCTTCTGTCAAAATTATGGATGTGTGACAGTTAGTTTGATCGTTTGAAGTTCATTTGATAAAGAAAAGGGAGGTATTGGCCTTTGATGTTAACATAAGCTTTGATGTTACAGTTACAAAGTGATGTGACAGTTAGTTTGAGATGTATTGGCTTTGATGGTGACAGTTAGTTTGATTGTTGCATCCCTAAATATCCCTGAGCTTTATCAAGGGCAGCTGTGAAAGTGATAAGAAAAAATGGTGAAAGTTTATCTGTTCTTTAAAATAATATAAATAAAATCTCACACAAAAAGTTTGAATAAAATTTAGAACTATTCACTGAACCAAGCATTTCAGTTTAAATAAAATGGTGAAAGTTTATCTGTTCTGTAAAATAATATAAAATAAAATCTCACACAAAAAAGTTTGAATAAAATGTAGAACTATTCACTGAACCAAGCATTTCAGTTTAAATCAAATGGTGAAAGTTGATCTGTTCTTTAAAAGAATATAAAATACAATCTCACACAAAAAGTTTGAATAAAATGGAGCCACAAACATATTGCAAACAATCCAATGAATGAATGACCTTGCACTGTTTTAAAAACATAGCGAGCAAGCGTCTATGTATGTGTGTGTGTGTCTTTGTCAAAGCAGGAATTCCGCATTGCTGAGGACCTTGGAAGTTTATCTCACACAGAAGTTGAAAAAGTATTATGTTCATTTAAATGAAATGGTTATAAAATTTACATTTAGTCATTCACAAATATTTGACACTGACTCAAGTTGAAAAAACCATGCTGTTCAATTAAAAGTATATAAATTAAACAAAAATAAAATCATCTTACTGTTTCACCATGGTTGAAAAAAACCCACAAGTGTTTCCCCTGAAGTCTTTTCTCTCTGTCACACCAGCGTGTGGCTGGCCTGGTATCTGTTTTTGTAACACCTTCCTGAGCCCATTGAAAAGCATTGTGTTCCTTTAAAAGTGTATAAATTAAAATATATCATATATAAAATAAATAGTTTACTAATTGTTGTTCATTTAAAATTTTACTAATTTAACTAAAGTTGAAAAGCATGTTGTTCATTTAAAATCGTACTAAATTACTGAAGTTGAAAAGCATTCTGTTCATTTAAAATAAATATTTTACAAATTTACTGTACCAATTATGTTAGATTTAGATAAAAATAAAATCATCTTACATTTTCACCAGGGTTGAAGTAGCTCCTATCACATAGATGTCCATATTGACCATTTAAAGTTGAAAAGAACCCCAGAGTATTTCTCTCTCACACCAGCGTTTGACAGTCAGGGTGTGTTCAGTGATCAGAATGAGACTGTGAATGTTTTGCTAAATTTATTTCATAGTGTATAAGCATTAAAAGTTTGAAATAGATCTTTTTAAAAATATGATTTTAATTAAATTCAATGAATTAATAAAAAACAAATATGCTATATCGATGGTCTCTGGGGAAAACTTGACTATATTTTTTTATTTATCAGGGTGCATGTAAAGAACTTTGAAATTTGCAGCTCTCACAATTTGTCTCACACATTGTGTGAAATGTTTAATAATTCCTCAAGTAGTATCTGTGAGAATATCCCCACATAGGCCTATCTGTAGTGAGAGAGCAACAATGAAGACTTTTAGAATCTGTGATGCCTCAGGGCGAGCCCCATTGATAGCCTGCTTATAAGCTCCTTCCGATCACCAGCACATCTTCAGAGAAATACGTTACTTTACAATAATGTTAGCTTCAGGATATAGGGTGACAGAGCAGATGAGCCTCTGTGCATCATGTAATGTTAGTCTGCTAACGCCTTTCCAGAGCCAAAGTTTTGTTCGTACTAAATTTATTTCAAAGCATAATCGTAAAATTTTAAAAATGAAAAGATTGTTTAAATGAAATCTTTACAGTTTTAATACATTCATATATTTTAGAAGATTACTGTAATGATTTTTGTTTAACGGTGACCTAAAGTATAATTGTTATTAATATAGCCATAATGATTTTTGTACTGTAACAGCATATTCTACCCCGTACACCTAAACACGACCATCACAGAAAACTGCATTTTTACATTGTTTTTTACATGCTGTTTTGCACTCTCACACACTAAGTTGGTTCCATAAAATCAAATAAAGTATATAACTCAATGTATAATGACAAAATGTATTCAAACAATTTAACCTTAGTTTTAGCTAAATTAATATATATATATAAAATTATATATATAAATATAAAATATAAAAACTCCTTACATTTTCATAGAACTGAAGAAGTAGTAGAAACTAACAATAAAATAACAAATAGTTTAAGATGTCATAAACAAAAACCCTCCCAGATCCTTCAGGGATAAACTACAGGGTGAGATGAAGCTTCACACCCTCACAGAGACGAGAGGAGTGACAGGCCAGATGAGCCTCTGGGGTCACAATGCCTCAGCATATGCAAAGTTAGTCTGCTTTCCACTGTTTTATTCATATTAAACTCATTTAAAAGCATAATCTTAAAATTTTAAATGAGATCTTTTCAAATTAAAAGACCATTTAAATCAAATCTGTAAAGTTTTATTAAAATCGTATCTTCTATTTATCTTCTACTTCTCTATGATATAAATGATTTTCATAAATTTAACCTAAGGTATTATTTTTACTAAACATCGTTTGTTCAAAAAATAAAATAAAAATTTTATAAATCAAGAACTGTGCTTTGGCGTCTTAGATCTTATTTCAAACAGTATTTTTGTCCATGCGACATGAAACATGTTGTCACAATGTTTTTTGTTGTTTTAAAAGAAATCCCAGGACTCTACATTGCTCTTATTTAGATTAAGTTGTATCATTTAGAAAATCACCACACATGTTCAGAGACGCGATGTGCCTCTGTGGTCCATGATGCTGCATAAGTAAAGTTTGTCTTGAGCGAATATTTAATTTTACTCGTCTTAATTCAAAGCATGATCTTACTTTTTCTACGGTAGCTATGATCTATTGTATGTATAAGATCATTTTTACTTTTCTTGTATCTCCCAAACTATCCTTATTCATTGTGGAAACACGCAGGGTGAACCCCTTTACTGAGAGCATACTATCGGTTATCTACTCAAAATATATGTAGAATTTTAAAATGTTAGCCTTTGTTGATGCGACAGGCCACATGAACAGACTTTGGAGAGAGCTGATGATACTATAGTGGGAAGCATGCCCTTTGACCTCCTCGATTTTCTAGGCTTTTTGTCAAATACCCTACAACTTAGTCCTTAAGCAGGTATAGTAATTTATTGCCATGTGTAACCTGAAAAAAACAAAAGGTGATAAAAAATGTCAACGATGACCTACCGTGGACCTCATGGGTACGGCTGTGAGAGGACTCCATACTGAAAGAACGTTGTGGACACTCTGACGTTTTCCAAGAGTATTTTACCCAGCCTCTTCTGTATAAATAGCCAAGACAAATCATTTCTGGACCAAAAACTTTTGCACCCCTCACTCCTCTTACCACCTCATCAAAAGACATGTCTAAAAGTGAGTATTGTCTCAATAATTCATTTATGCTACGGTGTTTTATTTAAAAAGATTGTTTATACATAAGGAAAAGACGGTATACTTAATTCGTGTTTTAAACGTGCTATTGCTGTTTAGTTTACACTCTAGCATGCTTTGTTGCTCTTACACATTGTTATATGTTCTATATCAAATGTTTTTAGCATCATATATGTTTCAGAAAAAAACATATATATATATATATATATATATATATATATATTTCCCCCCATCCAATTACAGTTTACTGTAGTTGGCCGCTGCGGGGTTTCCATAAAGGACCTTAAAATAAATGTTTTGGATTTATTCAGTTTTAAATTTTATTTAGAGATTATTTTAGTCAGACATGGTTATATGTGCATAGGCCTATTTAATTATTTAATCTGTATTTAATTTCGGTAGGCTACTTTTTAATTCTTCTTTTACGGTCTTTGATTTTAACTTTTAGCAATTTGCATGATAAATTGTTTAACATGTAAGCTATATGAATGACACTGTCACACTGTGATAAGCAAAACATAAAAGTCAAGTCAAAGCTATTTATATAGGGTAGCGCTTTTCATTGCCATTTAAAATAACATGGTCTTTCCTTCTCTCTTTCTAGAGACAGCAAACACTGCAGGACAATCAGGCAATCAAGTAACATGTTAGTATGGTTTATATTTTATTTTTAATGAGAAAACATTATAGAGTGCAACAGGCGGTTTCTGGGAGTAAAAACATTTACTTTCTCCATACGGAAATTAATTTTAAAGACAGACCTACTGTGAGCTAAGAGGTTGTTAATACATGGTATTTGCTTCTGATAAAGCCTTCAGCTTATTTTTTTGTAAATAATAGTGTTTTACAGTTGAACTCCTGGTGAAAACTACATTACCCATGAGCCATGATGCTGTAGTGAAAATTATGTCAAACATAGTTTTTTTTAAAAAGCAACACATCCAAAATAGCTCTGCCCACTCCCATGAAGCACTGCGAATTACATAATCTCCCTACCCTCTCAAAATACTGAAATGTTTGTATAAGCTATATATGCATATTTTGCATATTTATATATATTGTAACAGTATTAGCTGTTACTGTGATATCATACTCACCACTAGGGGGGCTCATGAGCGTTAGAACCTCTGGTATTTAAAAGGATGGGAGTATAGAAGAAGTCAGTTGGAGACCACCATAAGTTTTGGGATAGATGGATTGCCGAATTCAGGTTTGCTATTAATACAGCCTACCACGAAAGCACAGATTTTACACCTGCTGAAGTAGCGCTTGGACGTAAATTAAAAGGTCCAATGGAGAGAGCTTTACCTAAACCGCCTGATCCTAATAACCCTGCATATCCCATCCTTGACAGACAACAAGAACTCCTTGCTATTGTGAAAGAGAATGTGAACCGAGCTCAAGCCAAGCAAAAGCGATACTATGATCAGCATCGTAAGCCAGTGCATTTCCAAGAGGGAGATGTGGTTTGGGTACGGACACATCCTTTATCTAGAGCCGATGAAGGATTCATGGCTAAGCTGTCTGCTAAGTGGAAAGGGCCAGCAAAAGTTAACAAAAAGTTAGGGCCAGTTAATTATTCTGTTTCTTTTATTTCTGACCCAGACAGTACTGAAACGTATCACGTGCAAAATCTTAAGATTTGTCATGGTTATGGCAAATCTCTTTCTGAGGAGAGGGGTATGTAACAGTATTAGCTGTTACTGTGATATCATACTCACCACTAGGGGGGCTCATGAGCGTTAGAACCTCTGGTATTTAAAAGGATGGGAGTATAGAAGAAGTCAGTTGTTTAGAAGAGGGAAGCATGGTTTTATTCAAGCACCTCCTGCAACACTTATTGGAGTCCTGATTGAGAAACATTGTTTCCAGTTCAATCATGTAAGTTTTGTTCCTCGTAATGTTGTGTAATTGTTTTTCATTTTGATTTATATAATATACTATAGATATCTTTTTCTTTTTTTTTGTAGACGGACTCTTTATACGTTACTTTATATTTTGAGACGGTTGAGTCCGTATGAATTGCTAAGGCTCAACTGAAATGGACATCAAGTGGTTTATAAGCCAATGGATTGATATCACTGCATGACCATGTGGATTATCAAATATCCTAAGTACAAGACTGTGATTTTGTGGGCTATCTAGTTTTTTTATGGATTTCCTTGGATTACTGGAAGAGCACTGGAAGGTTGTTTTTTTTGCTTTGAACTTCATCCTGAAAATAGACTATTTCAATTTACTTTGTAGTGATTCCATTAATTACTCAAAGAATCATTCAATTACAAGATTTCATTTGTACTTTTTTTTTTCTATTGATTAAGTCTTTCTTTATAGACCATGCGGTGGATATTGTTTTCATTTGTTGAACTGGTTTCATTTCAATTTATTTTCATATAAATGCATTGTTGTTTTTTTTTTTTTTTTTTTTTTGTTTCCTAAATTGATATAAATGTATAAAAAGTTCATTTCTGTCTTTATTGTTTGTGGCTTTACAACTGGGTAACATATTAAGATTTTGCAACAATACGTTCTTAGTTGGTGGGCCCTTCCTATTATTCAGATATATATATGGCTGCATGCCACTAAAGTGGACAGTGGTTATATAAATGGCGCCCGAACAGGGACCCACAGACTTCATATAGGTTGTTGAAAATATACCAGTGTTTGTCACAATATAAACCCTTACACGTTAATAAATAAATAAAATAAATGGCTAGTCTAGAAGTGTTGAATGAGGATGGGCCCGTACCCAATACAAATTTCTCATCTGCACCATTTAGCACCCACAGAGAACCACTACGAGAGTTGATTAATACATTCAGTGATCTGTACCTTGATTCAGAGGAGGAAGAAATTGTGGATGACGGCCAAAAGGAAGTCCAATTTCTACCTCCACCACCACCTGAAATTTACGCGGAACCGACACACCATCCTTCCACGGCTGTTTCAGATATGTTAGAACAACTCACAGAACGTTTCACCAAACTCGAGGAGCGGATTACCGACATAAATCAACGTGTGAGTGAACAAGTTTCCTTCACTGATGTTGAATCGCAACGCAAAGCTACAGAAGATAAATTGTTATACCAAATAGACCGTGAGTGCAGCAGAGTGAAAAAACATCTAGAACTGAGCATTCAAGATCGTGAACAGTCAATGCTAGACTGTTTGAAAAGAAGAGACCAACAATTGGAACAGAGATTACAAGCTTTCCAGCCTTTTATATCCACCCCAATTCAGCCTAAGAATACCAGTACTGTTCACAGATCACCGAGAGATCAAACCTACAGTCTTCAGTCAAATAATCAATCTGTCATGGACAGTTCAAACCAGTACAACCCACCAGTCAAACTTGAGTTCCCTAGTTTCAGCAATAGCCCGGATGAAGATCCTATCTTATTCATCGAACGATGTGAGGAGTATTTCGCTGTTCGACCTTTGAAGAATAGTGAAATTTTGGCTTCTTTAACTGCTGTACTTAAACATACTGCAAAAGATTGGTGGATGGCAGAGAAAGGGAATGTCCGTGACTGGAAACAGTTTAAAAAATTATTTCTGCAATCTTTTCTCAGTGAGGATTATGAAGAGTTGGCAGTAAGGAAGCTGATGGAGAGGAGACAAGGTGCAAGAGAAAGTTTCAGAGACTTTGCTTTTCACTATCGAGCTCTTTGCTTGAGATGGAAGAAGGACATGGTAGAAAGAGAGGTAGTGCAAGCTATTTTACGTAACTGTAACCCACGGCTTGCTAGTTTGCTACGTGGCAATATAAAAGATGTAGGAGAACTCGTAAAAGTAGGTACACAGATAGAACGAGATTTTTTTGTGTCCAAGAAATACTGGAGTCAGGTTAATGGAGATGAGCAAAAGAAGAGAAATCCTCCAGATCACGATTCACAACGCAAATCAGCAGCAGCCAATACCAGAGTTGTCCAGACTTGCCAAAATTCTATGCAACACGACATCAGAAACCTTATCATTCCTATAACTCTACAAGACACGCATGTAACTGCTATGGTGGACACTGGCAGTACTTTGTCATTAATTCAAAAGTCATGCTGGAAACAGTTAAGCCGTCAAGAAATATACCTACCTGGTGGGGGACAAACTTTCCTTTTAGCCAACGGACAACGCCAAACCGCTGTTGGAAAGGTGGTGTGGAAGAGTGAAGTGCAGAATCGTCCAATAGAGCTTATCCTGTATATAATGAATGACACTGACTTAACAGTACCCATCATACTGGGCATGGATTTTCTGTTGAAATCAGGAATGGTCTTGGATTTCAATAATGCTCAGTATGTTTTTTTTTTTCCAATAGAAGGCTCTGAACCACCAATTTTCTTTCCATTCCTTCATCAGGACATTCATTCTACCATTAACTTTTACCTTGCCATACCTTTACAGCCTTACAGTGATGAAGTACTCCATTCTATACATCAACTATCGGAGAAAGCAGACACTGACATGCAGACACAGCAGGAGCTGGAAAATCTCATGTTAAGTTGGCCCACTGTTTGCAACCAGGAGATTGGATATACCAATTTGATCAAGCACCGCATCATCACCACAGATGAAGTACCTGTTAGAAAGAGAGCATACAAGGTTTCCGTTGAAAAACAGAGTTTTATTGAAGATCAAGTCAAGGAGCTGCTTGATAAGAAAATCATTCGACCATCTTGCTCTCCATGGGCATCACCAGTGGTGGCGGTTCAGAAAAAAGATGGAGGATCAAGACTCTGCGTTGACTACCGTGGGTTGAATGCCAAAACTCATCTGGATGCATATCCAATGCCACAAATACAAGACATCTTCGAGTCATTACATGGGGCAACTGTATTCTCTACACTGGACTTAAAGAGTGGCTATTGGCAACTGGAAATGGAGTCTCATAGCATTCAAAAAACGGGTTTCATCACATCCTCAGGGTTATATGAATTTCTACGTCTTCCTTTTGGACTGAAAAATGCAGCAGCGTCTTTCCAAAGACTTATGGAACATGTATTGCGGGAGTTGAAAGGTAAATGTTGTATGGTTTACATTGATGATGTCGTGGTGTATTCCAAAAATAAGCAAGACCATCTCCAACATCTCCAAAAAGTTTTCAATTGTTTCCACAAAGCAGGTCTCACACTCAACCTGAAAAAGTGCAATTTCATTCAAAAATCTCTCACATTCTTAGGCCATGTTGTTTCAGGTGAGGGAATCAAAACCGATCCCACCAAGGTGTCAGCAGTTAGTTCATTTCCCATCCCACGGTCTCTCAAAGACGTTCAACGATTTTTGGGGATGGCCGGTTGGTACCATCGGTTCATTCCTAGTTTCTCAGAGAAGGCTGCTCCACTTCATGCTTTGAAACAGAAAAACTCCACCTGGACTTGGACAGACCAATGCCAACAGGCACTCGATCTCATCAAGCAAGACTTAATGCAAGCTCCCGTTTTAACCTCCCCTGACTTCACTCAACCATTCCGAGTTCAAACAGACGCCAGTGACGTTGGTTTGGGAGCCGTTCTTACACAAGAATGTGCAGAGAAAGAACACGTTATTGCATATGCATCCAGACTACTGAGAGGGGCAGAAAGGTCATACTCGGGATCTGAGAAAGCGTGCCTAGCAGTGGTGTGGGCAGTGGAGAAATGGAGGCCATATCTCGAAGGACGACTATTTGAAGTATTAACTGACCATGCCGCATTGACATGGGCATTTCAACATCCCAAACCATCATCACGTCTCATCAGATGGACCATAAGACTACAAGGATTTCATTTTACTGTTAAGTACAGAAAAGGTCAGTGTAATGTGGTACCTGATGCATTATCCAGAGCTCCAAGCCTCACCATTTCACCTGACATTATTGCTGTAGCTCAAGCATCTAATTTAATATCATCACCAGTCAGTATGCCAGTAGATTTATCTCAGATAGCTATAGCTCAAAACAATGATCCAGAAATACAAGAATTGATTACCAAAGTACCATCTCAGATCCCACAGGACTCATCACGAGTTCATTATGTAACAGAAAATGGATTCCTGTTCCGTAGTGTTCCAGATGGACGGAAAGGTCAAAAACTTCAACTTGTCATTTCCTCCATTCATCATCAAGCTTTTGTTCAGTACCTAGATGACCACTGAGAGGATTGTCATGAGCATAAACTCAAGACCTTGCTCAGACTACTGGAAACTGTATACTGGCCAACTATCAGAGCTGATGTTTGGAAACATTGTAAAGAATGCCAAGTCTGTCAAAAATACAAACCATCCATGTCAAAATTATCTGGTTACCTACAGTCTACACCCATTGTTGAACCTGGCTACATGATGGGCATCGATCTCATGGGGCCTTTTCCAAAAAGTTTCAAAGAAAACGAGTATCTTCTTGTTATCGTGGATTATTGTTCTAAGTGGGTGGAGATGTTTCCCCTGAGGTCTGCTAAAACCCCTCAGATAGCCCGAGTTCTGGTAGAGGAGATATTTACCAGATGGGGAACACCAGCCTACCTGGTATCAGATCGTGGTGCCCAATTCACCTCTCAACTCCTTGGTCAGGTGTGCAAGCAGTGGTGAGTCATTCAAAAACTGACCACAGCCTACCATCCCCAAACAAATCTGACGGAGAGAGTCAATCGGAACTTGAAGACCATGATTGCCTCTTACGTCGGAGACCACCATAAGTTTTGGGATAGATGGATTGCCGAATTCAGGTTTGCTATTAATACAGCCTACCACGAAAGCACAGATTTTACACCTGCTGAAGTAGCGCTTGGACGTAAATTAAAAGGTCCAATGGAGAGAGCTTTACCTAAACCGCCTGATCCTAATAACCCTGCATATCCCATCCTTGACAGACAACAAGAACTCCTTGCTATTGTGAAAGAGAATGTGAACCGAGCTCAAGCCAAGCAAAAGCGATACTATGATCAGCATCGTAAGCCAGTGCATTTCCAAGAGGGAGATGTGGTTTGGGTACGGACACATCCTTTATCTAGAGCCGATGAAGGATTCATGGCTAAGCTGTCTGCTAAGTGGGAAGGGCCAGCAAAAGTTAACAAAAAGTTAGGGCCAGTTAATTATTCTGTTTCTTTTATTTCTGACCCAGACAGTACTGAAACGTATCACGTGCAAAATCTTAAGATTTGTCATGGTTATGGCAAATCTCTTTCTGAGGAGAGGGGTATGTAACAGTATTAGCTGTTACTGTGATATCATACTCACCACTAGGGGGGCTCATGAGCGTTAGAACCTCTGGTATTTAAAAGGATGGGAGTATAGAAGTCAGTTGTTTGGAAGAGGGAACCATGGTTCCCTTTCGAAGGGAACTCAACAATACGTCAACGACGTTATGGGGAACGCCTCAGGCGTGACAGGTGTCTGAAATCACTATCAAATCACGTCAATCATATTGACCGGCGACAGCCCGTGAATCATTAGCGTGAATGATTAACGTGCGACCTGGAAGTATAAAGGGGCGCCTTGCACACATGACAAATCATCTCATCGTCTTCAGGGACTGTCTGTTTGAAAACGCTACTCAATGAAACGGTAAGAAAATTAAATGTACAGCACACGAGTGTGCTTTTCCTGCCTGGGAGAAGAGCGCGCACGGGAGATTCTCGAGGGAATCCTCTGTGTGAACTGTGAGCGTTTTTCTTTTAAAACGCTCGCTCTCGTCTGGCCCTCTTCTCGAGTGAAGGGGGTTCAACGTCTGGTTCTCGTGGTCCCGCTCGTGCCGAGGCAGAGCGGCGACTTGCATCATGGGCTTCCAGATAGAGCTCGTCGATCATCTTGAGAGTGCTGTAAACCTCTCAGATGATTCGACGGCTGACGAGGGCGAAGCAGGTGCTCTTGCTGCTCTTCAGGACGAGCAGGAGATGGCTGAGGAGGTTTATAATCAGGTAGATCCTGAACCCTCTCAGCCACCCTGCCCCGTGTATGCAGGTCTGGTGGATGTTGTGGAGCGCGCCGCCAACAGGCTGTAGCTGCCATGGCAACGCACTAGAGGAGAGACCGCTCGCGGTAGGCTCGGCGATCGGTTTCTCCCCGGCCATACACCACCAGCTCAGGTGAGCCTAATCCATTCCTTCCTGATCTTCACACAGAGATCTAGAGGGCATGGAAGAGCCCATTCTCTGCCAGTATTCACTGACATCAGCGGGTTAATTTCGCTGATGTTGAGGGGATCGCAGAGCATGGGTATGTGTCGATGCCGCCCATTTGACGAGTCGTTTGCGAACTATCTCATGTCTGGGCAGGCGTCGACACTGAGAGCTCCATTTCTGCCATCCAAACCGCTAGAGACAACAGCGCGTTTGAATGGCAGAGCATACACGGCAGCAGTTCAAGCTGGTGCTTCCCTGCACACCATGGCGGTGCTGCAGGCATACCAGGCCGACCTGCTGCAGGATCTCGACCAGGGGGCAGGGATGTCCCCTGAGGCGGTTACTGAGCCGCGCCGAACCACGGTTCTTGCGCTCCGGGCCACCAAACAGACTGCTGCCACGATCAGTCAGTCGATGGCGGCGATGGTGGCCACGGAGAGACAGCTTTGGTTAAACCTGGCAGACGTTGAGGAGAAAGAGAAGGCCTTTCTCCTCGATTCGTCGGTTTCGCCCTCTGAACTCTTTGGCCCCTCCGTGGAGGCGGGGCTTGGGAAGTTCAGGGAGGCGAAGGCGCGCTCAGCTGCTTTTAGGAAAAAACCTGCATACCGCTGAGATCCGGTTCCACGCCCAGGCAGGCGGGAGGGCCTGGCCCTTCACGGTCTGAGGACCGTAGACAGGGCCAGAGAGCCAGTGTCGCCTCTCGTGCGCCCCCTCTGTGGAGGAACAGGGCGCAGGAAAGGCGTGACTCCCGCTAGAAGAGGGATCTGAGGGAGGTTATCCAGCACAAGCGCATACAGCGTCGCTGATGGATAATCTCCCCGGAGGGCTTCATTAAAAAGAGAAATCCAGCCCTCTCCTCTCTTCTGACTCCCCAGACGTGCATTACATCAGGCCTGGCGCTGGGCCTATGATAAGAACGATGTTCCGATGGCCCGCCTAGGCTTGGTTAGTAGAAACGCCTCTTTCAGGCATGTAAAGTGGTGGACCCCAGGTTCATAAAGAACTATCTGGCGAGTCTTCACTCCGCACGCCGCAGGTGAGCTGTCTGGTCTTTTCAAGAGTCAATTTTTGTGAATTAAAATTCCGAAATGTATCTCTCTACAGACCTCGTTCCCTGTATAGAGCTATGGGGTCATGTCATTTGCTATGTCATCAGGTAATAAGGTAAGAGAAGTTTCCTGGATTATTAGGGCCCTGAAGTTCCCCATTAGGTGGCCAGAACGATAACTATGTTAGCCTTCGGGCTGTTAGCCACCTCAGGGTAGAGTAGTTGGTCTCTCTCTTAGAATTTTTTACTTAGAGTGTTGACTGACGCTAGAGCTTCAGATAGATCTTATGTCCGGCCCACGGGTCCGTTTGACTTCTTCCTGAGTATTTCGCCCCTTGAGCTCTGTTTGGGTTTTCATTAGGCTGAGCGATCATGCAGCCCTTTGTATGGAATAATACAGACTATATTCTTTAGTTAGGCTGTGGCTCCTCCGAGCCCTCAGATAGATCTATGCCTGCAGGCTGGCCCTCACCAGGGCCGCCTCTGTAGCTGGCTTAGGCTGTGCCAGGGATAATAGAAGTGCTCTGCTAAAATTTAGCATTGCTTCCTCTTAACCTTCACTTTGTGAATGTAGGTTTCTAGCATCCCTGTATAAACAGCCTCCTCCCATGGGAGTCGTTAGGCCAAGGCCCGCCCCCTTCTCTGCATTCTGGGGTGACTAGAGTAATGCAGCATGGTGCAGAGGATGGTTTGTAAGGACATGGTAGGCCTCAAACAGGCCTCCGTGGTATATATGTCTTTATTGAGCAGGGTTAGGCCGTCTTTCGCTTCACGAAGAAGACTGGGTTTCCTGCCCGACCCTGCCATGCAGAACTGGCCTACGGATTTAGGCCGCCAGTTTAGGCTTCACTCACCTCGCTGAGCTACTGCTCGAGCGCTAGGTTGTAGGTGGATGGCTTTCATTCAAGCCCCACTCCCCTAGGTTGGGCACAGATAAATTTCTGTCACCCCTAGAGCCGCTGGCAGGCCCGGACCCTGGTAACCTCAGGGTGAGGTGTGAGTATCCCCCTGTGATACAGGGTAGGTCTGAGCACTTCACTCCCAGTTCTGTTTATCCTACCTCGCACCACTATGGCTCGGGTCGAGTATGAAGTAAGCTTCACTTCTTCTTTGGTCGAAGTACGCTCCCCTGAAGCCAGAGCATTGCCCTGAGCTGATGCCCATGCATAGATGGTAGGCCCCTGACTAATGGGGCCTCCGTTGAGGCAGAGTGGCGTATGTTGTACTCCCCTCATTTTTAAGGGTGCTAGCTTTTTTGCGGAGTACACTGCCATGGGCAATGTGATTAGGCACCAGGATGCTGTAGGCGCTGCGTAAACAGCTTTGCTGCCAACGAAGGCTGCGCCATTAGGTAGTAGGCCTCAGCAGGCCTCCTTGATTGGACAGCCCCCTAGAGGGCACTGTAGGCCAGCTCACTTTACGTGGTTGGCCTTGGTGGTTCGGGCAGTTGACTCACTGATGGGTAGTAGGCCTTAAACAGGCCTCCTCGGAGGTGAGTCCCAACATTGTGGGACATACCTTATAGCGCTACTGGAAGCCCATTAGTAAATTATGCTTATGTAGTATGGTTCCCAACAGTGTACTTTATAGCAGAATATGACTTGCTATTAGCTAGTAGGCCCGACCAGGCCTCCCTGATAGGCGAGTCCCCAGCTGGCTGGCCTTAGCAGGCCACCTTATACTATCACCCGGACTCAGGGCTCAAAGCTAACAGTGGTTATCAGGTAGTAGGCCACTCAGGCCTCCCTGAAGGTGAATTCCCACTTAAGATGGTTATCAGGTAGTAGGCCTCAGCCGGCCGCCCTGAATGTGAATTCCCACTTAAGTTGGCTATCAGGTAGTAGGCCTCTCTGGGCCTCCCTGAAGGTGAGCTCCCAAATATTGTGGCTGTCAGGTAGTAGGCCGCTCTGGGCCTCCCTGAATGTGAGCGCCCAAATATTTTGGGTGTCAGGTAGTAGGCCTCACCAGGCCTCCCTGAAGGTGAGTTCCCACATGCTGTGATTATCAGGTAGTAGGCTCCTCCAGGCCTCCTTGAATGAGTACGGTCAGGTAGTAGGCCTCACCAGGCCTCCCTGAAGGTGAGCTCCCCACATACTGTGGTTGTAAGGTAGCAGGCCTCACCGGGCCTCCCTGAAGGTGAGTTCCCACGTACTGTGGTTATCAGGTAGTAGGCCTCTCCGGGCCTCCCTGTAACGTTCCCTAGTGGTGCTGGGTTTATGAAGCTAGTGGTCTCTTGCTATCAGTTTCAGCTAGCCTTAATAGGCAGCTGCTGAAGGCGAGCTTGCGCCCTGGCTCGCTAAAGTGTTCATTCTCTGCTATTGGTTCCCTCCCGGAACTTTTTCTGCCTACAGCCTGGTTTGCCTACCAGGCAGACCTGTGCTCCCCTCACCGAGGGTCTCTATGAGCATGCGGCTTCCTGAGTCTGGTCAGACGGTCGTAGGCCTCTCGTGAGGCCTCCCAGTTAGATCAGCCCTTAGGCCTTCACAGGCCTCCTCAGTGTTTTGAAACACAGACACTGGGTTGATCCGTGGATCGAGTAGAGGAACTCCCCTCGCTAGCAAGGGTTGGAAAGCACTATGCTGAGTCATACTCTCCGGGATATCCCGTCTCTGAGATCCGGGCCGAGTGGTTCACTGCCAGCTTCGCAGTCCCTTGGGTTGGATGCCTTTCTTAAGGCTTTGTTGTCCAGAGGCTCTGTCTTCAGACAGACAGGATTTGGCCAGACTAGTGTCTATGTACTGACGCCAGGTCAGGCCGTCCTGGTGGCATTTCGGGGTGAGTACGTTCCCCTGAATAGTGACTGGCTGGGGTTCCTTCGGGTTCCCTAGCCACATTCCCTAGAAGGGACCCCTTCTAATCGGAAGCTGTGGTTCCAGGCCCGGAGCCGGCCCAGGTAGACCTTTTTATTTAACCATGTTTATGAAGGTTTTTCTGTGAGGCTGTAGCTTGGGCTATGACCGTAGGGAATGCTGTCACTGACAGCCCAGTGTGACCTGAGGGTGAGTGGTTCTAGCGTTTCATTTGAAGTTGCTGGTTCTGACAGTTGTCACTGCCACTTGGCATGCACTCCCCTTAGCATGGCGGAGTTGGTATATCGTTCCCCATAACGTCGTTGACGTATTGTTGAGTTCCCTTCGAAAGGGAACGTCTCAGGTTACGACTGTAACCTATGTTCCCTGAGAACAGGGAACGAGACAATACGTCTCCCTGCCATGCCTCGGGGCTTGCCTACCGTACAGTCCCTTCAGACGATAAGGTGATTTGTCATGTGTGCAAGGCGCCCCTTTATACTTCCAGGTCGCACGTTAATCATTCACGCTAATGATTCACGGGCTGTCGCCGGTCAATATGATTGACGTGATTTGATAGTGATTTCAGACACCTGTCACGCCTGAGGCGTTCCCCATAACGTCGTTGACGTATTGTCTCGTTCCCTGTTCTCAGGGAACATAGGTTACAGTCGTAACCTGAGACGTTTTATTCAAGCACCTCCTGCAACACTTATTGGAGTCCTGATTGAGAAACATTGTTTCCAGTTCAATCATGTAAGTTTTGTTCCTCCTAATGTTGTGTAATTGTTTTTCATTTTGATTTATATAATATACTATAGATATCTTTTTTTTTTTGTAGACGGACTCTTTATACGTTACTTTATATTTTGAGACGGTTGAGTCCATATGAATTGCTAAGGCTCAACTGAAATGGACATCAAGTGGTTTCTAAGCCAATGGATTGATATCACTGCATGACCATGTGGATTATCAAATATCCTAAGTACAAGACTGTGATTTTGTAGGCTATCTAGTTTTTTTATGGATTTCCTTGGATTACTGGAAGAGCACTGGAAGGTTGTTTTTTTTGCTTTGAACTTCATCCTGAAAATAGTCTATTTCAATTTACTTTGTAGTGATTCCATTAATTACTCAAAGAATCATTCAATTACAAGATTTCATTTGTACTTTTCTTTTCTATTGATTAAGTCTTTCTTTATAGACCATGCGGGTGGATATTGTTTTCATTTGTTGAACTGGTTTCATTTCAATTTATTTTCATATAAATGCATTGTTTTTTTTTGTTGTTTTTTTTTTGTTTCCTAAATTGATATAAATGTATAAAAAGTTCATTTCTGTCTTTATTGTTTGTGGCTTTACAACTGGGTAACATATTAAGATTTTGCAACAATACGTTCTTAGTTGGTGGGCCCTTCCTATTATTCAGATATATATATATATATGGCTGCATGCCACTAAAGTGGACAGGGGTTATAATATATATAAATATTTTTTTTTTAAATCACTTCCGGTAACCAGCGACGGTGAAAGAGGGGGCAGGTACTCTATTGGGTGTATAATGAACAATTGACAGATGAACTGACAGATATTTTATGTAAACAGGCAAAATCTCTTCATCTGATGGTGGCCATGTGTTTTCGCCTATAATAACTGGTTTAACTCATGGCTCCTCCATTGAGATCAACATGACTTCTGCCAAATCAAATGTACCGGCAAATTGTAAGTGTGATCCATGAGAAACTATTAAAACAGTTTTCGCCTATGTAATGTATAAAATTAATCTTAATTAAGCAGTCGTAGTTAACTATTTGGGGCCAATTTTAAGGAAGGTTACATTCTGGTCTAACATTGGCATGTGCACATTTGCAATACAGAATTTTTTTATGTTTTTGGTACTATTGGATCGAGTTTTGTAGAATAAGCCAAGATTAATTTATTTTATGCGGTGTCATGCTCCTGGATTATTCAGACTCAGAATTGTAACTATTACTACAGCCTTCATCAGCCATTTATTTTACTGCAGACTTATCAAACTTATTTATTTACTGCAGATTTGATCAAAGCCAAATACTGCCCAAACGGGGATACTGGGAAAGAAGAGAAACAGGATAGTACAAGGTTAGATTCAATCTTTATATTCTTTCCCATTTTGCCTTCATTTTCCTTTTTCCTGTTATTGTTTTAATTTTTATATTCTCAGATCATCAAAGGTTTCTGAAAGCAAACACCAGTCAGTTGGTTGAAAAAGTGAAGAACATTGATCCAATCATTGACAATCTTGATTGTTCAATGAATCAGTTACAAATGTGCGAGCGAATCCAACACACCAGATGAAGACGAGGGAACCGCTGGACTACAGTATGTGAATTGTGAAAGCATTGCCAACGACCTGGTCAACGCTTTGTTCAAGCATGAAGAATCTCTCATAAAGAAACTACAATAACAACTGTTGTAGCCTATTGTTTGGCATTATGTACTTAAACAGTTTTTTAAAAAATAAAATGTTTTTAATAATTGATTGGTGATGGAGTTTTAATTTTTGTATTTAGAACCAAGTATATTGTACATGTAAGAAGAAACCAAACAGGCCATATAATGATATATTGCACATAATAAACAATGGCAAAGTTTGTATTCCTTAAAAAACAGGCAATGTTTGAGAACCCTAACATTGGTGTAATCTCTGCGAGGTCTCAACCACAAACGCAAAACTTTATGGTGGGTGATATGGGCATAGCTTTACTAAAGGAAAATATTATGGAAGTAATTTTCAAACTATATATTTTTTATTTATTTATGTTATAGTTTTCATGTTGATTTAAAGTTTTTGTTATTAACTAATACCTTTATTTTTTACATCCAGCACAAAATTTTGTTCAAAAATTGTTCTCTGACCCCAAATAATCAGATAATGGTGTGTTCACAATCTACAATTAGATATAATCCTGCTTAGTATGTGTGTAAATAGTTGTGCTTAAATGTTTGGATGTATTTTTACACGCCAACATATTTTGTCACACCGTAGTGATGCAAAGTTCCACACTCTTCTAAAGACTATGGTCTAACTTTAAAACATAATCTTTATACATGAATTCAAAAGACCAAATCACTAAGAAAACAGGGGTGAAAAGCACCGTTTATAATAAATACACAAAGTATTAACGCAAAAAGTAAGTGTATGCTGTTTCACACTTAAACTATTACAACAGAATCACATCTGACTGTGCAGATAAAATTGCACAAAAGTAAATTCTAGTGATCAACTTGCTAAAGAGTAAATACAACATGAGCAAATACGAAAAGCCACTTGTGATCAGTTTTGTAATTGACATTTTATATAGTCAATTAGGCCGTTTACATCTTGCTTCTTTTTGTTTTTGTACAGTTTGCAAAAACTATAGTCTCCGAGCGTGGTCAAACATATAGGAATTTATGAAAAACATGAACAGATATTTCTACATGAGATATTTCTTTTAGAACATCTTTCAGCTATGTCTATGAAACATCGACATGAAAGATGAGTATTGCTGTTTTTCTGTTACCTATAAAACTATTATACTTCAAACTCGTCTAGCTATTGCCCATTTCACAGCACAGTCATAGATACACAGTTATTTTATATATGTGGCTAAACAACGGTTAAGCTAATGAATTACCGGCTATATTTTTACGTGAATGGCGGGATGATTCATTTTTTAATCCGTCTACACAGATACTTTGACACAAGAGTTTTAGGTCTGATCCAGAAAACAAGACGGTAAGCAGTAAGTTATGAAAACATGTGATAAGCAGTTTTGGCCTCATCATCAAAATGTTTTAACATAGCGCAAGTTTCAATTGTTTGATAAATTATCTAACGAATATACCTAACTATCAACAGTTATATGTGAAACAAGCTCAGTCACATTAGAGTTGGATTCTTGTTTATATCGTACATTGTTATTGAACCGCATGTTTAACAGTGCTGGTGTTCTTAAATTGTTTACCACGGTTTCATTTTTAACAACACTATCTCAACACTTATCGTATTGCCGGTTGTGATTGTAATGTTTTGTATGGTGTCTTCTTTACACTTTCACCCCATGGATATCGGTTTCCTACAGTTAGCTGTAGTGAACTCTAGGTCTTCTCTTTGTTCATATACGACAGTATGCACATGAATTGGCTTGATTTAATAAAATGATGGTTTAAACCACATTATTTTATTATACCATTTTTAAATAGCGCTTAAATGTATATTTTATATTTTAACCCTTTATGCAAATATAGAATAGGCCTACCGCACAAGGATCTCTGAAATATTTTTTTCGTGTAAAACATCTATGTAGATCTGTCTGTTTTTTAAAAATACAAAGACATCTTTCTACCAGCGACCCTCAAAATCTGGGGATACAACAAAACACAGTGCATCCGTGTACGATGATTGATCAGAAAATTACTTTTGTCGCTTTTTCTGAATAATCTCACCAAGTGCGGGTGCTTGATAACTATTGAACAACCCTGAATTCGGTTACTCAATACATTTGAATGCGCTAAAGGTCTATAACTGAACTTTAACGTCTTAATAGTTGGTAAAAGTTAACTTAAAGCATGCGCAAAATAAAATACATCCTAGCTACTTTCTAATATATAATAATTTTTTACCTGCTATAGAATAAGTTGTGTAATAGCCTACCATTTTTATGAGCTCGGACATGACCACAAAATACAATTTTGTCATTTTTTATTTCAACATAGTGAAGTAAAAAAAGTAAAACAATAACTACATTTACAGGTGATCCAGCCAGAATACAAAGTCGCGGCACGCAATCATGTTTTGCTCTAGGGCATAGCTGATCAAACATTCAACTATTTCATCAACATCTGTTTTTACATTTTTTGACAACAGTGACACACAGAGATCTGTTACAAACGTACACATACAGAGTAGTTTGTCGACTTCGAATTCCTCACGAGATTCAAGCATCACATCCAGAACTTTTCTGAGGATTACGCCGATCGGTTCTTTGCCGTTTAAAAACATGGGCGTAACATCTGTCCAGGATCCAACCAAGCCTCTTATGACATCCATTTCTTTTTTGAGATTTTTCCCACGTTTGGTATCCCTTGCACAATCGTTATTCTCATCAAACGCAGCCTCGATGATCCTGTGCATCAAGCTAACCATCGGGCCTCTAAAATGGTCTTTAAACATTGAGTCTAGTGTATCTCTTAAACGAAGCCATTCCCCATGGCGCACTCACACGCCGGATGATACTTGTGTCCCGCATCGCTGGAACTTAAAGGGCAGTCGTTCTCCGTCAGCTTTTGCGTCGCCATTTCTGAAGTTATCGGATTTTCAAATAGGAATCTGTTTGATGGTGAAAGATCCTAATAGTTTCAGGAATCTCTTGAGCGAGTCCTTGCAGCACAATCGTCCAGGCCTTGTGCGTTAACAAAGTTTTTGGGTCAGAAGCGTGAGTCGAAGAAGCGTAATTTGCGTCAGGCTCAGACAAACAGGAACTTCTAATCAATTCCTTCCACTTTTGATCGATGAGATGTTGTAGTAGCACTGCAGTCCGCGACTATTAGAGCTAGAGCCAGGGGTTGTATGCGATAACTGAGGCTGGGCTCTGTGTAGAGTTTATCAGGCCAACTGATAGTGCTCATCCCGCCCCGTAGGAGGAGTTGTATAGGGGTGTCATCGTACATAGGATTAAAGCCTCATTGAATCAGAAGTAAAGTCATGGAGAAGTTATGCATATACTGCCAGAGAGAATTCTATTAACTACACCAAAATATATATATATATATATATATATATATATATATATATATATATATATATATATATATATATTTTTTACATATGGATGGGTGAATCTTCGCAACAAGTTCCGTAAGAAGCGTTAAGAAAGTAAGGCTTTAAGTTAACTTTTACCAACTATTAAGACGTTAAAGTTCAGTTATAGACCTTTAGCGCATTCAAATGTATTGAGTAACAGAATTCAGGGTTGTTCAATAGTTATCAAGCACCCGCACTTGAAAAGTAATTTTCTGATCAACCATCGTACACGGATGCACTGTGTTTTGTTGTATCCCCAGATTTTGAGGGTCGCTGGTAGAAAGATGTCTTTGTATTTTTAAAAAACAGACAGATCTACATAGATGTTTTACACGAAAAAAATATTTCAGAGATCCTTGTGCGGTAGGCCTATTCTATATTTGCATAAAGGGTTAAAATATAAAATATACATTTAAGCGCTATTTAAAAATGGTATAATAAAATAATGTGGTTTAAACCATCATTTTATTAAATCAAGCCAATTCATGTGCATACTGTCGTATATGAACAAAGAGAAGACCTAGAGTTCACTACAGCTAACTGTAGGAAACCGATATCCATTGGGTGAAAGTGTAAAGAAGACACCATACAAAACATTACAATCACACCCGGCAATACGATAAGTATTGGGATAGTGTTGTTAAAAATGAAACCGTGGTAAACAATTTAAGAACACTAGCACTGTTAAACATGCGGTTCAATAACAATGTACGATATAAACAAGAATCCAACTCTAATGTGACTGAGCTTGTTTCACATATAACTGTTGATAGTTAGGTATATTCGTTAGATAATTTATCAAACAATTGAAACTTGCGCTATGTTAAAACATTTTGATGATGAGGCCAAAACTGCTTATCACATGTTTTCATAACTTACTGCTTACCGTGTTGTTTTCTGGATCAGACCTAAAACTCTTGTGTCAAAGTATCTGTGTAGACGGATTAAAAAATGAATCATCCCGCCATTCACGTAAAAATATAGCCGGTAATTCATTAGCTTAACCGTTGTTTAGCCACATATATAAAATAACTGTGTATCTATGACTGTGCTGTGAAATGGGCAATAGCTAGACGAGTTTGAAGTATAATAGTTTTATAGGTAACAGAAAAACAGCAATACTCATCTTTCATGTCGATGTTTCATAGACATAGCTGAAAGATGTTCTAAAAGAAATATCTCATGTAGAAATATCTGTTCATGTTTTTCATAAATTCCTATATGTTTGACCACGCTCGGAGACTATAGTTTTTGCAAACTGTACAAAAACAAAAAGAAGCAAGATGTAAACGGCCTAATTGACTATATAAAATGTCAATTACAAAACTGATCACAAGTGGCTTTTCGTATTTGCTCATGTTGTATTTACTCTTTAGCAAGTTGATCACTAGAATTTACTTTTGTGCAATTTTATCTGCACAGTCAGATGTGATTCTGTTGTAATAGTTTAAGTGTGAAACAGCATACACTTACTTTTTGCGTTAATACTTTGTGTATTTATTATAAACGGTGCTTTTCACCCCTGTTTTCTTAGTGATTTGGTCTTTTGAATTCATGTATAAAGATTATGTTTTAAAGTTAGACCATAGTCTTTAGAAGAGTGTGGAACTTTGCATCACTACGGTGTGACAAAATATGTTGGCGTGTAAAAATACATCCAAACATTTAAGCACAACTATTTACACACATACTAAGCAGGATTATATCTAATTGTAGATTGTGAACACACCATTATCTGATTATTTGGGGTCAGAGAACAATTTTTGAACAAAATTTTGTGCTGGATGTAAAAAATAAAGGTATTAGTTAATAACAAAAACTTTAAATCAACATGAAAACTATAACATAAATAAATAAATAAAATATAGTTTGAAAATTACTTCCATAATATTTTCCTTTAGTAAAGCTATGCCCGTATCACCCACCACAAAGTTTTGCGTTTGTGGTTGAGACCTCGCAGAGATTACACCAATATTAGGGTTCTCAAACATTGCCTGTTTTTTAAGGAATACAAACTTTGCCATTGTTTATTATGTGCAATATATCATTATATGGCCTGTTTGGTTTCTTCTTACTTGTACAATATACTTGGTTCTAAATACAAAAATTAAAACTCCATCACCAATCAATTATTAAAAACATTTTATTTTTTAAAAAACTGTTTAAGTACATAATGCCAAACAATAGGCTACAACAGTTGTTATTGTAGTTTCTTTATGAGAGATTCTTCATGCTTGAACAAAGCGTTGACCAGGTCGTTGGCAATGCTTTCACAATTCACATACTGTAGTCCAGCGGTTCCCTCGTCTTCATCTGGTGTGTTGGATTCGCTCGCACATTTGTAACTGATTCATTGAACAATCAAGATTGTCAATGATTGGATCAATGTTCTTCACTTTTTCAACCAACTGACTGGTGTTTGCTTTCAGAAACCTTTGATGATCTGAGAATATAAAAATTAAAACAATAACAGGAAAAAGGAAAATGAAGGCAAAATGGGAAAGAATATAAAGATTGAATCTAACCTTGTATTATCCTGTTTCTCTTCTTTCCCAGTATCCCCGTTTGGGCAGTATTTGGCTTTGATCAAATCTGCAGTAAATAAATAAGTTTGATAAGTCTGCAGTAAAATAAATGGCTGATGAAGGCTGTAGTAATAGTTACAATTCTGAGTCTGAATAATCCAGGAGCATGACACCGCATAAAATAAATTAATCTTGGCTTATTCTACAAAACTCGATCCAATAGTACCAAAAACATAAAAAAATTCTGTATTGCAAATGTGCACATGCCAATGTTAGACCAGAATGTAACCTTCCTTAAAATTGGCCCCAAATAGTTAACTACGACTGCTTAATTAAGATTAATTTTATACATTACATAGGCGAAAACTGTTTTAATAGTTTCTCATGGATCACACTTACAATTTGCCGGTACATTTGATTTGGCAGAAGTCATGTTGATCTCAAAGGGGGAGCCATGAGTTAAACCAGTTATTATAGGCGAAAACACATGGCCACCATCAGATGAAGAGATTTTGCCTGTTTACATAAAATATCTGTCAGTTCATCTGTCAATTGTTCATTTATTTTATTATTGCAACCATGAATTGAGTTAATTCGTTGCTTTGATTAAATCAGCAGTAAATAAAAGGCTATAGTAATGTAGTATAGTATAATAATCCAGGAGCATGACAAATTTGTACATGACGCTGTTAGATCAGAATGTAAATTTCCAATTGGTCCCAAATAGTTAACTCGGACTGCTTAATTAAGATTAATTTAATACATAGTCGAAACTGTTTTATTACACTTACAATTTGATTTGGCAGAAGTCATATTGATCTCAATGGAGGAGCCATGAGTTAAACCAGTTATGATCGGCGAAAACACATGGCCATCATCAGATGTAGAGATTTTGCCTGTTTACATAAAATATCTGTCAGTTCATCTGTCAATTGTTCATTATACACCCAATAGAGTACCTGCCCCCTCTTTCACAGTCGCTGGTTACCGGAAGTGATTTAAAAAAATATATATTTATATATATTATAACCACTGTCCACTTTAGTGGCATGCAGCCATATATATATATATCTGAATAATAGGAAGGGCCCACCAACTAAGAACGTATTGTTGCAAAATCTTAATATGTTACCCAGTTGTAAAGCCACAAACAATAAAGACAGAAATGAACTTTTTATACATTTATATCAATTTAGGAAACAAAAAAAAAAACAAAAAAAAAACAATGCATTTATATGAAAATAAATTGAAATGAAACCAGTTTAACAAATGAAAACAATATCCACCCGCATGGTCTATAAAGAAAGACTTAATCAATAGAAAAGAGAAGTACAAATGAAATCTTGTAATTGAATGATTCTTTGAGTAATTAATGGAATCACTACAAAGTAAATTGAAATAGTCTATTTTCAGGATGAAGTTCAAAGCAAAAAAAACAACCTTCCAGTGCTCTTCCAGTAATCCAAGGAAATCCATAAAAAAAACTAGATAGCCCACAAAATCACAGTCTTGTACTTAGGATATTTGATAATCCACATGGTAATGCAGTGATATCAATCCATTGGCTTAGAAACCACTTGATGTCCATTTCAGTTGAGCCTTAGCAATTCATATGGACTCAACCGTCTCAAAATATAAAGTAACGTATAAAGAGTCCGTCTACAAAAAAAAGAAAAAGATATCTATAGTATATTATATAAATCAAAATGAAAAACAATTACACAACATTAGGAGGAACAAAACTTACATGATTGAACTGGAAACAATGTTTCTCAATCAGGACTCCAATAAGTGTTGCAGGAGGTGCTTGAATAAAACCATGGCTGCGTTCGGAATCGCATACTCAATGAGTAGGTACTTAATTTCAATGAGTACTTACTTAACGAGCGCTAAAAGAGTAGGTACTTAATGGCCAAATCTCGTTAAGTATGAATGCGATCCGGACATCATTCGCCATGTTGACGTTACATGTGACCTATGACGTTTTCACAAGCGCAACAATTTAAAAGTCATGAGCGACAGGTGCACTAACAGCTGATTGCATCAGTAACTCGACAACTTTACTAGAACGGTTTAGTTCAGCGTTTGAAATGGTTGGCATGTCTGCAATTGTTAGATTAAGGTGTGCACAAAGGAGATGTCGGGCTGCTGCTCGACGATCTCGCCTTTGGAGAAGACTGATGATTTTATTCTCAAACAAAGCAAGTATTACTACTTAAACAATTAAGATTACCCCAGAAAGAATTTCATTACTAGCCCATCCCAACACTTATGCACAATAATTATGACAAATGCTGTGACCAACAGTTAATTATATAACATTATTATAATATATATACATTATTAATTATGTAGTTTTGTAAAACAAGCAAACTTTTGTATTATCATATGACATAGCTATGCATGAATACACGCTAGAAAAATGCAGATGATGTAAATACATTTTTATTCATGAAATTCATATTTTATTTACTGACAACAATATGAAACATGAATAAAAATAAGTGAATGAATAAAAGAAATCATCACAATAAATAAATACATATACAAGTCAATACCACATGAAACATTGTTTTTGATTGTTTTGTTCTAACAAACTATGATGTATTTATTGCAGGCAGTGAACCCCACATCATACTGCCATCTCAATAGAGCTGTTCCCATTTTGCGGCTTTATCTTGATGAGGCAGCTGACCACCGTGCCCACCTTCGCCTGTCTATGCCGTCCATCAGGTCCCTGATTGCTGCAGTCAGACCTGGATCTGACCTTGGATGGGAACGGGAGATTGAGGTCCTTGTGTTTCTGCACTGGCTGGCCCATGCAGCATCTTACAGGGTGGTGTCGCAGACCTTCGATATCCCAAAGACCTCTGTGCATGACATTGTGCACAGAGTGAGCAAGGCCATCATGGGAATTTTGAGGAGGGTGATCTGCTTTCCGACCGGAGATGACCTGGAGGCAGTGGGAGCAGGATTTGCACAGCTGTCTGGGTCACCAGCTTTCAGCAGAGTAGTTGGTGCAATAGACGGCTGTCATATCCGTATCAAACCTCCAGCAAATAACTCCCACTGTTACTTCAACAGGAAGCTGTTTCACTCCATCCAACTCCAGGCCATCTCTGATCACCGGGGGAAATTCCTTGATGTCTTTGTGGGATATCCTGGGTCTGTGCACGATGCCAGGGTGCTGAGGAACAGCCCTGTGTATGCTGGCAACCTTTACCCACCTGCAGGCAAGTGCATCCTCGGGGATGGAGGCTATCCTTGCCTGAGTGTACCCATCTGCCTCATCACCCCTTACAGAGAGCCTGTACAGAACCCTGTGCAGGCTCGTTTCAACAGCAAGCACTCCCGTGCCCGCAACATCGTGGAGAGAGCTTTTGGGATGCTGAAGACACCCTGGCGCTGCATTTTCTTCAAGGCCTTGGAGGTGAGCCCTGCCTTCGTGCCTGAGATTGTTGCGTGCTGCGCTGTGCTTCACAATCTCGCTCTAGCCAATGGGGACATCGTTGAGCCAGAGGATGAGGAAGACCATGATGACGGCCCCCCTGATCCCCACAACCTTGCAGCAAGAGTGGGAGAACAAGTGCGGGACAATCTGGCTGCTGCAGTGTCTGCTCCAAACATCCCTGTGCCGGCTCTCCATGAGCATGACTACCTTTAAAACATTAAGAAAGATAAAAATGTTTTAAAATTCATGTTATCAGCATTCAGTTTCTTGACAAATGTCATTTTATAGGTTTACAATTACATGCAAATATTTGTTAGAGCTTTAAAACCTTTTGTAGTGTAGAGGGATAAACCAATGAACTGGTTAGAAGAAGATTGCTGGTCAATCAGCAAGGCTCTTTACTCCAGGTTTGTCCAGGGTCATTGTCCCTGTAAATAAATGGAGTTAATCACTTTTGATAAAAAATATGTCAAATGCATAAATGTGATTGATATTTGTAAAGCATTTTTTGAACCAGTCAAGGGCATAAACAGTCAAAGGTGCTTAGTTTGTCAAGGAATTACTATAATGCAAAATGCATACATAAATTTACTACAATTTATATTTGGTGGGTTAAAGGGTTAGTTCACCTCAACATATAAATACAGCAATTATTTACGGTTTACTATTTACTTATTTAATGTTTTTTTATTGTTTAAATACAAAAGGGAATTTTTGTCAAGTTTGTTCTGCTGGTTTCATACAATATCAGTCAATGGAGCCCAACTTTCAGAAGCTTCATGGCATTATTTAATGACGCTTTTGAAGCTTCTGAAAGTCCATTGACTGATATTGTATTAAACCAAACAGTACAAACCTGACCAAAATCACCTTTTGTGTTCAGGAAAACAAAAAACAGAGGGATCAAACAACATCAAGGCGAGTAAATAATGACTATTGAATTATTACTATTATGATTTATTTGCTTGGGTTAAGTAACCCTTTAGTCACTATTTTACTGTGTGTAATTTGTGTAAACAGTCTCAAGTTCAGCTTTGGTCATGGAGGGCTATTATCCAGCAGAGTTTTTCCAACCCTAATTATACAACCCTGAATCAATTTAAACCAATTAATAACTGACTACTTGAAATTTACTGACAGGTGTGCTGGAACTTAACCCTCCATGACCTGCCTTTAATATCCTTGCATGAACTCTGTAAACCGTTAAAAGTCATATAATACACTCCAGTAAAACCAGTGTTTTAAAGTGTTTTTTCTTCTTACATTTACATTTACATTTACATTTATTCATTTAGCTGACGCTTTTATCCAAAGCGACTTACAATTGCTATATATGTCAGAGGTCGCACGCCTCTGGAGCAACTAGGGGTTAAGTGTCTTGCTCAGGGACACATTGGTGTCTTACAGTGGATTCACACTGAAAAATTCACATCAACCCAAATGTGCAAAAGATCAGAAGATGTTTTTTGTCAAATAATTTATTTTTTGGCGAACATCTGAAGAACAGAAAGGAACCTTTCATCCCTTTCGTTGGTTTCTCTTTCTCTCCTTTCCTCTCTCTCGACTGCCTCCCGGGGCCATCTCTCTTCTCTTTCTCTTACTTCTCTTTCTTGTCTTTCCTCTCTCTCTCGTCTCTCCCATTCTCTTCTGTCCTCCTTCTCCTCCATTTCTCTCCACAGCCTCTCCTCCCTCTCAGCTGCCATCCGCTCTCTCTCCTCGCTCCTCCATGTCCCGGATCAGCTCCTCCACATCTATAGCCCTTTTCCTGGCTCTTCCTGGCTCTGGCCTCACTGAGGATGAAGAGACCACAGCAGCATCCGGCCCACATGAGGCAACGAGGGCAGGAGGAGAGATGGAGGGTCTGCCCCCAATTGCCTCATCCATGGCAGTGTACCACTTCCAGGATGCTGCTGTGGCCTCTCCATCCTCAGTGCTCACCCCCGTCTGCGGACATTTCAGATCCTGCAAAAAATGCACAAGCATGATACAAAATCAGTCATTTTAACAGCACAATATTTAATCATTTAATTTATGTATTAGAAGTAACAAAATGATCTTACTTTGTATTTTTGTTTCAGGTTTTCCCATTTTTTTTTAACAAACGCCGCCGTCACCCTGCCTTGCAGGCTCTGCTCCTCCACAAAAGATCTGCAGCAAGAGAGAAATCAAGAATGAAAAGTTATATCTCTGTTTGAAAATACAATAATTGAAATGTACTGCAAATAAAGTATTCAATTGATTTTTAAATATTTCTGTATACTCACTCAAAGCCTTTGATGGCAGCATTACGCTTTCCGGTGAAGAGCGCTTCATGAGCCACTCTCCACCGGATAAGCAGCCGCGTGTGCTCATCCGTCCCTGTAACATCCAGACAAGACTCACGTTACCTCTGTGATTTATGAGCTCAATACTACATTTACATGTTGAGGTTGTTGCTAATAAATAGCTTTTTATCCATCATAAATGTTCAACAATTTTTCAACAGTACTAATGGATAAATGAAATAGATTACTTATGTTTAGTTACTTTGTTTTTATTAGTTTAATGCATTTTACATAGTGTTAACAACAGTGAATTCTCCTAAACAATAGTACACACACGTCACTCAGATGTCTATTTCATATCAGTTACACGTAGTAATCTTGCCAGATTTTGAATAAATATTTAGTAATGGCATTTCAGATGTAAAATGATGTAAAACGGTTTAAAATGTATGCAAATACAGTTTAAAGACGTATGTGTCCTTATGGAGCTCCTCTATCCAATAAAATGTGATTTACGGCAAAATCACAAATTTACCATATTATATAGCGTCTTTGCACCTTCAACAGTTCAACAATTTACTGTACAGAAAGTTAGTTCAACACATGCGATTTGGTTTGTATTTGTAATACTCACATTTGAAAACACTCTCGTCCACCCTTTCAGTCATGTTTGAGTAAATATCTACTTCTTGTTCTTTTTTATATCGTATCCTCTCGCGTGGCCTCCTGGGATAGATGAGTACAAGCTGAAAAACACTCAAATGTCTGGGCGAAAGCAGGAGATCATCCGGGAACTTCTCGCCTACTCTTTTAGGAATACTGATGTTTCGAACGTACTGCTTCCCTCACGTACTATATAGTAGGAAGGTAGGCATATTCGAACGCACTATCGTCCAAATCTCGCGATAATTAGTACGTCAACCAGGTAATTCTCGCCTACTCTTTTATGAATACTGAGGATTCGAACGTACTTTTTTGCTCGCCTACTCTTTTCGCCTACTATATAGTAGGGAAGTATGCGATTCCGAACGCAGCCTCTGCTTCCCTCTTCCAAACAACTGACTTCTTCTATACTCCCATCCTTTTAAATACCAGAGGTTCTAACGCTCATGAGCCCCCCTAGTGGTGAGTATGATATCACAGTAACAGCTAATACTGTTACATACCCCTCTCCTCAGAAAGAGATTTGCCATAACCATGACAAATCTTAAGATTTTGCACGTGATACGTTTCAGTACTGTCTGGGTCAGAAATACAAGAAACAACAAAAAATTAGGACCAGTTAATTATTCTAACTTTTGCTGGCCCTTTCCACTTAGCAGACAGCTTAGCCATGAATCCTTCATCGGCTCTAGATAAAGGATGTGTCCGTACCCAAACCACATCTCCCTCTTGGAAATGCACTGGCTTACGATGCTGATCATAGTATCGCTTTTGCTTGGCTTGAGCTCGGTTCACATTCTCTTTCACAATAGCAAGGAGTTCTTGTTGTCTGTCAAGGATGGGATATGCAGGGTTATTAGGATCAGGCGGTTTAGGTAAAGCTCTCTCCATTGGACCTTTTAATTTACGTCCAAGCGCTACTTCAGCAGGTGTAAAACCTGTGCTTTCGTGGTAGGCTGTATTAATAGCAAACCTGAATTCGGCAATCCATCTATCCCAAAACTTATGGTGGTCTCCGACGTAAGAGGCAATCATGGTCTTCAAGTTCCGATTGACTCTCTCCGTCAGATTTGTTTGGGGATGGTAGGCTGTGGTCAGTTTTTGAATGACTCCCCGCTGCTTGCACACCTGACCAAGGAGTTGAGAGGTGAATTGGGCACCACGATCTGATACCAGGTAGGCTGGTGTTCCCCATCTGGTAAATATCTCCTCTACCAGAACTCGGGCTATCTGAGGGGTTTTAGCAGACCTCAGGGGAAACATCTCCACCCACTTAGAACAATAATCCACGATAACAAGAAGATACTTGTTTTGTTTGAAACTTTTTGGAAAAGGCCCCATGAGATCGATGCCCATCATGTAGCCAGGTTCAACAATGGGTGTAGACTGTAGGTAACCAGATAATTTTGACATGGATGGTTTGTATTTTTGACAGACTTGGCATTCTTTACAATGTTTCCAAACATCAGCTCTGATAGTTGGCCAGTATACAGTTTCCAGTAGTCTGAGCAAGGTCTTGAGTTTACCTAGATGACCACTGAGAGGATTGTCATGAGCATACTGAACAAAAGCTTGATGATGAATGGAGGGAATGACAAGTTGAAGTTTTTGACCTTTCCGTCCATCTGGAACACTACGGAACAGGAATCCATTTTCTGTTACATAATGAACTCGTGATGAGTCTTGTGGGATCTGAGATGGTACTTTGGTAATCAATTCTTGTATTTCTGGATCATTGTTTTGAGCTATAGCTATCTGAGATAAATCTACTGGCATACTGACTGGTGATGATATTAAATTAGATGCTTGAGCTACAGCAATAATGTCAGGTGAAAGGGTGAGGCTTGGAGCTCTGGATAATGCATCAGGTACCACATTACACTGACCTTTTCTGTACTTAACAGTAAAATGAAATCCTTGTAGTCTTATGGTCCATCTGATGAGACGTGATGATGGTTTGGGATGTTGAAATGCCCATGTCAATGCGGCATGGTCAGTTAATACTTCAAATAGTCGTCCTTCGAGATATGGCCTCCATTTCTCCACTGCCCACACCACTGCTAGGCACTCTTTCTCAGATACCGAGTATGACCTTTCTGCCCCTCTCAGTAGTCTGGATGCATATGCAATAACGTGTTCTTTCCCTGCACATTCTTGTGTAAGAACGGCTCCCAAACCAACGTCACTGGTGTCCGTTTGAACTCGGAATGGTTGAGTGAAGTCAGGGGAGGTTAAAACGGGAGCTTGCATTAAGTCTTGCTTGATGAGATCGAGTGCCTGTTGGCATTGATCTGTCCAAGTCAAGGTGGAGTTTTTCTGTTTCAAAGCATGAAGTGGAGCAGCCTTCTCTGAGAAACTAGGAATGAACCGATGGTACCAACCGGCCATCCCCAAAAATCGTTGAACGTCTTTGAGAGACCGTGGGATGGGAAATGAACTAACTGCTGACACCTTGGTGGGATCGGTTTTGATTCCCTCACTTGAAACAACATGGCCTAAGAATGTGAGAGATTTTTGAATGAAATTGCACTTTTTCAGGTTGAGTGTGAGACCTGCTTTGTGGAAACAATTGAAAACTTTTTGGAGATGTTGGAGATGGTCTTGCTTATTTTTGGAATACACCACGACATCATCAATGTAAACCATACAACATTTACCTTTCAACTCCCGCAATACATGTTCCATAAGTCTCTGGAAAGACGCTGCTGCATTTTTCAGTCCAAAAGGAAGACGTAGAAATTCATATAACCCTGAGGATGTGATGAAACCCGTTTTTTGAATGCTATGAGACTCCATTTCCAGTTGCCAATAGCCACTCTTTAAGTCCAGTGTAGAGAATACAGTTGCCCCATGTAATGACTCTAAGATGTCTTGTATTTGTGGCATTGGATATGCATCCAGATGAGTTTTGGCATTCAACCCACGGTAGTCAACGCAGAGTCTTGATCCTCCATCTTTTTTCTGAACCACCACCACTGGTGATGCCCATGGAGAGCAAGATGGTCGAATGATTTTCTTATCAAGCAGCTCCTTGACTTGATCTTCAATAAAACTCTGTTTTTCAACGGAAACCTTGTATGCTCTCTTTCTAACAGGTACTTCATCTGTGGTGATGATGCGGTGCTTGATCAAATTGGTATATCCAATCTCCTGGTTGCAAACAGTGGGCCAACTTAACATGAGATTTTCCAGCTCCTGCTGTGTCTGCATGTCAGTGTCTGCTTTCTCCGATAGTTGATGTATAGAATGGAGTACTTCATCACTGTAAGGCTGTAAAGGTATGGCAAGGTAAAAGTTAATGGTAGAATGAATGTCCTGATGAAGGAATGGAAAGAAAATTGGTGGTTCAGAGCCTTCTATTGGAAAAAATAGAGCATTATTGAAATCCAAGACCATTCCTGATTTCAACAGAAAATCCATGCCCAGTATGATGGGTACTGTTAAGTCAGTGTCATTCATTATATACAGGATAAGCTCTATTGGACGATTCTGCACTTCACTCTTCCACACCACCTTTCCAACAGCGGTTTGGCGTTGTCCGTTGGCTAAAAGGAAAGTTTGTCCCCCACCAGGTAGGTATATTTCTTGACGGCTTAACTGTTTCCAGCATGACTTTTGAATTAATGACAAAGTACTGCCAGTGTCCACCATAGCAGTTACATGCGTGTCTTGTAGAGTTATAGGAATGATAAGGTTTCTGATGTCGTGTTGCATAGAATTTTGGCAAGTCTGGACAACTCTGGTATTGGCTGCTGCTGATTTGCGTTGTGAATCGTGATCTGGAGGATTTCTCTTCTTTTGCTCATCTGCATTAACTTGACTCCAGTATTTCTTGGACTCAAAAAAATCTCGTTCTATCTGTGTACCTACTTTTACAAGTTCTCCTACATCTTTTATATTGCCACGTAGCAAACTAGCAAGCCGTGGGTTACAGTTACGTAAAATAGCGTCTCGGTTACGTATGTAACCCTCGTTCCCTGAGTAGGGAACGGAGACGTTACGTCGGATGACGACGAAATGGGGTTTCGCTTAGAAAGCCTATCAACTTCGAGTATTACAAAACGAGCCAATGGCAAAGAAATGCCATGGGTCTGCGGAATTTGCATGACGTAACTCCACCCCACCTCGTGGGTATAAAAGGAGGAAGTCCGCAACAGCAGTTTATGTTTCTTCGCTGAGGAGCCAAGACTGAGCTCAGGCGATCCCCGCGGTACAGCGGAAAGTGGCAGGCAGACGTAACGTCTCCATTCCCTACTCAGGGAACGAGGGTTACGTACGTAACCGAGACGTTCCCTTTCGTTGTCACTCTGAGTTACGTCGGATGACGACGAAATGGGGTTACCAGTCTAATCACGCCACCTTCTCAGCTGTCTTCCAGTGCCCTGCGTAAATCGAGATCCCTGTCATAGACTGGACGAAGGACTCCATTTAACACAGGAATACCAAGGTACACTGGGAAGCATATCCCAAGCTAGGGGAAGTATGCAATTAATGCCAACCCAGAGGGGGGGGACTTAGAGAATACACATATGACCCGAAGGAAACATATGGAGAACACTGGGGTGTCCAGCCGCAGGTGGAATATTTCAACCCCAGGGGTGGCAAGGTGGCTTGCCAAGGGAAAGACACTGGCGCCGACGTCAGGAGTGCTGGAGGAACTCAGGGCTTTCGGAGAAGCTCACCTGAGGAGAATATCGCACGTATCCAGTCCGTGGAGTGGAATGGCGAGCAAGCGAAGACACCTGAGCGGGTCCGGTACTAGCTAATTGAAGCGAGTACATGAGAGGACACTGGCTCCACTCGGAGATTATAGAATCTGGCGAATGTGTTAGGTGTCGCCCAGCCTGCAGCTCTGCAGATGTCTGTTAGCGAGGCGCCATGCGCTAGAGCCCAAGAGGATGCCACACTCCGGGTGGAGTGGGCCGTCACACCAAGGGGGCACGGTCGACCTTGCTGCTGGTAAGCCAAGGCAATGGCGTCCACTATCCAGTGAGACAACCTTTGCTTGGAGAGAGCCTTTCCCTTCAGCTTCCCACCATAACAGACAAAGAGCTGGTCTGAGGTCCTGAAACACTGCGTCCTGTCTACATAGGCGCGAAGAGCGCGTACTGGACAGAGCAGTGCCAAGGCTGGGTCTGCCTCCTCCGGGGGCAGCGCTTGCAGATTCACCACCTGGTCCCGAAAGGGAGTGGTAGGAACCTTGGGCACATATCCGGGCCGGGGTCTCAGGATCACGTGAGAGAAAGCCGGTCCGAATTCCAGGCACGCTTCGTCGACGGAGAATGCGTGCAGGTCCCCTACCCTCTTGATGGAGGCCAGTGCAACCAGGAGCGCTGTCTTCATTGACAGGAACTCAAGCTCAACTGATTGCAGGGGCTCAAAGGGAGCACTCTTCAGGGCAGTTAGAACCACTGAGAGGTCCCAAGAGGGAACGAGAGGAGGACGAGGAGGATTTAGTCTCCTCGCTCCTCTCAGGAACCTGATGACCAGGTCGTGCTTCCCTACCGACTTACCTTCTACTAGGTCATGGTGTGCGGCAATGGCGGCAACATAGACCTTAAGGGTGGAGGGAGACAGCCTTCGCTCCAACCCTTGCTGAAGGAAGGAAAGCACAACGCTGATCGAACATCTCCGGGGGTCTTCTCGGTGAGAAGAGCACCAGTCGACGAAGAGGTTCCACTTCAACGCGTAGACGTGTCTCGTGGACGACGCTCTAGCGGAAGTGATGGTAGCCGCCACCGCTGGTGGAAGGGTACTCAAACCTACCTCGAGCCGTCCAGGAGCCACACGTGGAGGCTCCAGAGATCGGGGCGAGGGTGCCACACGGTGCCCCGTCCCTGAGAAAGAAGGTCCTTCCTCAGAGGAATGGGCCAGGGAGGTGCTGTCGCGAGGAGTGCAAGTTCGGGAACCAGGTCCGGCCGGGCCAATACGGCGCGACCAAAATGACCTGCTCCTCGTCCTCCCTGACCTTGCGCAAGGTCTGCGCAAGAAGGCTCACTGGGGGAAACGCATATTTGCGGCCCGGCGGCCAGCTGTGCGCCAGTGCATCCGTGCCGAGCGTGCCCTCGGTCAGGGAAAAATACAGGGCGCAATGGGTCGAGTCGTGAGAGGCAAACAGATATATCTGTGCGTCCCCGAACTGGTCCCAAATCAGCTGAACCGACTGGGGATGGAGTCGCCATTCTCCAGGGAGGGGCTGAAGCCGTGAGAGCTCGTCGGCTGCACAGTTCAGGGCTCCGGGAATGAAAATGGCTCGAAGCGACCTCAGATGCTTCTGACTCCATAGAAGGAGGTGTGGACATCGACTCGGTCGCCATGTCCGCGCAGCTTACGAGCGAGCGCGCGCAGTCACTGCTGACTTGCCTGAGACATCTCAGGAGCAAGAATGCGGTTCCACTGAAACATTTTCAGAGGCTCCTGGCGAGTTGTGACATACGGCGGGAGCGTAGACCACCTTGATGGTTGATGTACGCTACAGTAGCGGTATTGTCTGAGCGGACTAGTACGTGTTGACCCCTGAGCAACGCCCGGAAGCGGTGCAGGGCAAGTTGTACTGCCAACAACTCGAGGCAATTGACATGCCATAGCCGCTGGGGTCCTGTCCAGGAGCCCGCAGCAGCATGTCCATTGCACATGGCCCCCCAGCCCGTGGTGGAGGCATCCGTGGAGACCACAACATGCCGGGAAGCTCGTTCCAGGGGGACACCCGCCCTGAGAAAACTGAGGTTCGACCACGGGGTGAGGAACTGACGGCAGGTCGGAGTAACTGGTACCCGGAGCGTGCCTTGATGCCATGCCCACCTCGGGACTCGGTCGCGAAGCCAAAGCTGAAGCGGTCTCATATGAAGCAATCCGAGCGGCGTGACCGCGGCTGCAGACCCCAGGAGCCTCTGAAAATGTTTCAGTGGAACCGCATTCTTGCTCCTGAGATGTCTCAGGCAAGTCAGCAGTGACTGCGCGCGCTCGCTCGTAAGCTGCGCGGACATGGCGACCGAGTCGATGTCCATACCGAGAAAAGAGATCCTCTGCACGGGGCAAAGTTTGCTCTTCTCCCAGTTGACCCGAAGGCCCAGACGAGCTAGGTGCCGGAGCACTAGGTCCCTGTGTTCGCAAACCTGATCTCGAGAGTGGGCTAGGATCAGCCAGTCGTCGATATAACTCAGGATGCGAACCCCGTGTTCCCGAAGGGGAACAAGGGCAGCCTCGACGACCTTCGTGAAGGTGCGAGGAGACAGGGCTAGCCCGAAAGGGAGAACCGCGTACTGGTATGCCTGCCCCTCGAAAGCAAACCGTAGGAACAGTCTGTGTCGAGGAAGAATGGAGACATGAAAGTAGGCGTCCTTCAGGTCGATCGCTGCAAACCAATCCTGGGACCGCACGCATTCGAGAACGCGTTTGGCGGAGAGCATCTTGAACGGCAGCCTGTGAAGGGAGCGGTTCAGCACGCGCAAGTCCAGGATTGGCCGTAACCCACCGGTTTTCTTGGGGACAATGAAGTAGGGGCTGTAGAACCCGGACCTCATCTCGGCTGGAGGGACAGTCTCGATTGCACCCTTCGCCAGCAGGGTGGCAATCTCTGCTCTCATGATAGGGGCATTGCCACCGACCAAAGTGGAGCGGACTCCCCTGAAGCGGGGAGGAGACCGTGCGAACTGAATCGCAAGCCGAGCCTGATGGTGCGCGCGATCCAGCGGGACAGACGGGGAAGCTCTAACCAGGCTCCCAGGAACTGAACCAGCGGGATCAAGCGGACGACAGGCGTCCCCCCGGAGGGGCAGCGAAGCGGAGTAACTGGCCCAGACGTGGACGGCATAGCGGCCCGGTGTGGGGGCACAGTTAGCAACCGCGCCCTGACAGAGGGGGCCAGGGGAGGACCATGCTGGTCGTCCCGCGGGGGCCTGCTCTGGCAGGGGTCTGGCGACAGAGGGGGACAGGGGCGAAGCGGTCCGTGGACGGCACGCCGTGTCAAGCACCTCTGGGACAGAGGGGGACGAGGAGAGCACGGCTTGTGGGCGGCGCTCTGTGTCGTCCGAGAACTCTGTCTTCCCAGAGACGGGAGAGTCAGTTCTTAGGAGAATAAGGATTTTTCCCCGGCCCTCCACCGGGGAAAGGAGTGGTCCTGCTACCAACTCCTGGAAGAACTGAGTCCCATCTCTGTGGAGCCCGTCTTAGGAGCACCGCTTAACCCGGCACGTAGCGGGGGGCGGGGCTGGAGAGGGCTGTGGCGTCCGCCCGCGGCTTCCAGAGCCGGCCCGTCTCTTTAAACGGGCGGGGTGGGAGCCGCGGGGGGGGCGCCTTCGGCAGTGGGCAGACCGAGGGATCTGAGCGGACGGCGGGCCATCGGGACAGAATCACGTCAGTCTGCACATGGGCGGTTGAGAGCTGTTGGGCGAAGTTCTCAACCGCACCGCCGAAGAGGCCGACCTGGGATATGGGAACGTCGGACAGACGGGGCCGCGCGACATTCAGCACATCAGACAGGTTCAGCCACAGAATGGTAGGCATCACCTGACCCAGGGAGCGTACGACCACTTTCGTCGCTCGGAGAGCAAGGTCAGTGGCGGCGCGCGACTCAGTGAAGAGCCCTGGGTCAGTCCCGCCCTCGTGCAAGTCCATGAGCATCTGGGTCGAGGACCAGCAGAATGGCCATGGCCTGCACAGAGGCGGCTGCCAGTCCCGTGGTGCTATAGGATCTCGCCACAAATGTAGACGAAAACCATAGACCACGGGCGGGTGCTTAGGATTGCGCCGAGAAGAAGCACTCTGAGGACACATAGCATCGCAACAGAGCGTTCAGCCGGGGGAACCCCAGTGTACCCGTGACAGCGGCCCCATCGAGGGGGGAAAGGCGGATGAGATCAGCGAGCGGTCCCGAGAAAACCAGGGGGTCTTCTGGGACTTCGAGATCTCATCATGCACGTCCGGGAGGGAAGGTATTGGGGTTTGCCGTGGACGAGGGTCGGCGGCCTTACCCAAAAACCAATCGTCCCAGGAAAGCATGGCCGTCATCTCTGGATCAGACTCAGGCACAGCCGTATGCACACCAGAGGGTGGCAGCTGTGACGAGTCGTCACTTCGCAGAGAATCAAACCCACCTTGTGAAGCTGCTACAAACATAGTATCATCCTCTGTAGCTTTAAATGAAACACACGGGCCACCAGAGGGTAGACTCGTGGGAATCACCTATTCACTAGCGGGCACCGCCGTTGAGGGGAGGCTGGGGTCACGGACACGGAGTCGGCGCCTTGTTCCAGACCAACACCCTCAGGTCACCCTGGCCACCAGCCGAAGATCGGGGGGTGGATGAGGGGACTCTCACTCTTGCGAGTTCACAGAGTCTCGACCTATATGACGCGATGATCATGTTCCCACAGAGAGAACATGAGTCATCCACGAGCGCTGCTCTAGTATGATCAAGCCCAAACATACCAGACAACGCTCGTGCCCATCAGAGTCCGATACCAAGCTGCCGCAACCATTCGTTTTTTTTTTTTTTTTTTAAATGCACGGGCGAGCCGTCTTTAAAAAGACGTGCCGCGTGCGCTCTTTTAGAGAGAGAACTCACGTGTTGAAGCGCCCGGGGAAGCACGCGCTCTCTGATGAACCACTGCAGAGATAAGCAGGAAGCACGCACTCGCCGGAGATCGCCGTCACACCAACACTCGAGGCACTCGTTCGTGAAGCTGATAATTCAGAGTTGGCTTGTGGAGAGAAGAATACACTTGGCTCCGAAGCGAAAACATAAACTGCTGTTGCGGACTTCCTCCTTTTATACCCACGAGGTGGGGTGGAGTTACGTCATGCAAATTCCGCAGACCCATGGCATTTCTTTGCCATTGGCTCGTTTTGTAATACTCGAAGTTGATAGGCTTTCTAAGCGAAACCCCATTTCGTCGTCATCCGACGTAACTCGGAGTGACAACGAAAGGGAACTTGCACTACCTCTCTTTCTACCATGTCCTTCTTCAATCTCAAGCAAAGAGCTCGATAGTGAAAAGCAAAGTCTCTGAAACTTTCTCTTGCACCTTGTCTCCTATCCATCAGCTTCCTTACTGCCAACTCTTCATAATCCTCACTGAGAAAAGATTGCAGAAATAATTTTTTAAACTGTTTCCAGTCACGGACATTCCCTTTCTCTGCCATTCACCAATCTTTTGCAGTATGTTTAAGTACAGCAGTTAAAGAAGCCAAAATTTCACTATTCTTCAAAGGTCGAACAGCGAAATACTCCTCACATCGTTCGATGAATAAGATAGGATCTTCATCCGGGCTATTGCTGAAACTAGGGAACTCAAGTTTGACTGGTGGGTTGTACTGGTTTGAACTGTCCATGACAGATTGATTATTTGACTGAAGACTGTAGGTTTGATCTCTCGGTGATCTGTGAACAGTACTGGTATTCTTAGGCTGAATTGGGGTGGATATAAAAGGCTGGAAAGCTTGTAATCTCTGTTCCAATTGTTGGTCTCTTCTTTTCAAACAGTCTAGCATTGACTGTCCACGATCTTGAATGCTCAGTTCTAGATGTTTTTTCACTCTGCTGCACTCACGGTCTATTTGGTATAAATAGACCGTTGCGATTCAACATCAATGAAGGAAACTTGTTCACTCACACGTTGATTTATGTCGGTAATCCGCTCCTCGAGTTTGGTGAAACGTTCTGTGAGTTGTTCTAACATATCTGAAACAGCCGTGGAAGGATGGTGTGTCGGTTCCGCGTAAATTTCAGGTGGTGGTGGAGGTAGAAATTGGACTTCCTTTTGGCCGTCATCCACAATTTCTTCCTCCTCTGAATCAAGGTACAGATCACTGAACTTATTAATCAACTCTCGTAGTGGTTCTCTGTGGGTGCTAAATGGTGCAGATGAGAAATCTGTATTGGGTACGGGCCCATCCTCATTCAACACTTCTAGACTAGCCATTTATTTTATTTATTTATTAACGTGTAAGGGTTTATATTGTGACAAACACTGGTATATTTTCAACAACCTATATGAAGTCTGTGGGTCCCTGTTCGGGCGCCATTTATATAACCACTGTCCACTTTAGTGGCATGCAGCCATATATATATCTGAATAATAGGAAGGGCCCACCAACTAAGAACGTATTGTTGCAAAATCTTAATATGTTACCCAGTTGTAAAGCCACAAACAATAAAGACAGAAATGAACTTTTTATACATTTATATCAATTTAGGAAACAAAAAAAAACAAAACAAAACAATGCATTTATATGAAAATAAATTGAAATGAAACCAGTTCAACAAATGAAAACAATATCCACCTGCATGGTCTATAAAGAAAGACTTAATCAATAGAAAAGAAAAGTACAAATTAAATCTTGTAATTGAATGATTCTTTGAGTAATTAATGGAATCACTACAAAGTAAATTGAAATAGTCTATTTTCAGGATGAAGTTCAAAGCAAAAAAAACAACCTTCCAGTGCTCTTCCAGTAATCCAAGGAAATCCATAAAAAAAACTAGATAGCCCACAAAATCACAGTCTTGTACTTAGGATATTTGATAATCCACATGGTAATGCAGTGATATCAATCCATTGGCTTAGAAACCACTTGATGTCCATTTCAGTTGAGCCTTAGCAATTCATACGGACTCAACCGTCTCAAAATATAAAGTAACGTATAAAGAGTCCGTCTACAAAAAAAAAAGAAAAAGATATCTATAGTATATTATATAAATCAAAATGAAAAACAATTACACAACATTACGAGGAACAAAACTTACATGATTGAACTGGAAACAATGTTTCTCAATCAGGACTCCAATAAGTGTTGCAGGAGGTGCTTGAATAAAACTACATTTACATTTATCTGACGCTTTTATCCAAAGCGACTTACAATTGTTATATATGTCAGAGGTCGCACGCCTCTGGAGCAACTAGGGGTTAAGTGTCTTGCTCAGGGACACATTGGTGTCTCACAGTGGATTCGAACCCGGGTCTCTCACACCAAAGGCATGTGTCTTATCCACTGCGCCATCACCACCCCATCTATACTCTATACTTCTATACTCCCATCCTTTTAAATACCAGAGGTTCTAACGCTCATGAGCCCCCCTAGTGGTGAGTATGATATCACAGTAACAGCTAATACTGTTACAATATATATAAATATGCAAAATATGCATATATAGCTTATACAAACATTTCAGTATTTTGAGAGGGTAGGGAGATTATGTAATTCGCAGTGCTTCATGGGAGTGGGCAGAGCTATTTTGGATGTGTTGCTTTTTAAAAAAAACTATGTTTGACATAATTTTCACTACAGCATCATGGCTCATGGGTAATGTAGTTTTCACCAGGAGTTCAACTGTAAAACACTATTATTTACAAAAAAATAAGCTGAAGGCTTTATCAGAAGCAAATACCATGTATTAACAACCTCTTAGCTCACAGTAGGTCTGTCTTTAAAATTAATTTCCGTATGGAGAAAGTAAATGTTTTTACTCCCAGAAACCGCCTGTTGCACTCTATAATGTTTTCTCATTAAAAATAAAATATAAACCATACTAACATGTTACTTGATTGCCTGATTGTCCTGCAGTGTTTGCTGTCTCTAGAAAGAGAGAAGGAAAGACCATGTTATTTTAAATGGCAATGAAAAGCGCTACCCTATATAAATAGCTTTGACTTGACTTTCATGTTTTGCTTATCACAGTGTGACAGTGTCATTCATATAGCTTACATGTTAAACAATTTATCATGCAAATTGCTAAAAGTTAAAATCAAAGACCGTAAAAGAAGAATTAAAAAGTAGCCTACCGAAATTAAATACAGATTAAATAATTAAATAGGCCTATGCACATATAACCATGTCTGACTAAAATAATCTCTAAATAAAATTTAAAACTGAATAAATCCAAAACATTTATTTTAAGGTCCTTTATGGAAACCCCGCAGCGGCCAACTACAGTAAACTGTAATTGGATGGGGGGAAATATATATATATATATATATATATATATATATATGTTTTTTTCTGAAACATATATGATGCTAAAAACATTTGATATAGAACATATAACAATGTGTAAGAGCAACAAAGCATGCTAGAGTGTAAACTAAACAGCAATAGCACGTTTAAAACACGAATTAAGTATACCGTCTTTTCCTTATGTATAAACAATCTTTTTAAATAAAACACCGTAGCATAAATGAATTATTGAGACAATACTCACTTTTAGACATGTCTTTTGATGAGGTGGTAAGAGGAGTGAGGGGTGCAAAAGTTTTTGGTCCAGAAATGATTTGTCTTGGCTATTTATACAGAAGAGGCTGGGTAAAATACTCTTGGAAAACGTCAGAGTGTCCACAACGTTCTTTCAGTATGGAGTCCTCTCACAGCCGTACCCATGAGGTCCACGGTAGGTCATCGTTGACATTTTTTATCACCTTTTGTTTTTTTCAGGTTACACATGGCAATAAATTACTATACCTGCTTAAGGACTAAGTTGTAGGGTATTTGACAAAAAGCCTAGAAAATCGAGGAGGTCAAAGGGCATGCTTCCCGCTATAGTATCATCAGCTCTCTCCAAAGTCTGTTCATGTGGCCTGTCGCATCAACAAAGGCTAACATTTTAAAATTCTACATATATTTTGAGTAGATAACCGATAGTATGCTCTCAGTAAAGGGGTTCACCCTGCGTGTTTCCACAATGAATAAGGATAGTTTGGGAGATACAAGAAAAGTAAAAATGATCTTATACATACAATAGATCATAGCTACCGTAGAAAAAGTAAGATCATGCTTTGAATTAAGACGAGTAAAATTAAATATTCGCTCAAGACAAACTTTACTTATGCAGCATCATGGACCACAGAGGCACATCGCGTCTCTGAACATGTGTGGTGATTTTCTAAATGATACAACTTAATCTAAATAAGAGCAATGTAGAGTCCTGGGATTTCTTTTAAAACAACAAAAAACATTGTGACAACATGTTTCATGTCGCATGGACAAAAATACTGTTTGAAATAAGATCTAAGACGCCAAAGCACAGTTCTTGATTTATAAAATTTTTATTTTATTTTTTGAACAAACGATGTTTAGTAAAAATAATACCTTAGGTTAAATTTATGAAAATCATTTATATCATAGAGAAGTAGAAGATAAATAGAAGATACGATTTTAATAAAACTTTACAGATTTGATTTAAATGGTCTTTTAATTTGAAAAGATCTCATTTAAAATTTTAAGATTATGCTTTTAAATGAGTTTAATATGAATAAAACAGTGGAAAGCAGACTAACTTTGCATATGCTGAGGCATTGTGACCCCAGAGGCTCATCTGGCCTGTCACTCCTCTCGTCTCTGTGAGGGTGTGAAGCTTCATCTCACCCTGTAGTTTATCCCTGAAGGATCTGGGAGGGTTTTTGTTTATGACATCTTAAACTATTTGTTATTTTATTGTTAGTTTCTACTACTTCTTCAGTTCTATGAAAATGTAAGGAGTTTTTATATTTTATATTTATATATATAATTTTATATATATATATTAATTTAGCTAAAACTAAGGTTAAATTGTTTGAATACATTTTGTCATTATACATTGAGTTATATACTTTATTTGATTTTATGGAACCAACTTAGTGTGTGAGAGTGCAAAACAGCATGTAAAAAACAATGTAAAAATGCAGTTTTCTGTGATGGTCGTGTTTAGGTGTACGGGGTAGAATATGCTGTTACAGTACAAAAATCATTATGGCTATATTAATAACAATTATACTTTAGGTCACCGTTAAACAAAAATCATTACAGTAATCTTCTAAAATATATGAATGTATTAAAACTGTAAAGATTTCATTTAAACAATCTTTTCATTTTTAAAATTTTACGATTATGCTTTGAAATAAATTTAGTACGAACAAAACTTTGGCTCTGGAAAGGCGTTAGCAGACTAACATTACATGATGCACAGAGGCTCATCTGCTCTGTCACCCTATATCCTGAAGCTAACATTATTGTAAAGTAACGTATTTCTCTGAAGATGTGCTGGTGATCGGAAGGAGCTTATAAGCAGGCTATCAATGGGGCTCGCCCTGAGGCATCACAGATTCTAAAAGTCTTCATTGTTGCTCTCTCACTACAGATAGGCCTATGTGGGGATATTCTCACAGATACTACTTGAGGAATTATTAAACATTTCACACAATGTGTGAGACAAATTGTGAGAGCTGCAAATTTCAAAGTTCTTTACATGCACCCTGATAAATAAAAAAATATAGTCAAGTTTTCCCCAGAGACCATCGATATAGCATATTTGTTTTTTATTAATTCATTGAATTTAATTAAAATCATATTTTTAAAAAGATCTATTTCAAACTTTTAATGCTTATACACTATGAAATAAATTTAGCAAAACATTCACAGTCTCATTCTGATCACTGAACACACCCTGACTGTCAAACGCTGGTGTGAGAGAGAAATACTCTGGGGTTCTTTTCAACTTTAAATGGTCAATATGGACATCTATGTGATAGGAGCTACTTCAACCCTGGTGAAAATGTAAGATGATTTTATTTTTATCTAAATCTAACATAATTGGTACAGTAAATTTGTAAAATATTTATTTTAAATGAACAGAATGCTTTTCAACTTCAGTAATTTAGTACGATTTTAAATGAACAACATGCTTTTCAACTTTAGTTAAATTAGTAAAATTTTAAATGAACAACAATTAGTAAACTATTTATTTTATATATGATATATTTTAATTTATACACTTTTAAAGGAACACAATGCTTTTCAATGGGCTCAGGAAGGTGTTACAAAAACAGATACCAGGCCAGCCACACGCTGGTGTGACAGAGAGAAAAGACTTCAGGGGAAACACTTGTGGGTTTTTTTCAACCATGGTGAAACAGTAAGATGATTTTATTTTTGTTTAATTTATATACTTTTAATTGAACAGCATGGTTTTTTCAACTTGAGTCAGTGTCAAATATTTGTGAATGACTAAATGTAAATTTTATAACCATTTCATTTAAATGAACATAATACTTTTTCAACTTCTGTGTGAGATAAACTTCCAAGGTCCTCAGCAATGCGGAATTCCTGCTTTGACAAAGACACACACACACATACATAGACGCTTGCTCGCTATGTTTTTAAAACAGTGCAAGGTCATTCATTCATTGGATTGTTTGCAATATGTTTGTGGCTCCATTTTATTCAAACTTTTTGTGTGAGATTTTATTTTATATTCTTTTAAAGAACAGATAAACTTTCACCATTTGATTTAAACTGAAATGCTTGGTTCAGTGAATAGTTCTACATTTTATTCAAACTTTTTTGTGTGAGATTTTATTTTATATTATTTTACAGAACAGATAAACTTTCACCATTTTATTTAAACTGAAATGCTTGGTTCAGTGAATAGTTCTAAATTTTATTCAAACTTTTTGTGTGAGATTTTATTTATATTATTTTAAAGAACAGACAAACTTTCACCATTTTTTCTTATCACTTTCACAGCTGCCCTTGATAAAGCTCAGGGATATTTAGGGATGCAACAATCAAACTAACTGTCACCATCAAAGCCAATACATCTCAAACTAACTGTCACATCACTTTGTAACTGTAACAGCAAAGCTTATGTTAACATCAAAGGCCAATATCTCCCTTTTCTTTATCAAATGAACTTCAAACGATCAAACTAACTGTCACACATCCATCATTTTGACAGAAGCTGTAACCGCCAGGGGAGTGGAACTAGGTAAAAGGTAACAGGAAGGGGCGGAACTAGGTCAAAGGTAACAGGAAGGGGAGGGACCGGAAGGGGCGGGACAGGAAGGGGAGGAACCGGAAGGGGCGGGGCTGGGTCAAAGGTCACCATCAATCATTTTGACAGGTAGTGTAGGCTATTAACTACTATTGTATTCAGAACATTTCATTAAATAAAAATAGCAATACTATACTGTGAAAGTACACACACTTCTCTCTTTTGCAGAATATTACGAGATTGAAAAATATTAAGAATTTAAATTTACACAGCAAAAAGAAAATTACTGTCTATGAAACAACAACTAAAAGAAAAGGTGTTGGTATATCAAGGCAAGTTTATTTATATAGCACATTTCATACACAATGGTAATTCAAAGTGCTTTACATAAAAGAAATTAAAATAATCAAAACAAATAAGAATAATTACAACAGTTTAGAAAAAAAAAATCAGTGCAAGTAAAAGTTGTGTATTGGTTTATACAGTTGATAAAGTTATAGAGAGAATTGAACATTTAAGCTCAAGCTGATTGTGTAAGATATGGTGTCTATGTTCTAGAAATAAGCTCTCCTCACAGATTTACAAGTGCTGCACAGATTTTTAGTATTCTGTCGATTTTAAGGACAAAATGAATAGCACAGTTTGAGAGAGGATCTTGTACACCTTAAGACGTCTGATTGCTCGCTCAATGTGTATGCGGACATTAGCAATGCGTCTTGTGCGAGTGACCTGCTCATTTGTCAGCTGGCATTTCTTGCGCGTAAAAGCTGGTCTGATCAAAGGAACATCCGTTCCTCTAGCAGATCTCTGATGGTGAAGCCACGGTCCCCCATCACCTCATCTCCAGCACGCTAATGCTCGAGAAACCCAGTTCTGTGTGATGAATCTATCGCTACATTTGCCACCGTAAGCCTCTGAAATGTACATAACTATTCCAGATGGAGCAATTGCTACTAGATACTTGACAGTATTGTTTGCATAGTAGTGACTATAAGATTCAGTTCTTGAGTCCAGATTTTTAGCCTTCTGCAAGACACTTTCTGTGCAGTCAATTACACAAGTTGTGTTGGGGAAATTATCCTTAAAAATTTGCGGCAAAGTGGGTTTTATTGTTTCGCGCGGCAGCCATGGAATGAGATCCTGGGTGTGCTCAGCAATCACATCTATCCAGAATGTCAGTGTTTTACTGACCTGACCAGGTGACATTTTGAAGCGTCTAGCTAAATCGGCAATAACAAAGTTCTGTCTAAGCTTCATTAATGTCAAGAGGATTTGGTCCTCTGCTGAAAATGCTGGCGATGTGGGGGCAAAACGTTGCAAGCAAGACACAAAGGGTTTTGAATTCAAGCAGTGCAATCCCTGTGTACAGCAGACAGTCTGTATCATCTTTCAGAACAACATCTGCAACAGGCAGCGACCTCCCAGAGGATGGGGCAGCTGTCATAACACATGTGATGGTAGGTGCTTTGGAGTAGGTGTGGTCCTCCATTGCTGGGTCTGACCACTGTGTTTGGGCATCATGGAAGGTATGTGAGGTAGGATCTGGGTCCCCAGAAACCTGCATCACAATAGGCTCATCTGCAGGGAATACATTAAGTACATATTTAGCTATGGCGGTCTTATATTTAGCTGGTTAGTCCTTCAATGACGATTTGTTTAGTGGCAGAAAAAAACAAAACAATTAGGGGGCATTAGAGTCTTGAAAAACATCTAGACTGTGTTTAATATCATTAATATAGATATTCTGTAACATCAAATGTTAACTAATAGAGGAAATTAAATTAGCATCTGTCACTGTGTACCATTGTGCCCTCCAAGCTCGTCACAATAAAAGTTTATGCGAGGTAAAAACATCAGGCTACCTGTCTACCATCATGGCACAGTTTTTCATATATTAATAATAAGTAATTCAAGAAAAACTAAGGAAAAAACAAGCTAGTTGACATTAGATTAAATGTTAATGTACCTGTTGTTGTTGTTGTGACATGTCGAATCCTAGGTCGGCGTCTCTTCTCCGGTGGCTTCTCGTAACCCATAAAGAGCGTTGGGTACGGGTTATCCAGTGTTGGCTTCTTGTCCACAAAGTGAAACGAGCACACAAACAGGTGTTTTGGAGGTGTTTTTAAGTTTAAGTTTATCCTCCATATTCTATTTGATTCGTCGTCTTTTGGGAGGTGATGGAAACTGTATAATCGTTCACAGGAACACTCAGATTTAGTTTTAGGCTTATGTTCAAAACACTCACGTTTAAGCCATTGAATTAGTTTAGTGCAGTTATATGTACAACCACGAACAGCACATGTTGTCCCTGAGCTCCGTAACGACATCTCTCATTAATGTTTGCGACTTTAAATAGTAGAAAAATTTACTCGAAAAATACCTAACCTCTTCGCTATGTAACACAAAATACCGTTGATTTACTACTTCCGCCACCTAACCGGAAGTTTCACCCACGTTCTATTTTACAGTAGCGCCCCCCGGAAACAGGTGGATACGTGCGTGTACATCTCCATTTGTTTATATGGAGACGTACACGCAAATATCACGTCAAGTAGACACGTCAAGGACATGTAGCTGTTGATCTATGCAGACGTCACGTTAGAATTTAACGTGTCGATTACGTCTGCCCGTCTTAACGAGTTTCCGCTGACTGCGCGCGCACCTCCCCAAACGGACGAGGCATTTATACTTGATGCGCTCGCCGTTGTGCTATTCTGTGAAACAACAGGGGGCGACTCGGAGTAATTCCCCTCTAAACCACCAGGAATCAGCAGTGAAGAAGTAGTTTGCCGTTTATTAGTAGTTTATTACCCAGCGGGCACCTTGACATCAATTTGACATCAACAAATAGTCAAGATTTTGACCACCATGTATGACATGCATGAATATGCATATTTCCATTATATTTTGTAATTATTTCCTTGTGGTTGTAAAGGGGCCCAACAAAGGAATCAATCTGACATGTTTTTTCTGGTCCCTACATCTCAGGTAAATATCATTGACCTTAAATTGATTAGAAATTTAAGTCAAAACAATGTCTAAAATGTCTGAAATTACTCATATATATAAATATTTATTACTCATTGTAAATCAATGATTTTCAACAGCTAGACCTAGCTTGAATGATCTTGAAAGTTGTAGGCCTAGGTCTATGTATTTTGCGAGTTTTTATTTATTTAAATCCTAGCATGTTTACATTTAGTTCACGTTTAAAATGACAGCAGACACTATAATTGCATATACTATAAAAGGTAAATTTAATCTGATATTGAAGCTGATTTTTTAAAAAATTATCATGGACTACAAATTGACTACAAAAAAACGTCACATCCTGGCCATATCGCGCGGGAAAGTAGCAAATCTGCATAACGGCTCTCACACTCTGTCTGGTCAACTGCGCCAGAGATCTTCGAAACTCAAAATCCTTCTCCAAATCCTGGTAAGTAACCAGCTAGCATGCTATTGTTGTTATTATGTTGATACACCATCATATACATAGACTACCTAATTTTAATGGGTGTAATTTTACGAATTATGTCGAATAATTTCACAGCCATATCTTTAACGTTATGAGCGAGCGAGCTAATGTAACCTAGGTTATCTTAAAGGCCATGTTGCAGGTTAACCACCACTGTTGATTAATGGGTACATAAATCACTCAAGATATGTGTATCATTTTTAAAATGTCTCAAAAATGGTCTTAAAGACCATTTTTTTACGTTTCTGGTATAATTTTTTTTTTTACGCAACTCTGTGATGACGTCACGTTGGGGAGAAGCGGAGGAAAGGGTGCCTCAGCCTAGTATTAGAACTATGGCGACTGACTGGGATGAGGAAGAGTTGGCAAGAAGAACTAACATGTATTATGGCCCGCAGCCGTATAATTTTGAACCTGCTAGACGTGAGAGGGCAAATGAAGAATTGCCAAGAACTGATGGCCGTCAAAGCCAATTGAATGCATGGTCCGAGGAGAATGAGTGGAGAGTTGGTGAAGTGTCCCGGTGAGTTGCTATCATTTAGCAACGCAGAAATGAACACTGGAGCTAGTCTACAAGCTATGGCAAGCCGTTTTAACTTACGAGCAGCAGTGCACAATAACGACACATATATTTTTTTTACGGTCATTGAATAGCACAGAGTGAAAAATCAACGTTTTCTTTATATCTAGTGGCAGTATATGATCATGACGTTAGTTCAGATAAGTACCGGTAACCTTTGTCATAGTGTCGTAGTACTGGTAATGTTTGTCTTTGTCATCTAGAAATAGAAAGCATCATGCTAGCTATTAGGGGTGGAATTATACATGTATTCGTATTGTGTGTGTGAGTGTGAGAGAGAGAGGCGCGGGCGCGATCGAACGGTGGAAACATAAAAACATCGTCATTTTGTTCATACAGGATATCGTTCAAACTGCAAAGTGTTTACTTATATTTGTGTACACTCGCAATAAAACACAACATTGTGCTTCTGTAACACTCAAAACTCTTGTCAAACTGTAACCTACCACTGTATATATTTCTATCTAGCTGCTAACGTTAGCTATATCTGCTAACGTTATGCTGTCAGCCTATCTCTCTCTATACTTGACTATCTATATATCTAGTCTGTCTATATATCTCTCTATATCTATGTATTTATCTATAATCTGAATACTCTCGTCTACTACTCGTCGCTCTCAACAAGGCGGGCAGCGGGCTTTGGTAAATTCTCTCCCCAAGGTGACGTAATGCAATGCATTGTGGGGGAAAGGAGAATCGTGCCAAACCGCTGTAAGATAGTACCTACTTTTTTCGTTTTGTGATACCCAACAACATAAAATACAATGGATAACAGTTTAAATGTTTATTACCAACAAGCAAATTGCACAAATTCGTTGAAAAATTTAACCTGCAACATGGCCTTTAACTGTAACGTTTACATTCCGGTATAATGGAAGAAGTGTCTTACTGTCTGCAGTCATCGTATGATTTTATCAATGTGTGTGTTTGTTTGTGTGTGTGTGTGTGTGTGTGTGTGTGTGTCAGTGAATCATAGCGGTCCGCTTCTGTTTGCCATGTCTCTACTGGGCACAAAATGCACAAATTTGACGTGTGTACCTGCAAACTAGTCGCTTTTCAGTGAAATTAGCCGTTTTGAATCAAAATGTGTCATTTATGTGAATCTTGTAGATCCGATGAGTTTTTTTTTCGGGGCTGCGGTGAGGGTGGGGATGAAGTTGCAAGCACGGTAAACTTCACAATAATAATTGGGAATGTGCTAATTAGACTGGAGTGAGAGACCATAGACGTCTTTCGAGATGTTATGATCTTTTTTTGCGCTCTAATGGTGCATTCACACCAAACGCGAATAGAGCCTCTGGCGCGAGTGATTTCAATGTTAAGTCAATGTAAAGACACGTTCCATACTAGAGGTCCTGCAGCGCGAATCAGGCGTTTAGTATGGCGCTCGAAATGTTCCATTCGGTGACTATGGCGTTCAGATCGGCTGTTTATTATAACTTTGCAACATGCACTCGTCTCAATGAACGTCTCACTCAAAGTCTTATTTTTTTTATTCTTCTATTTATTTCTATTCAATTTAAGATGCTGACGTCACGCAAATCACGCGTGGCAGTGAAGTGTCGAGTACGTCACGCGTCATTCACGTGTGGCAGTGAAGTTATTTATTGTTTTTTTTTCGCTAACACGTATTTAACACGCTATTCACAGTACGACACGGCTCAGTGCAGTGTGTCAGTGGCGTTCTGATCGGTTCTTTGACACTCGCGTCTGTGATTTATATATAGGAAAAGTGTGTGTGTTCTTGTTTAACCCACATTTTTAGGGCCAAATGCCCCCACAAGGATAGAATTATGAAGAAACAAAATTGATATAGGCTATTGCATTTTTATAGCTTATTGTTGGGGTTGTTATTGTGTTTTAAAAAATTTTTATAATTGTAAAAGGCCTAGGCTACAGCACTTTGGTAAACTAGAAAACTTTTTCTGTATATCCTTTAAATAGAAGAATAGAATTGAAAAATAATATTTTTATATATAGGCCTAAATATAAAACTATGATTACTAAAATTATTATTAAAACATCATGTCTGATATCCGAAAAATAATACAACTACAATCTGCCATCGTAAAAACATTATGCCAAAAGATGCAGATCTGAATTAATTGGGGAAACTAAATAACATTTGCAGGTATGAGAAAAAAGTAGGCTAAGTTAGTCTGAGACAGTTTGACTATGCCTACTAATAGCCTGTTCCATGGCTTAGTGACGGTGTAGAATCAGCGAGATAGTAGCATGTTATTTAGTGCAGGAAAATATAAGGCAGAATTAAAAGATTTGAGAAAAGTTCAATTCACAAATGGGAAATAATAAAATATCTATATTGAAAAAGTATCAACATCAAAAAGGCAAGTAATTTCTGCAACATTTACAATTATACACTGAGAATACACCTCAATTTTCACAATGGTTGATTCCTCCATAACAGTTACAGCACATGAATGAATATCAGGAAATGTTTTATAAGTGTAATGTTAAAAACCATGGGAGAATTGAAAGAGAAACCCTGGCTCTATGTTAAATCTCTTCTGGCTTTTATGACTATTGTGCCAAAATATTTCTGTACCTGTTGATACAAATCTAAATGTTTTTATGCACCAGCAAAGACATAGCCTAAATAATAATAATAATAGCCTAATAATAATAAACTGTGCTCGTCTTTCTCTTTTGAGGTGTAACTGTTTTATATAATTCTGTTAACTGTCAGATCGACTGTCAATCAAACTTCGTCGAAACTCTAAAACTAAATATTACAACTCTAAAATTAAACATTACGATTATTAAAAATTACAAATATTATTTATGTTAGTTAAATAAGCCTAAATGTTTACAACTACATTATTTTGTGTTGGTCAAGAGACTAGTGCTGAATATACATGCTCAAAGAACTTTTTATGATTTCTTCATAAGTATCTGTGGATATGTTGACAAGAAACAATGGCAAACAAAAATTTTAACATGATCATTTGTGTAAATTCATATTTACTATTTGGAATAAAACGCTATACATAAGCAAGGTAAAAATCACTTAATTGCTAATAAAATACAACTGAGGATCAGTGGGGAAAAATAATAAAGAATGAATAAGTGTGTGAAATGTGCTGGAAATCCCCTTGCAGCAGACGTTCGGCAGACGCAGACGTCACGTTCGGCAGACAAACGAGTGATGTGGCAGACGCAGACGTCACGTTCGGCACACGAACGAGTGATGTGGCAGACGTCACGTTCGGCACACGAACGAGTGATGTGGCAGACGCAGACGTCACGTTCGGCACACGAACGAGTGATGTGGCAGACGCAGACGTCACGTTTGGCACACGAACGAGTGATGTGGCAGACGCAGACGTCACGTTCGGCACACGAACGAGTGATGTGGCAGACACAGACGTCACGTTCGGCACACGAACGAGTGATGTGGCAGACGCAGACGTCACGTTCGGCACACGAACGAGTGATGTGGCAGACGCAGACGTCACGTTCGGCAGACAAACGAGTGATGTGGCAGACGCAGACGTCACGTTCGGCACACGAACGAGTGATGTGGCAGACGCAGACGTCACGTTCGGCACACGAACGAGTGATGTGGCAGACGCAGACGTCACGTTTGGCACACGAACGAGTGATGTGGCAGACGCAGACGTCACGTTTGGCACACGAACGAGTGATGTGGCAGACGCAGACGTCACGTTCGGCACACGAACGAGTGATGTGGCAGACACAGACGTCACGTTCGGCACACGAACGAGTGATGTGGCAGACGCAGACGTCACGTTCGGCAGACAAACGAGTGATGTGGCAGACGCAGACGTCACGTTCGGCACACGAACGAGTGATGTGGCAGACGCAGACGTCACGTTCGGCACACGAACGAGTGATGTGGCAGACGCAGACGTCACGTTCGGCACACGAACGAGTGATGTGGCAGACGCAGACGTCACGTTCGGCACACGAACGAGTGATGTGGCAGACGCAGACGTCACGTTCGGCACACGAACGAGTGATGTGGCAGACGCAGACGTCACGTTCGGCACACGAACAAGTGATGTGGCAGACGCAGACGTCACGTTTGGCACACGAACGAGTGATGTGGCAGACGCAGACGTCACGTTCGGCAGACAAACGAGTGATGTGGCAGACGCAGATGAGACGTTCGGCACACGAACGAGTGATGTGGCAGACGCAGACGTCACGTTCGGCACACGAACGAGTGATGTGGCAGACGCAGACGTCACGTTCGGCACACGAACGAGTGATGTGGCAGACGCAGACGTCACGTTCGGCACACGAACAAGTGATGTGGCAGACGCAGACGTCACGTTTGGCACACGAACGAGTGATGTGGCAGACGCAGACGTCACGTTCGGCAGACAAACGAGTGATGTGGCAGACGCAGACGTCACGTTTGGCACACGAACAAGTGATGTGGCAGACGCAGACGTCACGTTCGGCAGACAAACGAGTGATGTGGCAGACGCAGACGTCCTGTCGGCAGACAAACGAGTGATGTGGCAGACGCAGACGAGACGTTCGGCAGACGCAGACGTCACGTTAATTGAGACGAGTGTATGTTGCAAAATCATATTAAAGAACGGATCGGAACGCCACAGGCGACGAGACTGGCACGACAGATAACACACGTGTATACGTGCATGTACGTCTCCATTTGTTTTATATGGAGACGTACACGCAAATGTCACGTCACTTGGCTGATTTAAAAAAAAGGCACGTATTTTTATGCAGCTACTTGTATGATGGACTTGTCTTATTTGAGACACTGTTCAAACAGCGTGGGCTAGAATATTCAGCAGAGAAAATCACATTAATAGCTATTTAAAATAGGCCTAGCCAAAATCTTTAACATCCTCGAATAATATTAAGAAAATTCTATTTAGGTTTGGATACATAAAAATAAAAAATAAAACTAATCTCAACAGTAGCTTTGAATGTATTTTACAATATGAATTATGCACAAGCATGCATGGAAATAGGAAATAGGCTATGCTACATTAATAATAAAAAGCTCTATAGAGTGGATGCATTTCTTAACTATATTCAGAATTTCTATGTTATAAAAAATCGTTCTATGAACTTCTAGCAAGCTCATTTAAACCGAGTTGTAAATGCCGAAATGAAAGGAGGCTAAATAAATATGAAACTACTAAATATAAATATAAAATCGCCAGTAGATGGCGCCAAGGCCCTGTTCTATTGAGATTACTGGTTAATGTTCAACCTATTCATTTTAAATATAGCCTATTCAAATAAAAAACAGTTCTATTAATGTGTAATAATACTTCACAATATTACTGTTTTTACTGTTCTTTTGTTTTAAAAGATGCAGCCTTGGACACAACCCTGTATGGGACAAATCCCATAAAGATTACCTAACATGACCGAACTATTAAAAAACTTCACTCTTACTTCAGAGGAAAGAGCTGACGCGGAACACGACCATTTCGAATCAGCCAACAGCGCTGCGATGAATGTCATACGCAGCATGAACATGAAATGCTTTGAGTTTACTGATCACAAAAATTACGATATGGAGAATGAAATAGATCCAGAGAACCACTTCTATACAAACAATTGCCACTGTGAGTATTATACGAATGAACAATTTAAATCCAGTATAAGATTGAACAACGCTTTATCAATAATACACTTCAACAGTCGAAGCCTGTATACCAACTTTGAAGAAATCAAGGACTACTTAAGACAATTTCCTACATTTCATATTATTGCCATATCAGAGACTTGGCTAAATGAGAACAGAGAATATGACACCAAACTCGATGGGTATGACTTATTTAATGTGAACAGAACTAACAAAAAAGGAGGTGGTGTAGCTTTATATGTGTGTAGTGGTTTAAATTATAAACTAGTTAATAATATGACAACTAAAATAGATAATGTTATGGAATGTGTTACTGTGGAAATAATGGTTAAAAAATCACAAAAGATCCTGGTAAGTTGTATATATAGGGCACCAGGATCATGTATTGATACATTTAACAGCAGAATTATGGAAATGTTTGACATGACAAAGGTAACTTTTGTTTGTGGAGACTTTAATATTGACCTATTGAATGTGCATAAATTTAAAAAACATAGAGACTTTATTGACACTATGTTTAGTTTAGGTCTTTTTCCCACTATCATAAAACCATCAAGAATCACAGCCAATAGTTCTACATTAATTGACAATATCTTTACAAATGCAGTTGACGGCAGAATAGAAAGTGGCCTCCTTATAAACGATATAAGTGATCATCTCCCTGTTTTTACTACACTGCAACACTTCTTTCAGAATAAAAATACAAAGAAACAAGAAGTATATAGTCTAAAACGACTCAAAACATCAACATCCATAAATGCTTTTAAAGAAGAATTAAATATACAAACTTGGAATGAAGTCTATCTAACTAATGATCCAAATGAATCTTATGATAAATTCTTGTGTATTTTTGTCAACCTGTTCAACAAACATTGTCCTGTGCGCATGCAAAAGCAGTCTAAGTATGAAGCCAAACCCTGGATCACCAAAGGACTACAAAATGCCTGTAATAAGAAAAATCTCCTATATAAACATTTTTTAGAAAAGAGAACAAAGGAAGCCGATCTTAAATATAAATTATATAAAAACAAGCTAGTAAACATATTAAGGAAAACTAAAAAGGACTATTATAATAATCTACTAGAGCAACACAGAAGCAACATTAAAGAGACTTGGAAGGTATTAAATAGTGCAGTCAAAGGAAACACTAAGAAAAGTGAATATCCAATGTACTTCACAAATGAATTGAAAACTATAACCAAGCCAATTGATATTGCTAATGAATTTAATAATTATTTTGTAAATGTAGGAGTCAATCTAGCAAACAATATTGTGCAACCCGAATTAAAAGTAGGTGTGGATGTTGACCTAATTAAATTAAATACAAGCTCAATATTTCTAAAGCCAGTAGAAGAAAATGAACTAATAAATACAATAAATAAATTAAAAAATAAAAAATCTACAGATTTTAATGATATAGACATGGCACTAGTTAAGGATGTTATGACATTTGTTGTTAAACCATTAACCTATATTTTCAACTTATCTTTTCAAACAGGTGTTTTTCCGGACAATATGAAAATAGCTAAAGTCATCCCTATCTATAAAAATGGTGACAGCCATTCACTCTCAAACTATAGACCAATCTCCCTCCTTCCACAATTTTCAAAGATCCTAGAAAAACTATTTGAAATAAGACTAGATAGTTTTATTAAAAAACATAAACTATTAAATGATCATCAATATGGCTTCCAAGCAAATCGATCCACAGAAATGGCTGTAATAGAGCTGGTTGAAAAAATTACATCTGAAATAGAAAATAAAAATTATTCGGTCGGAATTTTCATAGACCTGAAGAAAGCATTTGACACTATTGATCACAACATATTGTTAAAAAAACTAGAAAGATATGGCATCAGGGGCATTGCACAAAGATGGATTAGTGACTATCTTAGGAATAGATTTCAGTTTGTGCAATTCATCAATGACAGGTCACAGCTACAGAGGGTCACCTGTGGGGTTCCACAAGGATCAGTCCTTGGACCAAAGCTATTTTTATTATACATCAATGACATTTGTAAGGTGTCTACGCAATTAAATTGTGTCTTATTTGCAGATGATACAACTCTTATTTGTTCCAATCAAAATTTGGGACAGCTTCTGGACACAGTGGAAGCAGAAATGAAAACATTAAAAAAATGGTTTGATGTTAATAAATTGTCATTAAATATAAATAAAACTAAAATTATTTTATTTAGTAATAAAAAAATAAATACAAATGTCCAGATTAGAATTGATATGATTGAACTAGAAATAGTAAGTGAAACTAAATTCTTAGGTGTCATTATTGACCACAAACTCAGTTGGAAATCCCATATAACCTATATAAAGTCTAAAATTTCAAAAACTCTGGCTATCCTGTCTAAAACACAACATATTCTCGATTCAAAGGCCTTGAATATACTTTACCAGTCTCTAATAGTGCCATACATGACTTATTGCGTAGAGATCTGGGGAAATACATACAAAACAACAATAAAACCAATTCTTATTCTACAAAAACGTGCAATACGAATTATAAATAAAACAGATTATTATCACCCAACAAACAAGCTATTTATAAACTCCAACCTACTAAAATTTAATGACTTAGTGGAATTTAAAATAACCCAAATAATGTTTAAAATAATAAATAATAAATTTCCAGACTGTGTCCAGAACCTGTTTCAGATGAAATCGACTCCTTATGAGCTCAGAGGAACACTCATGTTCAGTAAACCACAGACTAGAACCAATGTCAAACAGAGATGTCTGTCTGTTCAGGGGGTTAAACTATGGAATAGTCTTGATGATGAACTAAAAACATGTAAATCCATAGGTAGCTTTAAGAGATTATTTAAAAAAAAAAAGATTACATTATATAAAGCTGAATGAATTTGGCTTCCTTTTCTTTTTAGTCATTATTTATGCAAGATGACTTTGGTGTTGTGTGTTAAATAAATAAAATATAAAAAGGATCGGCGCAATAAGCATAAGCTTCAGCCGACACCTTTTCGGTCAAGAAACTTTTTATTTATATATATATATGTATATATATATATATGTGTATATGTGTGTATATATATATGTATATATATGTGTATGTATATATATGTATATATATATATATATATATATATATATATATGTGTGTGTGTATATGTGTGTATATGTATATATATATATATATATTTTTTTTTTTTTATTTTTTTTTTTTTTTATTATTATTATTTTGATTATTGTTTATATTGTAATTAAATTTTTGTTTCCATGTTTGTTTATAAATTGTTTTTCTTTTCTTTTTTTTCTTCCCCTTTTCTGTTGAAATTGACCGAATAAAAAAAAAAAAAAAAAAAACTAACTAACTAACTAACTAACTAACTAACTAACTAACTAACCCTACTCATTTTAGACAATGGTTTTCTAATTTTATTTGTCTCTCAGAATATCGTATAATCAAAATACATGACAATAGACTTTTATTAAAAAGTTACATCTATCATTGGGATACCAAATGTATCGTACATTAACAGACATTCAGCATTAATTAATAAGTTTATCAAATGTAGTCCTACATAAACTGAGCCAAAATAAGATTATCTATAATAATGTCTATAACAGTAGGGAAATGTATGAGAAAATAAGGAAAAATAGATAGCTCCAGACGTATGGCAGATGCATGTAGTCACGCTTGTAAACTTAGATTGTGGCAGACGTTATAATAAGGTAATAAAAATTCTCTTTATAAAAATAAATAACACTCTGGGGTAAATATCGCAAATATGAAGATTTAAGTATGTAAAATCTGAAAATATTGCTTGAGAATAAATATATTTACATCACCAAATATATTTGCTCTTCCCAAATACAAGTATCCAGGTGAGATGTTTGCAACTACATGACTTTTTATCAATCCAGTTGCAGTAGGCCTAATTCCAAACCGCAGTTGATGAACTGCCCTATTTGTGATTTGTTTTTAGAGGTTTTATACCGATGCTACAGAATTTTACCTCGGAAATCGAGAGTTACTCATTACCCATGCCCGTGGAGTCGAGCTGCTCCAATCATATTTTGTGACTGGGCAGGTGCGAGGTGTCAGCAGTGTGGTGAAGGCTAAGGCAGCCCAATGGTGGTTGGGGGCTATAGGTGTAGCAGGTGGCAACTGTGCGGTGGTGACTGAGTAGCAGGTGATAGTGTCGGTGTCAATATTAATAGTAGCCTACAGCTATAGGCTTCATGCCCTGCATGCCCTTCATGCCCTCCATTTCTTGGAGACTTCAACATCCACCTAGAAAAACCTCAGGCTGCCGATTTCCACACCCTGCTTGCCTCATTCGACCTCAAACAAGTATCTACTGTGGCTACTCACAAATCAGGTAACCAACTGGACCTTATCTACAGGCGCTACTGCTCCACGGACAATACACTGGTCACTCCACTCCACACCTCAGATCACTTCCTCCTCACTCTCAACCTCAACCTGCCACAGAACACAACACACACTCCTCCACAGGTCACCTTTCGACGGAAATACGCTCACTTTCACCCTCTCGCCTATCCTCTTTGGTCTCATCCACACTTCCTCCTCCTGATCAGCTCTCAACACCAGATACTAACAGTGCAACTGATACTCTTTTCTCCACTTTAACATCCTGCTTGGACAACTTCTGCCCCCTTTCCTCCAGGCCAGCCCGCGCCACACCCTCTGCCCCCTGGTTATCTGATATTCTCTGCGAACATCGTACTAAACTCACGGGTGCAGAGAGGAAGTGACGCAAATCGAAAGATCCTACAGACCTGGGTCTTTATCAATCCCTCCTCTCTTCCTTCTCTGCTAATATCTCTACTGCTAAAATTACTTACTATCACAACAAAATTATCAATTCTTCTGACTCTCGCATGCTTTTCAAAACCTTCTCCTCTGTTCTCAACCCTCCTCCTCCTTCTCCTTCATCAACCCTAACAGCTGACGATTTTGCCACATTCTTCATAGATAAAACAACCATCAGCGGCCAATTTACCAATCCACAAACTGACACAGACATTTTACCAGCAAACGCACACATTCTACCCTCCTTCTCTCTACTTTCAGAGGCAGAAGTCTCTAAACTCCTCCTTTCCAATCGCCCTACCACCTGTCCGCTTGATCCTATCCCCACTAATCTACTTCAAGCCATTTCTTCCTCAGTTGTACCCACACTCACGCACATCATAAACACCTCTCTTCACACTGGTACCTTTCCCATAGCTAAGACCCAACATCTAGCTACTGGGGTGCCTCAGGGCTCAGTGCTTGAACCACTCCTCTTCTCCATCTACATGACATCACTAGGATCTGTGATTCAGAAACATGGCTTTTCCTATCATTGCTACGCTGATGACACACAACTCTACCTCTCATTCCAGCCTGACGATCCGACGGTAGCTGCTCGTATCTCAGCCTGCCTGACAGACATTTCTGGCTGGATGAAAGACCATCACCTTCAACTAAACCTCGCGAAGACAGAGCTACTTGTGGTCCCGGCCAGCCCGACACTTCATCACAACTTCTCCATTCAGCTAGGCTCATCATCCATAACTCCATCAAGGTCAGCTAGGAACCTTGGGGTTGTAATTGATGATCAATTGAACTTCACAGACCACATTGCTAGAACTGCCCGGTCGTGTAGATTTGCCTTGCACAACATTAGGAGGATCAGGCCCTTCCTAACAGAGCATGCTACACAACTCCTTGTCCAAGCGCTTGTTCTACCCAGACAGGACTATTGTAATGCTCTCCTGGCTGGTCTTCCAGCTTGCTCTGTCAAACCTCTACAACTAATCCAGAATGCTGCAGCCAGAGTGGTCTTTAATGAGCCGAAGAGAGCACACGTCACTCCTCTCTTCACAAAATTGCACTGGCTGCCAGTTGCTGCTCGCATTAAATTCAAGTCACTGATGTTTGCCTACAGAACAACCACTGGCACTGCTCCCTCTTACCTAAACTCATTACTTCAGACTTATGTGCCATCCAGAAACCTGCGCTCGGCTAGCGAATGTCGTCTTGTGGTACCATCTCAAAGAGGCACAAAATCTCTTTCTTGGACCTTTACCATGACTGTTCCCTGTTGGTGGAATGATCTGCCTAACTCAACCAGAGCTTCTGAGTCAGTAGCCACTTTCAAGAAACTGCTGAAGACTTATATTTTTCGGCAGCACTTGATCCTGTAATACTAACACTTTCTCTTCTCTTCTACAAAAAAAAAAAAAAAAAAAAACTGCGTTAAATTAAACTGAGAGGGGTCATCATAGCACTTAGGTATTGTTGTCCTACTGTTAGTTTAACTGCTTCTATTGTTCTCATTTGTAAGTCGCTTTGGATAAAAGCGTCTGCTAAATGAATAAATGTAAATGTCCTACTGTTAGTTTAACTGCTTCTACTGTTCTCATTTGTAAGTCGCTTTGGATAAAAGCATCTGTTAAATGAATAAATGTAAATGTATGTAAATGAGTAGTCGATATTGACAAGCAGCTGTAACAACCTAGGTCGGTAAGCAAATGCTAAGCCCAATACTCTTTGGTATACAACTGTCAGTCTGTGTTTAGCCGGCTACAGTCGGAAATTGGCCGGTTTCACGTGTATGTTACCACGACAAATTCAATATAAACTTTGCCTGTGAAAAGTTTGTTTTTGATCCAACCTAACGTGAGACTGGTATTGCCCAGCACTACTAAATTGTTCTATGATTAAAACATTTCTTGCAGCATCACTGCATGTGATGGCATACCTAAGGAACTGGAGGAAGCGTAATGCTGAAGTCCTTGCACTGGCTGAAAATTCGAGTGAAGAGGATGGAATGCTGGGGAGTGTGGATGAGGAGGTTTTGTCACCTTCATTGTCACCTGATCACTCAGCTATTGATGTGGTGCTATCGTCTGACTCAGAAACCGAAATTCTGTCTGATGAGTCCTCAGAAGAAACCGTTCCTGATCTGGGTGAGGAGCTTGCAGCCTGGGCCACCAGGAACAGCTGCAAGCGAACTGCTCTTAATGAGATGCTGGAGATCCTTAGGCGACAAGGACATCGGCTCCCAAAGGATTCCCGAACACTGTTGCAAACACCAAAGAAAGTAGCAACAGTTGAAAAATGTGGTGGACACTATGCCTACTTTGGTGTTGCTTCTGGCATATTAAAAGTTTTGTCTTAGCGTCCAGGAATCGTTGAGCACCTACATTTGTGCTTTAACATTGATGGTGTGCCCCTTTTTAAATCCTCCAACTTTCAAATGTGGCCCATACTCTGCAACTTTCATGACTTTGCTCCTTTCATTGTGGCCCTCTACTGTGGAGTTGCTAAACCAAATTCAGTGGAAGAGTACTTAAGTGACTTTCTCGAGGAACTGCAGCAGTTGCAGCAAGACGGCATTGTTCATGGAGGCAAAGCACTTCAACTGTCTGTGAAAGCCTTCATATGTGATGCTCCTGCCAGGGCATTCTTGAAGTGCATTAAGAATCACAACAGTTATCATTCTTGTGAGCGATGCACTATCAGAGGCACCTATGACGGAAGGGTTGTTCTTGGGGCCAAAGAACCAGGTGCCCTTCCAAGGACAGAAGACGGTTTCCATCAGTGGGTATATAAGAATCATCAAGTTCAGATATCCCCACTGACTATTGCAGGAATCTCATGTATCCATGGGTTTGCCTTGGACTACATGCACTTGGTCTGTTTGGGTGTGGTTCGGAGAATGCTGCATTTCATGAAGCAAGGGCCTAATACATGCAAGTTGTCATTTCAACAAAGGAGCAGATTTTCAGATCATCTCAAATAATTGAATGGAAAGTTGCCAAGGGAGTTTGCTCGCCAGCCAAGGGGTTTGCAGGAACTTGACAGGTGGAAGGCCACAGAATTATGACAGTTCCTCCTTTACACAGGACCAGTTGTTTTGAGGGAAGTTCTTGCACCTACTTTCTACAAACATTTTCTTGCTCTCACAGTCATCATGTCAATTCTGTTAAACTCTGATGATGTGCTGAGAAACGAGTATTTAGGGTATGCCAGAGATTTGACTGTGTACTTCGTTGAAAAGTCTGAAGAGATTTATGGGAAAACCTTTGCTGTGTACAATGTACACTCGCTGACCCACCTGCCAGACGATGTTGAGCATTTCCAGTGTTCCCTGAACAATGTTTCAAGCTTTCCATTTGAAAATTACCTCCAGACACTGAAGAAAATGGTCAGGCAAAGTCGAAATCCTATTGCCCAGGTTGCCAAACGCTTAACAGAGCTAGAGAAGTCAACGAAACACAGACGTGTAGCCAAAGAGATGTTCACTTGTGTATCTACCACATTAAGGGATGGCTGTTTCCTTCTGGACAACGAGGATTTTGCCTTTGTGAAGGAAAAACGTTCAGACGGCTCTTTGGTTTGTGATGTGATACACAATAATGACACAGAGAGTTTCTTTGATGACCCCTGTGATTCCAGACTACTCAACATCGTTCGTGTTAGAAACCTCAGCAGAGCAAAGCGCCAACTGATCACGAGGCATAAGTTACACCGTAAAGTTGTCTGCCTGCCGTCCAACTGTGAGGCAACCAACTCAGGGTATATTCTATTTCTTATGCTACATGGAGTAGAACTAAGTTGAACTGTAAGTGTCCACTCCATAGATCAGGATTAGGATTTAAAACAGGTTGTCAACATTAGTTTGGTATAGTTTGGTCTGTTTTTAGCGGCATACGTGGTATTGCATATATGTATGTATGCAGTACATACATGTAGCGAATTAGCTCTATGTAATATTAGAGACCAAGTTATAGAGACCAAGTTATAGAGACCAAATATACCACACATATGATGTTGGCTAACCATAGTATGCAAAGTCTGAAACATTAACCCATTAGAGTTTACAAGAAAACATAGGTCAAAACAACATCAGAAGGAAAATCATGAGAAGTGAAAATTAGATACATGTTTATATATTTCTCAAGTGGTTATATATAGAATATATAGGATTAAGAGGGCTTAAATCTCCTTTTCAGTAAGATTTAAGTAAGAGTCACAGCACTTATGGAATTATTTTTGTGCCAATAAAAATGAACGTAACTTTTCAAGAAATCAATGAAAATATAAATTGAAACTGAATAAAATATCTTTGAAACTGAAAAAGAATAACTCGCTGGCAAATTTATTGACTTCATTTTTAGTACATTGCATGTTTTGCTAACTATTTCTCATATTTCTTTCGCTGATCTGAACTTACAAATCCGCTTCCAGAGTTTTCATTTACGCTTCTGACATTTTCGTTTACGCTTCTGAAGTTTTCGTTTACGCTTCTGAAGTTTTCGTTCGCAATTCTGGCACAGACCTACCGTGTGGGCGGGCTTAACAGTGGTTTGCTCTCATTGGCTAGTGAGATTTGGATTGACAGCTCCTTGAACCGGAAGGAGAGACTTCAGCGGCGCGAATTTTGGAATCTATCTGTGTGACCATAGACATCATCGTGTGTGACAGTCTAACAACAGTAGCAGCTAGCACATCATCAATATTAATAAAACCGAGATGAGTAATCAGGAGCGGCACGGAGCATCATCAACATCCTCAACTGCAGGGCATTCGAGGCAGCCCGAGGTAAGTTTAATATCAAATCCATAGACAAATCTAGAAACAAGTTTTTTTCTGCTCTCTATCCAAGTTATGTCTTTATGTCTAGTAGATCGATCTTGACGTGTTTATATTCTTATTATTCACATGTCTGCAGTGCAATTTTTGTAGTTTGAGTACTTTGATTGCTACCCCCAACATTTTTATTATACCCCAACATATGTGATGCGTTCAAGGATGTTACATGATGTAATTTAAGCAAAGATCTCAGACTGATCTTTATTCTGCAGCAAGGCTCAAATGTTGGTGCAGCAGATGCTGCATCAGCTATACATAACATCATAGAGGTGCTCAACCAGTCGCTGGGTAAAACCAGCACGAGGCAGAGTCAGAATCAGGGGCAGCGCTCAGGACAGTGTCAGACTGTGGACCAAGAGATGGCCAGGTTTCAGCTTGCAGTCATGACTGAAAACAATGACAGTTACTATTTGCAATGCAATTTTGTTCACATGTAGCCTATGCATTTATCAGATGCTTTTATCCAAAGCACAAAGCAACTTACATAAGCCTACATAGAGTAGCATAAGCAATCTGTCACAGAATGTGTATATATATATATATATATATATATATATATATATATTGTTCTAAATATTTTGAGTTACTAACTTTTTATTTAATCATCTCTTGAAGGTCTTTCCCAGGATTTTTTAAGCGGGGGTCCAAAAGGCGTTTACCCAGCTGTAGTAAACCAGCCAAGTTCATCAAAGCTTGGAAACCATTTGTGTTTTCAGCGTTTCTTTTAAATAAAAATTTAGAAATGACCCCTTCATCAGCGGAGGAGCTGCAACTCATGCAGGCTGGACTGGGGAAACGAAATCTGTCAATGACTGATGATTTGACTCATTCAGAGGTTATGCATAAAATATTCATTCATAGCTGATGGATACCATAACTTTATTTGTAATAATAATTTGTTGTAATTGTGGATTTTAGGTTTCCAGCTTGTTTTGTGATACCTACCCCAAAATGAAGTCAGCATCTGGAGGATGGCTTCTCTACAAGGCATCTGGTACTATTTGGACACCACTACAAGTTCTAAGTGCAAGTTACAGAGATTCAGAGAATCACACAATGCAACTAGTTTCATGTATATTTTATTTGTTTATGTACGTTTAAATAGGTTGGTATAGTCAATATTCATGTTTTCAGCAATTAAACATCATAATTCAAAGTGAATACCTGAGAATGAACAGCAAAATAATTAAATATTACAAAAATGCTGATCATGTCCATATAATGAAATACTTTTTTTGTTAAAAACAAAAAAAACACATTACTCCTCTCACACTTTTGCTATTTGGACAAAAACTAAATCTTATTTTGCATTTGACTATCAAAAAGTCTACGAGGGAGTAAATACGTGTTTTTAACCTCCAGTATCATCAAAATGCCTTTATTATTGACAAATATCAGTGCATTACTAGTATGATTATCAGGTTAATTAATTTGATTAATTTCTTTTACAGTTTATTTTCTGTTTGTGAGGGTATATACATATTTTTTTTTTTTTATAAATCAGTTTGTAAGACTTTTAAAGGATGATATATATTGATGATGATGTATAAAAGATTTACATAATAGAGTATATATATATATGTATATGTTGTTACTTTTATTCAGGTGGACAGGGAAGGCGGCGTCTGAATCTTGTTCCCCCGGAGTCGGAAGGATACAGTGGCAGTACCATCAGATGTGCAACTGGAGGGGGGAAAACCATGCTGTATATTGTACCTTTACAGGATGAGTTCGATCTTTCTCCTCTTCCCTCCGATGCACAGGAATTTTCGCTAATGCCAAAAGCAGAATGCAAGAAATGTTTTAAAATGATGCCACTTCAAATTCTTGCCCTGCATGTGAGGGAATGCGATACTCTGGAATATGAGACACTCTCAGATTCGGAACCAGAGGTAAAATCTTGTTGTTGTTTTTTTAAGGTTACCTTTTAAGTAACTTATGTAGGCTGTTAGGGCTGTAACGATACCCTCATGTTACGACTCGATACATATCACAATACGATATTATTGCGATACTCCAAAACGTATGGTAAAAGATTAACAATAAATTAACTGTTGATTAAAATGCTAAATTTGGTATTACATTGTGTGTGAATGAATATCTTGGACTTGGTGCTAGAAACCCAATGAACAGGACAAAAGTGACACCAGAATAAAAGTATTCATGATTCTGCAGCTGAAAATACAGAATTAAATTAAACGAATATGCTTTCACTCTTTCACTGATTAACTATACACAATACATATTGTCACTATCCACGATACATATTGTTGCATTTTTGTATTGCGATATATTGTGACACCCCTATTGCATATGGAAATGTTTTTTTACATATATATTTTTTTTGTCTATAACCAGGTACCTGATTCACCTCCAGCCTTCGAGGAAAAGGTAATTTACTTCTGGCATGGGATGACATCCTTCTGACTGCTTTTAGTATTTTACATAATTACTTGCTTTTTAGTCGACAGATGCAAAGTGTCCTGTGTGCATGAAAACGTTTCCTCTGATGGAATTGGAGCTCCATGCAAGTGTTTGTGGTGACTTGGAAAGGTAATGCAATACACATAGCAGTTTAGAAACTGCAGTCTAATTTTATGGTGCGTGATGTATATTTTGACATTTCTTGATAAATTAGACTTTAATGGAAATTAGCTACATATAAATGCACTGAATTAAATATTTTTACTTCACATAAACAGTATTATATTTTCACAGTTGCTTTTTTCCTAGTTCAGAGTCCCTTCAAACAAGGAGCCCTGATATAATGAAGCCACAAAATGAAGAGATGTCATGGTACTTTCATTTAAAAAAGTAACATTAATATTGTTAAGTAAAAATTTATAACTTATGTATCATGCGGTCTAAACCATTCCGTGCTGAATATTTAAAAGATTTAACAGTTAAATATAAAAACAATTTACAGTGAGGAGGATGTCCTACGATGGCTAGCTGCTCAAGTTGACACCTCCAAGGGATTCAGCATCTGTGTGTCCAGAATGAACCTTGTGGAACGAGGTCTGTTACTTTGGAGGCGACAAAAGATCAGCTCCCCAGTCAACACTTTAAAGATTACTTTCTTAGGAGAGGCTGGAGTTGACACAGGTGCTCTACGAAAAGAATTCCTGACAGGTCAGAATTTTTATATTTTTTTACTTGGTAACATATCTTAAACGCTACACCAAAAAAACATTTGATTTCTTGTTAATTTGTTATGGTTAGATATCTATTTTTTTTATATATATATATATATATATAGAACTGATTGGTGGCATAGAGACCAGACTCTTCGAAGGAGAGGAGGGCAAAGGCAAAATGCCAAAATATTCATTGAATGATCTTGACAATGGCCTGTTTCGGTAAGTGTTTCTCCTCAAAGAAATAGGTCACCCAAAAATGAATGTTGTCATTTATTCACACTCATGTCATTCCAAACTTAAGTGTGCCTTTTTCTGTGGAAAACAAATAAGAAAATCTCAGCTGTTATTGTCTGTACAAAAATCAATGACATTTAAACTTTTCTGGATCTAAATAGGAAGCATTTGTTTTAGGCTGAACAATCCTTTCAAAAGCAAATGTAATTTAAACATGTAAATTTCAAATACCGGTACACACTAACTGGTAAATTGTAAAATTCTACTATACTGTGTTTCTTGTTTACTTGTCATTGCAACAGAGTTGCTGGGGAGGTCTTTGCTGTTAGCCTTGCACAGGGTGGCCCAGCTCCAAGATTTCTTCAGGACTGGTGTTATGATTTTCTGTTGAGTGGAACCCGTGAAAACGCTACCAAGGATAACGTTTACGATGCTGAGTTTTCACCACTGATTAAAATGGTATCAGAAAACAAATTGTCTTAGGTTATTTCTATTGCCATGTATTTTTTTTTTTGAAGTGTAACACTTAGATTTTCCTCTACTTAAAGATCGAGGAGGCCTCAGACTTGTCATCTTACAGTGAACAGATTGTCAACTGTGGCTACACGGGGCCTATAAATGAGGACAACAAGGAGAATATAACAAGGTTTTACTCTGCAGTATTTTTTAAATGTATTTATTTTATGTATCTTCCACAGAAAATACAATGGTTAAACATTAACACTGAAATTTTTGTTTTATTTATTTAAAGAGCGATTGTAATGCATGCTGCTGCTCGGAGAACACTCATGCTTCAGCAGCTCCGTGAAGGTTTACAGCTTTACTGTTTAATTGACACTATGGAGAAGAACAGGGAAGTGTGCCGCAGCCTCTTTGTTATGCAAGGTGGTAATGATAAGGTGAAGTGATAGGATTTTCAAAACGTACTAGTTCTATTTTGCATAGCTGGTTTAAAAGATGTTACAGCAGTAATCCTTAAATTATGTTTTCTTTGTATATTGCATGATGCTGTTTATATAATGTTTGTCATTTTTGTTGTGTTTCAGGTGGACTCTCATTACATTGTATCCCATCTTGTTCCACAAATGAGTGAGAGTGGCACTCTAAAACATATCAAAGAGGTTCAAATACTGAATCACTTCCAGGATTTTCTGATGGAGCTCGAAGGTAAGTTTGTATTCATTTCAGGTGTTAATGCAGATGTTTATTATATTTCTACACCGGTAAAACATTATTAGTCAAAATATGGCTGATAACTGATTGATCAGATCATTACTCGTCTTCAGTGTCACATGACCCTTTAGAAATCATTCTAATATGCAGATTTGATGCTTAAAAAACAATTCAGATTATTATTGTTGGAAAAAGTTAACATTAACATAGCTTAACATTATTGTGGAAGTAGTTATGCTTTTTCATAATTCTTTGAAGAATAGAAAGTTTATTTATTTATGCATTTATTACATAGAAATCTTTTGTAACATTATAAATGTCTTCTTATGTCAATTTAATACATCCTTAATGAATACAATTATTCATTTGTCTTTTTATAATCTTACCAAAAATGTTTCAATGGTATCATTGTTTCCACACAAATGCAGCAAAAACTGATTTCAACATTGATACGTTTTTGAGCATCATATTAGAATGATTTGTGAAGGATCATGTGACACCGAAGACTGAAGTAATGATGCTGAACATTCCGCTTTGATCACATAAATAAATTACAAATGGTACAATTTACAAATGTTGTGATGTTATCAATGGTTATTTAAAACATTGTATATTTTACTGCCCTAGATGGAGATGCTCAGGATGAGGCAGCACTCTCTGTCCCTCAGGTGATGCAGTGGCTGACTGGTCAAGCGCATAGGCACCTGCTTCTGTCAGAGAGAGAGGCCTTTAAAATTACTGTTCAGTTTGACCACACTTGTATGCAACGACTGCCAAGCCACACACTTTGCTATCCAATCATCAGTGCATGCACCCAAACCATTACATTTCCCACTGCACATCTGTCAAATTGTGATGAATTTAAAGAAATAATGAAAACAGCTGTGCAACATGGAGGTTGCTTTTTTAGGGTGTAGATTTAAAAATTAACTGAAATGTCCACATAGAATTTCTCTCAATAGGTTTAATTTCATCTTTAAAATTCAAAGAGACAATGTTCAACGTGTTAATAACTTTACATGCTTCTGAATGGTTAAATGTTTTACAGCATTGTATAAAATTAATTAAATGTTTTAATGGCAATTAACTGATTTTCTTTTTTAATTAAAATTCCGACAGAACTGCATCTGTACTTGTGAGTGTTTTACTTAAACATTTAAATGTTAAATAGAGCACAATCTTTGGATGATAGCAAGTGTCTGGACATAAAGCTCCCTGTCATTCAATGGTGATGTCAAGGGATTAATCAATCCATGCAGAACAGCAAGTTTTTGGTCAGAAAAAGGGCAATGGATCTCTGGCACCACCACACCATCCTCTGAGTCAGTATCAGGAGTTTCCTCTCGAAAAAGTTGCTCCACCACCTGAAAAAAGAAACCATTGTTATTTTACTGTTAACTGCTTTTAATTATAAAAACTTAAGGCTGACCTAAATTATTTAGTTTGATAAACTGGTTAATTATCTTATCCCAAAGAAGTTATATTTAAGTAAATTAATAGTTCACCCAGAATGAAAATCCTGACATTTATTTGCCTAAATGTATTTTAGGCCCTATTTATACCAGGCATTGAAATGAGTCACGATTGCAGGGGTTCTCAACTCTGGTCCTCGAGATCCACTTTCCTGCAGAGTTTAGCTCTAAACTTAATCAAATACACAAGGTTGTGGCTGAACTGCAGGAAAGTAGATCTCGAGGGCCGGAGTTGAGAGCCCTCTTGCTATGTCAAGATAATAGTGCCAAAATGGAAAAGCATTAATTATTCAGCTATCTGAAAAAATAAAAACATTTACATTACAATTTACATTACATTTATATTTGATAGCTCTAAAACTAAATCGGGTCTTCAATTGAATACATTTACATTAGTCAAATGAAGAGTAATGAACTGAAAAACTAAGCAGTCGAGTCGCTTCATTAAATTAAGGTTAAACCACTGGAGTCACATATATTTCTTAAAGGACATGATTTCCGGGGCTTGAAAGTGGTAGTTATATGTAGAGTGTCAATGGAGGGACAGAAATATCTCAGATTTCATTAAAAAGATCATTTGTGTTCTGAAGATGGATGAAAGTTACGGGTTTGAAACGACATGAACATTTTCAATTGAAATACCTTTTAAGGTTGAGCATATGAAAACAGAATTAGCATTTTTGGATGTGTAATCTTTTTAACTTTGCACAGATGCTTAAAGCATACCTCTATATCTGGCTCATCCACTGGTGTCTGTAACATTCCGATGTACCAAAGCTGTTCTGGTGAAAGATTTCCCTCTGTTCTGATCGGATGGTGGTTCCAGCTCCCCGTGAAGCCCTTCAGGTCCGATTTCAACCGTGGAAGAATTGCATAGTGCACACAAAAGAGGTGCAGCTCATCGGATAGATCAAGCACTCTCTCTTCTTCCATTGTGTGCAGGACTTCATAATATTTACAAGAGATGGCTGACCAAACATCACACCACAGACGCTCAATTCTAAAATAAAAAGACACATAAGTATGCACAAATCATAGCTTACAAAAAAGTAAAGAAAATGCAAATAATTATATTGCTGCATTACAAAGTTCAGGTTTCGAAGATACGTCATGGTGTGACCTCTAAACTGAATTGAAAGAACACCAATTTTAAAGCTGCACATGCAGCAATTTGAGAAAATTCTTTGCATGTGCTTACATTTTCAGTCTCCCACAACTGAATGTATATAAATGGAAGTCAATATAACAAACGGTGTAGTGTGACCACCCCTTTAATCAGGGGAGATTTGAAAAATAAATTTGCTCATTGTTAGTGAGTTTCAACATTAGACTCGAGTGGTTTCTGCTGAGATTAAATTAGAGATGTTTGTTTGTGGCATCATGTGTAAGGCAAGTGACTGTGCCCCACAAGAAATAAAGAGCATGTGATGCAACTCTTAATGATTTGATTTGTACCTTTGATTGTGCACACTTTTTCCAGAAATGAAACTGCCTCGGCCCGTTCCTCGTACTGAAAACATGCAACGAGCGATGTCCACATTTTCAACTCCCTGGTCACCACGTACTCTGGAAAAGATTTAGACAACATGCATGCATGCATGGTGTTATTGATTTACAAACTTTTTTACAAGTTCCTGTAATTGTATATTTATTGTCAAGCACACAGATGATTTTAGCCCTGATTATCACTTTCAGTTTTGTGGAGACATATCAGTGCCCGCCCATGTGAGCGACAATCACTGTGCGAATTATCAAAGAGGCGATCTGACAAAAGATTTGAAGAGGTCTCATTCATAGGTTCAAACACTGATAAATCACCATGACTAACATGTCATGTAGTAAAGATAATTTTTACCTCGACGGCCACCCATGTTTGTGGACACCCTCCAAAAAAAATGAGAAAGCAGTCGATGCTTTGTTGTTTGCAGCAGCATCAAGATACAGGATCTAAAATTAAAACGATTTTAATATTTTATAATAGAACATTTACTTTTGATACCAATTTGTAGTGACAAATCTGGCAACTATTATAACCTTTTGAGTTTAAAAACAGACTATATACAAAGTTTGACAAACAGTACCTTCCTTGAGAATCCATCAATCCCCCCAAATATCACAATGTTGAAACTAAAGACAAATACAGACACAACTATGCTGTTTATTGTAAGTCATTTGTTTTGTGTACATATGGATGCATCACTGTGTGAAGACAGCAATATTTTTTGTATGTGTGTGTATGCAAGTGAAATTTAGAGTTCAAATACTCACGTGATTAGTTTATGGTTGGTATCCACATGAACTAGGGACAATGGAGCAGGAACAGAATAACTTCTACGAGCTACAAAACCAAGCTGGAGCATTCTGGCCAAAATTCCAGCTCCATCCACCCGTCGCATACTGGCCTTCAACCTGTGCCATTGTATGCGGTGCCCTCTAGCCAAAAGTTCCCCTTTTACTAGCCTGTAACCAGCATGGGGCATTCTTATTTTTATTGATCTCACTACACGATCAAGTTCATTATCCGATATGCTGGAATAGCAGCCTCTGACAGAGAGGGACTGCTCCTTCAGTCTTCTGTTCATTGTTCTTCTTGAAACACCACAGAGCTGTGCAAGAGTTTCTACAGGAAGAGCAGTAGTGAGAAGCTCTTTAAGGTCATCCCTGCTGATTTCCAAACGTGGGCGTCCCACGTTTCCCCAGGTGTAAGTTACAATTTCTGACGGATTTCCTGAAGGGTCTTCCGAATTCAGAGATATATTAACTACGTTGATTAACTCCTGTAGACCCCTAATTAAATTATCTGGGATGTTAACATGATTTGATGCATTAATAGCCAAAGCAAGTTCTTGCTGAGCAACATCCAGGAGGTATTCCAAATCTATAGCTTCATTCCGACAAATCAAGTTAAATTTGGTTAGCATACGCTGTAAGATATCTTCTTGCACTTGTTCCTGCAGGTATAAACAATGCCTGGTTAGCTTACATATCAAGGTAACTAACATTACATAATTCCATGCTGATCTTGCCAAGTTTAGCAGGGTAACGTTAGACATTTAAAATCTAATAAAATCCCTTGCGTATTAAAAAACAGCTAAAAAGTTACCCACGTTCGTTTTTTTATGCATTAGAATAACATGAATGGATGTATGCCTACCTGGAGAAGTGACATTTCTCTTTGGCCCTAAACAATAATATCAAAAGAAAATAAGATTCTATTCTTTATGGACAATCACAAAGATAGAATAATTTACTTAACGGTTAACAACACTGTTATTAAATACAAAAGAAGATGATTTAGATGATTCAAGAAAAAATATTTTAAGAAGTACCAGGGCTGCGTTTCACAAAAGAAACATAACTTACAACCAGCCATCAAAGTGCTTTACGATCGTTACCTCGCAATGATTCAGAAACGCAGCCCAGTTCATTAATGAACGATCTAAATAAAGACATAACTTGGATAGAGAGCAGAAAAAAACTTGTTTCTAGATTTGTCTATGGATTTGATATTAAACTTACCTCGGGCTGCCTCGAATGCCCTGCAGTTGAGGATGTTGATGATGCTCCGTGCCGCTCCTGATTACTCATCTCGGTTTTATTAACATTGATGATGTGCTAGCTGCTACTGTTGTTAGACTGTCACACACATAGACATCATCATATGATGTCTATGGTCACACAGATTCCAAAATTCGCGCCGCTGAAGTCTCTCCTTCCGGTTCAAGGAGCTGTCAATCCAAATCTCACTAGCCAATGAGAGCAAACCGCTGTTAAGCCCGCCCACACGGTAGGTCTGTGCCAGAATTGCGAACGAAAACTTCAGAAGCGTAAACGAAAACTTCAGAAGCGTAAACGAAAATGTCAGAAGCGTAAATGAAAACTCTGGAAGCGCATTTGTAAGTTCAGATCAGCGAAATAAATATGAGAAATAGTTAGCAAAACATGCAGTGTACTAAAAACGAAGTCAATAAATTTGCCAGCGAGTTATTCTTTTTCCGTTTCAAAGATATTTTATTCAGTTTCAATTTATATTTTCATTGATTTCTTGAAAAGTTACGTACATTTTTATTGGCACAAAAATAATTCCATACAGCACTCAGGAATTTCCTTTTGGGGTTGTAAAAAAGGTTCTTATCTATGTAACAGGACACTGTGAGTGTCCGAGTTCTGCCAGTGGTGTTAGCTTCGGGGGAAGTTACACAGATCTTTATTGGGAGAGTGGGTTTGCCGGACTATTCATTAAATATAATGAATAATTTGTGTGTATGTGATTGGTCCAGACGCTACATACATGTAAAACAGATACATCAAAGAATTGTATACAAGATTTGATACAGAATTTTCTCAATCCAAAACAGCTTAAATCAAAACAGCTGTTAGGCCTATAATATAATAATGTTAAATATTCATTCTTAAATACTTTGCAGGACTGCCTATGTGCATATAATGTTAACGTTGTCTTTTCCCGATTTAGTTCACAAATGTCACCTTTTTCAGCCCTTCTGAGTTTGCAGGTCTGTAACCACTGTCCTCCACCCTCCTGTCTCAGCCTCCACCACTGTGCTGCCACCTGACACTCACTCATCCTCCAGCTGCGTTCTGCCTCCTGCCTCAGTCGGTAACATGGAGAAGTATAGATAAGCACAACAATATAGTAGTACATGAGAGTTCTCGTACTTGCACTGGCCTGGATCCAGACTAAAAATAAAAATGTTACCTCTCTGTCAAGGTTTTGTCATGTGGGTTCGGGCTGTTTGGAGGGAGAGAAATAAAAAAGAGGAAGGAGTCATCCCAAAGTCCTGGGTGCTTGATGATATGGTGCACTGGCCACCTGGCATCGACGGATTGAAAGCAATGAAAGAGATGCGAAAGCCTGAGGAAAAGTGGAGGAAATTTCCTCTCATAAAGCTGAAATTAACATCAAGTAAGTCAACGTCAGTTGCTGTAATAAGGACTTGCTTTGCATTCACTTTTCATTATCATTATCGTTGATGCATGGTTTTTATTCATTCAAGTGGACAGGGAGGAGTGCGAGTTATACAACTTCTCGAAAGCTGCTGAGGGTAGTGGCGATGAGCTGGCCATCTCTAAGCCCAAGAGGATTGGGGAAAAAAAAACATTTGATGACTTTGTTGAAGGCATGATAATGAAACAGTTGTGTAGCAGGTCCAAAATAGTTTGTGTTTAACACTGAGACTTCTAAGCAGGAAACTTTTAGTCCTGTGAGTGCGATAAGGTGGCTGTTTCATATGTTAAACAGATGATGAAGATGAAGCAATTGATGATACCCCACCGAATTACCAGTTAAGTTCTGAGGCAAATTCATCAGGACATGGTAAGTAGGCCATATATCTTAAACTAAAACATCAGCATATAAATGTACAGTTTTCTAAGTAACGTCAGTTGCTTAATATTGTCTCACTGTTTGCGATCAAACAGGGCCCTCCCTGCCACCTCCACCAAAGAAATCCAAGTCCAAGTCCACGCCCAGTTCCAGCCATCTAGTGATTGGTCAAGAGCACACCAGGGAAACACCTCGCCATAATTCCAGGTCCCCGAACATGGAAACACCTCACACACCGGAAAGACCACACAATCGTTCCAGGTTCAGCACCCTGAAAAGACCACACAATCGTTCCAGGTCCAGAACCCTGGAAAGACCACAGAATCGTTCCAGGTCCAGCACCCTGGAAAGACCACACAATCGTTCCAGGTCCAGCACCCTGGAAAGACCACACAATCGTTCCAGGTCCAGCACCCTGGAAAGACCACACAATCGTTCCAGGTCCAGCACCCTGGAAAGACCACAGAATCGTTCCAGGTCCAGCACCAGGTCCAGCATCCTGGAAAGACCACACAATCGTTCCAGGTCAAGCACCCTGGAAAGACCACACAGTCGTTCCAGGTCCAGCACCAGGTCCAGCACCCTGGAAAGACCACACAATCGTTCCAGGTCAAGCACCCTGGAAAGACCACACAGTCGTTCCAGGTCCAGGACCCTGGAAAGACCACACAGTCGTTCCAGGTCTAGCACCAGGTCCAGCACCCTGGAAAGACCACACAATCGTTCCAGGTCAAGCACCCTGGAAAGACCACACAATCGTTCAAGGTCCAGGATCATGAAAACCCCAAGCCGGGAGAGAGAACACAGATCTTACCATAGAGAAGATGTCTTCCCAATGGAAAAGAAAAGTAAGTGTGTCCTAAACAAAAATAACTGCTGCATTGAAAAAAAAATCATTGTACAGAATATGATGTGATATTGCTCTCTTTGGTCTGACATTCAGAGTTCCAAAAGCGAGTGCTGTACTTGCTAGCTGACATGAGAGCAAAGCTCTCTGAAGCTGGGCGTTTTTACGAGCCCCCGCATTCCCAGTTCCACTTAGAATTGATCGACTCCGTAGACCAGCTTCAACAGCTTAACAGAAAGCTAACCAGCGAGGAAAAATGAAAACTCATGGTAGGTTACTACGAAAAAGGAAAACAAACATTTACAAACAGATGTAATTATTCCACATACAATATCTTATTCACATATTATTGTACCTCATATACATTTCTGCATATTTGCTAAATAATTCCTTCAGACAGCTCAGATGTCAAAAATTGGTGGAGCTACCCTGTGGGAAAATGTCAACAATGTGATGAAAAGGTCAGTCTCTGAAGTTGTGCTGTGAATATCTTAAAATGTATGGACTTTATTTTTTATGCCAGCATTTTGTGAAATTAGCTTATTCACAGTCAGAGTTAAAGCTAGACACGATGAGACACTCTTCTCGTGTCTGTGTGCAATAACTCAGTCTGACGCACCCACTGTTAGCCTAGCTGTTAGCCACACACACACGTGCACACAGGCATGTACCTCTGGACATTATTTCACATTTCTTGCTGTACAGCATGTATAACTTTGTTTATTCCCATTTTTATTGACAGAGTGCTCACAAATAGCCTAATGTCCATAATGAACATGGATGGGACTGGTGACAAGCTGCCATTCAGAAGAATGGAACTTTATAAGGTCATGATAGGTAATTATATTTTCTATTTGTGCACCTACATCACCTATAGTTCTATTCTCTATATGATTTTTATTTTGATCAGTATGTGCAAGATAAATGGCAATTGCTGTTAAATTTTTCAGGTGCCATCCAGAAGTCACAACCCGGCATCACAGAAGCTTCCATTGGTAGCCTGATGGCCAACCATTTGCGCGCTGTGCCGGACAGAAGAGGGGGCACTGGGCGCCGGAAGGTAGGAGCTGCTGCAAACAACAATGTAGATTTAGGCTCAATCCCATTTCTCTGGTTTTACCCTTCCCCTTCGTTTTAACCCTACACCATGTTCTTCGAAACAGAGTGGCAAGACACATAGGCGCCGATTTATGTTTTCCTCCGTGGGTGCTCATGGGCGCACGCCCTTTAAAATAAAAGAAAGAAAAAAAAAAAAGTCAAAAAATGTTTGCATTTCAGAACCGAACGAGAAGCGCAGCGCCGCGTCTATGACAACTCGAGGTAGCCTATCGCACACCGGACGCGCACTTTGTCAGTTTATGGCCAGCAATATTGTAATGTTATGTTTAAGGACATTATGGAATTAAGATAATGTCTGTACTATGTTATGATTGTACTGTACAATTAAATACAACCGTTGCAAAGTCTGCAGTCTGGACACTTTACCTCAGAGCGTCCAACTGAATGAATTGAGAATATCACCTGAAAATCCGATAACGTCAGCAATTTTCATTCAAGCAGCTGATTTCTGTAAATTAATGTAAAAATAAATGTATATTGCAGCACAGGTTGTAGTCAATATATACATTAACGACGATTTGAGACAAATACATGTAAATTTAATATAAAACTATGTAAATCGCGCTCTGTGGCACGCAGGATTTTGAACAAGGTCCTAAAGCCGTATCTGGGCGCCGCCGGTGTGTGTAAGTTACACTCATAGAGAATAATGTGTTCGAATTTTAAAATACATGGCACTGCGCGACGCGGCGCTGCGCTTCTCGTCCGGTGTGCGACCCCTTTTAGGAAATGGACAGCCGCCGACACGAACGCACACACCTATTTACTTGATAATAAAGCCGTAAAGTAGGCTATCTTTCAACTCAGGACCATAGCTCAGGACAGCGCCACTTCTCACAAATACAGACAGGATTGGAGATCAAAAGTTTAACTGACACGTAACCGCGATCAGAGGCGTTTTCATCAGAGAAACGCTGTGATTGGTGGATAGGATATGGAGCAGGCGACTGACAGCGACATAACCAATCACAGTGTGACAGACGCTTCACATAGCACCAACTGCAATGTTTAATTTTAAATGAATGTAGCCTACTGGTAGTCTGGCACACGTGGGTGCTCGATATTTTCCGTGGGTGCTCGAGCCCCGGAGCACCCACGGTATCGGCGCCTATGGCAAGACATAGGGGTAAAAATATTCCCCATGGAAATGAGACACAACTAGCCTACATAGGGAAGAGCCCGGACGAATGTGATGTTTTGAAATCGCTGCTCTCGGGCTTTAAATTAATGTTCACCTTTTACAATTCAGTACAAAATCTGGACTGATTACTAGCAGTGAAATGAGATCCTGACAAATGACAGTTTTAACAGATATTAACAAAAGGTTTGACTCGATCCATTATCATATAATTGTACACATCTGCATCTCTGACTACTGCATGTGATTAGGCTATAATGTGGGTTATCTTTTAGCTGTCTATATACTGTAGAGTAGCCTACTACTGATGGGTACTAAGCATTAGTTATGTTAATGGACAGGGCCCATTTTAATGTTTGCTTTCTTGTTCTCTTGTTCCCTTTTACAGGCACTTGAGAGCTCTGGAGGTGTGAATCCATAGCACCCCCACTGTATTGCACTGCTCAAAAAAATAAAATAAAATCATATCAGATCTCAAAGTATGTGTATGTTGTCAGTCATTGTAGAAAATTGAGTGATGCTTGACATCAAAATTTATTGACATATTTTGATATCATTTCAATGTAATTTCGACATCAATGTTTGATGTCACATTTATGTTGAATTGATATCGAAGCTTGGTATTGAATATCAAAACAGCATTAAAATGACATCAACATCATGACATCCTGACGTCAAATAGATGTAGAATTGACATCAAATGCTAACAAAGCTTGACATTGTAATGACATCAACATAATGACATCTTGACGTCAAATAAATGTTGAATTTGTCACGACACACACGGGGACAGAAGATCCAATTTGCAGCAGTTTATTAATATAAGGGTTATCCAAATCGTAGTCTTCCAGGCAGGGGTCAAAATCCAAATAATCCAACTAAACATGAAAACAAAACACAAACCAACAAGAAAACCGACCAAGAAGTGTGAGACATTAACAACGAATTCGTACACATACTAACACAGACAGGGAATATATACACAGATCTAACAAGACTAACAATGAAAAGCTGGGAACAATGATGACGGGGAACAGCTGAGTGCAATGAACTGATGAGTGACAGTGACAGACAGAATGCTGGGAAATGAAGTCAATAGTGAAGGACACCGTGATAACGAGGACCTTTAGTGACAAACAAGGGAACACAACCAGACACTGTGACATAACCCCCCCTCTACGGAGCGGCTAGCAGACGCTCCACGACAACACTAAAACACAACACAAGAGTTCAGGAGGGAGGTGGAATGGTGGAGGATCAGGGGGAGGGATGATGGGCCAGGTCCATGAAGGGGAACAAAAACGGGAAACAACGACTTAGCCGGCGACCAGGGCGAAGCAGACAGTCCATCGGGCGGCCAGGGCGAAGCACACAGTCCATCGGGCGGCCAGGGCGAAGCAGACAGTCCATCGGGCGGCCAGGGCGAAGCAGACAGTCCATCGGGCGGCCAGGGCGAAGCAGACAGTCCATCGGGCGGCCAGGGCGAAGCAGACAGTCCATCGGGCGGCCAGGGCGAAGCAGACAGTCCATCGGGCGGCCTGTAAATTTAATATAAAACTATGTAAATCGCGCTCTGTGGCACGCAGGATTTTGAACAAGGTCCTAAAGCCGTATCTGGGCGCCGCCGGTGTGTGTAAGTTACACTCATAGAGAATAATGTGTTCGAATTTTAAAATACATGGCACTGCGCGACGCGGCGCTGCGCTTCTCGTCCGGTGTGCGACCCCTTTTAGGAAATGGACAGCCGCCGACACGAACGCACACACCTATTTACTTGATAATAAAGCCGTAAAGTAGGCTATCTTTCAACTCAGGACCATAGCTCAGGACAGCGCCACTTCTCACAAATACAGACAGGATTGGAGATCAAAAGTTTAACTGACACGTAACCGCGATCAGAGGCGTTTTCATCAGAGAAACGCTGTGATTGGTGGATAGGATATGGAGCAGGCGACTGACAGCGACATAACCAATCACAGTGTGACAGACGCTTCACATAGCACCAACTGCAATGTTTAATTTTAAATGAATGTAGCCTACTGGTAGTCTGGCACACGTGGGTGCTCGATATTTTCCGTGGGTGCTCGAGCCCCGGAGCACCCACGGTATCGGCGCCTATGGCAAGACATAGGGGTAAAAATATTCCCCATGGAAATGAGACACAACTAGCCTACATAGGGAAGAGCCCGGACGAATGTGATGTTTTGAAATCGCTGCTCTCGGGCTTTAAATTAATGTTCACCTTTTACAATTCAGTACAAAATCTGGACTGATTACTAGCAGTGAAATGAGATCCTGACATATGACAGTTTTAACAGATATTAACAAAAGGTTTGACTCGATCCATTATCATATAATTGTACACATCTGCATCTCTGACTACTGCATGTGATTAGGCTATAATGTGGGTTATCTTTTAGCTGTCTATATACTGTAGAGTAGCCTACTACTGATGGGTACTAAGCGTTAGTTATGTTAATGGACAGGGCCCATTTTAATGTTTGCTTTCTTGTTCTCTTGTTCCCTTTTACAGGCACTTGAGAGCTCTGGAGGTGTGAATCCATAGCACCCCCACTGTATTGCACTGCTCAAAAAAATAAAATAAAAACATATCAGATCTCAAAGTATGTGTATGTTGTCAGTCATTGTAGAAAATTGAGTGATGCTTGACATCAAAATTTATTGACATATTTTGATATCATTTCAATGTAATTTCGACATCAATGTTTGATGTCACATTTATGTTGAATTCATGCGCGTGCGGTGATTGTTTGTGTTTGGAGCTCCGTCGAATTGATTCATTAATCCTTGATTTTCTTCTTTACCACTCATTTATAAACAAGTACTTTCTATTTTTATATCGTGTGAACTTATCCTCGATACTATTCCCTATAAAAAACAATCGGATTGCTTTGATATCGCTACTTAGATCCAACTTTGCGAATCCCAGCTACTAGCCTTTTAGCCCACTAGCATTTCACGCGTGGCCTCGCGCCAATCGACCGTCGGATTTTACACCCGTTTCACTGAAAGGATACGGGTTATATCCAGGATTTCAGTCCTAAATTAGTAGTGATATTGGTAGTATCACTACTAATTTACTGTTCATCTGTTATAATGGCGAATATATCGGATGTGTGTCTAACGCTACCTCTGAGTGCAGGTGAGGACACATTCGAGCTGCATTCGGTGCTGTTGGAGCTGGAGTCCGTGGAGAAGCAGATCCGTGGTCTGCTAGAGAGGCAAGCCGAGCTGCGAGATCAGCGATCAGCGCTTGAAACATCACGCGCCGATGCTCACAAGTCAGTGGTTAGTAACTTTTTGACTCCGACTTCGTCTACTCCGTGCGTTTCTCTGCCCAGGAGGACGCGATCATCTCTGGCTTCATTCACTCCGGCACCGACACAAAGCCATGGACCCTGGGTGATCCCTCAGCGGAAGACACGAGCCAGGACCAGACCAAGAACCTCTCCACCGCTCCCGGTCTTCGAGATCTCCACCCGGAACCGCTTCTCCCCTCTTCGCGAGTCCGAACGTGACGACGCCGTGATCATCGGCAGTTCCATCGTCCGTCATGTCCGCGCTACCTCAGGTAAGGGTAATGTGCGCACTCACTGCTTTCCTGGTGCTCGTGTTCTAGATGTCGCTGCACATGTTCCCGAGATCCTGAACGGTGACGAGCGCGTCGGAGCTGTGGTGCTGCACGCGGGAACGAACGACATCCGGCTGCGGCAGACGGAGGTTCTGAAGAAGGACTACAGGAGCCTGATCGAGACGGTACGCAGCACAGCGCCTGAGGCAACGATCATCGTGTCTGGACCGCTTCCCACGTACCGACTAGGACAAGAAAGGTTCAGTAGACTATTTGCTCTAAATGAATGGTTAATATCATGGTGTAATGAACAGAAACTGCTCTTTGTAAATAATTGGAATCTGTTCTGGGAGCGACCTAGGCTCTACCGTGCTGATGGCCTGCACCCCAGCAGAATCGGAGCGGCTGTGCTGTCGGACAACATCTCCAAGACGTTACACACCATCTGACTAGTAAGTCAAAGTCCAAATCACAATCTCTGCTGTCCCAACTTAATTGATACAAGTAGTGTAGAACATTATATAGAAACTGTGTCTATTCCTCGTCTAGTGAGGCCAAACAATAAATCTAGTTTAGGATCTAGGAAAAATCTTATTGTAATTAAACCAGAAAATCTAAATCTCAGTGAACAAAAAGAATTTCTAAAACTAGGTCTTCTAAACATTAGATCGCTCACACCTAAGGCGGTTATTGTAAATGAAATGGTCACAGATAATAATTTCGATGTTCTGTGCCTTACTGAAACCTGGCTTAAACCAAATGATTATTTCGGTCTAAATGAGTCTACTCCGCCAGGATACTGTTATAAGCATGAGCCCTGTCCGATCGGTCGTGGCGGCGGTGTTGCAACAATCTATAGAGATATCCTAAATGTTACTCAGAAAACAGGTCACAGGTTTAATTCGTTCGAAGTACTTGTGCTAAATGTTACGCTCTTAGATGTAAGAAAGAAATCCCTATTATCTCTAGCCTTAGCGACCGTATATAGACCTCCAGGGCCCTATGCTGATTTCCTAAAAGAGTTTGCAGACTTTCTCTCAGATCTATTGGTCAATGCCGATAAAGCAATAATTGTTGGAGATTTTAACATACACGTAGATAACACAAATGATGCGTTAGGGGCTGCGTTTACAGATTTATTAAACTCATTTGGGGTCAAGCAAAACGTCAGTGGTCCCACTCATCGTCTAAATCATACACTAGATTTAATTATATCATATGGAACCAATCCAACCGATATAGATATTATAGCGCAAAGTGACGATCTCACTGATCATTGTATGGTAACGTGCATATTACGTACTGCTGAAATTTGCCATGTTGCGCCACGTTATCGACCAGGCAGAACAATCCTTCCAACCACTATAGATAGATTCACAAATAGCTTACCTGATCTATCTCAGCTGCTCAGTGAACCCCAACAAACAGATGAACTAGAGGAAATGACTAGCAGTTTGAGCACCATTTTCTCTAGTACATTAGATATTGTTGCACCAATTAGATTAAAAAAGGTTAGAGAGAAAACTAAAGCACCATGGTACAATAGTACTACACATGTTATCAAGAGAGAAACTCGTAACTTAGAGCGTAAATGGAAACAAACTAATTTAGAGGTCTTTAGAATCGCGTGGAAAGACAGTATGTCACGTTATAAAAAGGCTCTAAAAGCAGCCAGGGCTGAGCATCTCCGCAAACTAATAGAAAATAACCAAAATAATCCAAGGTTTTTATTTAACACCGTGGCTAGACTAACAAATAAACAGACATCACCAGAGCAAAATATTCCGTTACAGTATAGTTGTAATGATTTTATGAATTACTTCAATGAGAAAATAGAAAGCATCCGAAATACAATTGTAAATGTACAATCCTCTATGGTGTCTTATGATTCAGCCACAATTATCGCCCCTCAAGAACAACTACACCGCTTTACAACTATAGGACAGGAAGAGCTAAATAAACTTATCTTTGCAGCGAAACCAACAACATGTTTATTAGACCCAATACCCACTAAACTACTGAAAGAAGTGTTACCTGTAGTGGAAGAGCCTCTTCTCAATATTATTAACTCGTCTTTATCTTTAGGTCATGTTCCAAAAATATTTAAGCTGGCAGTAATAAAACCTATTATTAAGAAACCGCAATTAGATCAAAATAACTTAGCAAATTACAGACCCATTTCAAATCTTCCATTTATATCTAAAATACTAGAAAAAATTGTGTCCGCTCAATTGTGCTCTTTCTTGCAAGAAAATGATATCTATGAAAAATTTCAGTCAGGATTCAGACCGCATCATAGCACAGAAACTGCGCTAGTTAAAATTACAAATGATTTACTTTTAGCTTCTGACCAAGGCTGTATCTCAATACTAGTTCTACTCGATCTTAGCGCTGCGTTCGACACTATAGATCATAAAATACTCTTAGATCGACTACAAAACTACACTGGTGTTCAGGGACAGGCATTAAGCTGGTTTAGATCGTACTTATCAGACCGTTACCATTTTGTCTGTTTAAATGGTGAAAAATCGAAGATAACGTCAGTAGACTATGGAGTGGCGCAAGGATCGGTGTTAGGCCCTCTGCTATTCTCAATATATATGCTGCCACTGGGTAATATTATAAGAAAACATGGAATTAATTTCCACTGTTATGCTGATGACACTCAATTATATATTTCATCAAGACCAGATGAAAACACTAACTTATCTAAATTGACAGAGTGTCTTAAAGATATAAAATGCTGGATGACGTGTAATTTCCTGCTATTAAATTCAGATAAAACGGAGGTATTACTTATTGGTCCAAAAAACTACCCACAAAACCTCGTACAATACAACTTTAATTTAGAAGGATGTCCAGTTACTTTATCCACTACAGTAAAAGACCTGGGTGTTATACTAGACCGCAACTTGTCTTTCGAAAATCATATTTCATATGTTACAAGAACAGCCTTCTTCCACCTTAGAAATATTGCTAAGCTACGTAACATGCTATCTGTTTCTGATGCAGAAAAGTTAGTTCATGCATTCATGACCTCAAGACTAGATTACTGTAACGCTTTATTAGCTGGTTGTCCTACATCCTCAATAAACAAGCTACAGTTAGTGCAAAATGCAGCTGCTAGAGTTCTTACTAGGTCAAGAAAATATGATCATATAACACCAATTTTATCATCTCTGCACTGGTTACCTATTAAGTTCCGTATCAATTACAAAGTACTATTACTGACCTATAAAGCCCTAAATGGTCTAGCTCCTGTATATTTAATGGACCTTCTATCGCCCTACAATCCATCGCGTTCTTTAAGATCCCTAAATTCGAGGCTTCTGGTCATTCCTAGGATATCCAGATCCACTAAAGGAGGGAGGGCGTTCTCGCATTTCGCTCCTAAACTCTGGAATAGCCTTCCTGATACTGTTCGTTGCTCAGACTCGCTCTCCCAGTTCAAAACTAGATTAAAGACGCATCTCTTCAGCCAAGCATTCACATAATGCTTGCCTCTTATACTACTGTTGAACCAGATCGAATGCATTAATATTATGAACAGCAGCTACGCTAATTATTTCCCATCTGCTTTTCTGCTGTTATCTCGGGACGCTAGTCCCGAGGTAAATAGCGTTCTTCAGCTACAGTCTGTATCCAGCCTCTCACGGAGACTTCAGAGTCCCCAACACCTGCGATGAGACGACTCGACGCCTGTGAAGAGACGACTCAACGCCGGCGATATGTTATGCCCTAAATTAATACATGATGATTAACTAACTGTATTTTTTACGTACATTTCTGAAATGCACTTTCTGTAAAGCTACTTTGAAACAATATGTATTGTGAAAAGCGCTATACAAATAAATTTGAATTGAATTGAATTGAATATCGAAGCTTGGTATTGAATATCAAAACAGCATTAAAATGACATCAACATCATGACATCCTGACGTCAAATAGATGTAGAATTGACATCAAATGCTAACAAAGCTTGACATTGTAATGACATCAACATAATGACATCTTGACGTCAAATAAATGTTGAATTTGTCACGACACACACGGGGACAGAAGATCCAATTTGCAGCAGTTTATTAATTTAAGGGTTATCCAAATCGTAGTCTTCCAGGCAGGGGTCAAAATCCAAATAATCCAACTAAACATGAAAACAAAACACAAACCAACAAGAAAACCGACCAAGAAGTGTGAGACATTAACAACGAATTCGTACACATACTAACACAGACAGGGAATATATACACAGATCTAACAAGACTAACAATGAAAAGCTGGGAACAATGATGACGGGGAACAGCTGAGTGCAATGAACTGATGAGTGACAGTGACAGACAGAATGCTGGGAAATGAAGTCAATAGTGAAGGACACCGTGATAACGAGGACCTTTAGTGACAAACAAGGGAACACAACCAGACACTGTGACATAACCCCCCCTCTACGGAGCGGCTAGCAGACGCTCCACGACAACACTAAAACACAACACAAGAGTTCAGGAGGGAGGTGGAATGGTGGAGGATCAGGGGAGGGATGATGGGCCAGGTCCATGAAGGGGAACAAAAACGGGAAACAACGACTTAGCCGGCGACCAGGGCGAAGCAGACAGTCCATCGGGCGGCCAGGGCGAAGCACACAGTCCATCGGGCGGCCAGGGCGAAGCAGACAGTCCATCGGGCGGCCAGGGCGAAGCAGACAGTCCATCGGGCGGCCAGGGCGAAGCAGACAGTCCATCGGGCGGCCAGGGCGAAGCAGACAGTCCATCGGGCGGCCAGGGTCGAAGCAGACGACCCATCGGGCGGCCAGGGCGGCGAAGACCCCTCGGGCGGCCAGGGCGGCGAAGACCCCTCGGGCGGCCAGGGCGGCGAAGACCCCTCGGGCGGCCAGGGCGGCGAAGACCCCTCGGGCGGCCAGGGCGGCGAAGACCCCTCGGGCGGCCAGGGCGGCGAAGACCCCTCGGGCGGCCAGGGCGGCGAAGACCCCTCGGGCGGCCAGGGCGGCGAAGACCCCTCGGGCGGCCAGGGCGGAGCGGACCCCTCGGGCGGCCAAGGCGGTGATGCCCTCTCAGGACCAGACACCGGCTCAGGAACAGACACCGGCTCAGGAACAGACACCGGCTCAGGAACAGCCATAAGAACTGTAACATCCACAAGAACAGACACACACACAGGAACAAACACTGGCTCTGGCACTGGAACAGGCACTGGCTTTGGAACAGGCACTGGCTCTGGAACAGGCACTGGCTCTGGAACAGGCACTGGCTCTGGAACAGGCATTGGCTCTGCCTCTGGCTCTGGAACAGGCACTGGCTCTGGAACAGGCACTGGCTCTGGAACAGGCACTGGCTCTGGAACAGGCACTGGCTCTGCCTCTGGAGCAGCAGCCACCGGCTCAGGAACTGCAAACACCGGCTCAGGAACAGTCACTAGAACAGAAATGGTCACAAGGACAGACACAAACACAGAAACAAACACTGGGTCTGGAACAGACATTGGCTCCGACTCTGGAACAGGCACTGGCTCTGCCTCCGGCTCTGGAACAGCCACCGGCTCAGGAACAGCCGTAAGAACTGTAACATCCACAAGAACAGACACAAACACAGGAACAAACACTGGCTCTGGCACTGGAACAGGTAGAACAGGGTAGGAGACCTGCATGCATTTTCGGTCGACGAGTCGTGCCTAGAGTTCGGGCCGGGTGACAGCCATGTGGTACTAAGACCCCGGCCTGGCTATGTGCCCAAGGTTCCTACCACTCCCTTCAAAGACCAGGTAGTGAACCTGCAAGCGCTGCCTTTGGAGGAGGCAGACCCAGCCCTGGCTTTGCTCTGTCCCGTTCGCGCTCTGCGTATGTACGTGGACAGAACTCAAAGCGTCAGGACCTCAGATCAGGTCTTTGTCAGTTACGGAGGCCAGCAGAAGGGAAAGGCTGTCTCCAAGCAGAGGATGGCCCACTGGATAGTGGATGCCATCGTCTTGGCTTACCAAGCCCAAGGCGTGCCCTGCCCGCTCAGGTTGCATGCACACTCCACGAGAGGCGTTGCATCCTCCTGGGCGCTGGCACGTGGCTCCTCGCTAACAGATATATGTAGAGCTGCGGGCTGGGCGACACCTAACACGTTCGCTAGATACTATAGCCTACGTGTAGAGCCGGTCTCCTCCCGTGTTCTCACCCTAGACGGGTAGAAGCACTGAGAGGCCTGGCTCCGTCGGCTTGCTGCACCCTACTGTGCACCCTTATTGCTCCAGAGTAAAACCTGTCGAGTCCTCCAAACCCCTCGGCCTGGACTTGGCGGAGCGTCCGGCGCCAGGCCCTTATCCGCTGAATCCTTGAGAACCGGATCTGGGCTGGGTTCCATATGTGTGACCCTACGGGGATCCCATATGTGTATACTTCCACGGACAATGTGTATACTCCTATCGGAAGCCCGTGTCTTTCCCTTGGGCTAAGTCACCCATTATTTCGTATGCAGTACAACCTCGGGTTAGTCCATACGTATTTTCCACATAACTCTTTGAAGAAGTGGCTTCCGCAGCGTTCTCCTTCCTAAACAGAGAGGGCACGCTTTCCCAGTGTTCCAATATCTCACTGTATGGGTTATCACGGAACAACAGTGTCAGACTCACTCTGTGTAAGCCTCCTCCTATCGTCCTTCCAGGCAAGGAGGTGTAGAGGCTCGCACAGGGGCGCTGGATGGGGTGCAGCGGCTGTGGCGCTTTGGTAGGGATTCCTATTGGTCAGTCATGACCTACATTGTAGTGACTGACCGATAGGGAACGTCTCGGTTACATATGGTAACCCTCGTTCCCTGAGGGAGGGAACGGAGACGTAGGTCCCGTCGCCACATCCGCTGCCGCCCGCCGGGGCGGCCAGCTTTCTCAGGCTTGGCTCCTCAGCAAAAAACGAGTGTGCAATCGCACCAGCTGCTCGTTTATACCCGCGCTAACGAGGGCGCGCAGCTGATGCAAATGATTGCACGCCAATGTGTATTGGCTTGTTTTAGTTTTCACTCGAAGTAGATTGGCCTCTCTAGCGAGATTCCTATTGGTCAGTCATGACCTACGTCTCCGTTCCCTCCCTCAGGGAACGAGGGTTACCATATGTAACCGAGACGTTACTTTAGACAAGTGCAAACTGGGTGCTAAATGCAAATGTATTCCTATTCACAAAATTAGAGGTTTTTATGGTCGCCCATCTACGGTGGCCGAGAGAGCTCAACGCGCTGCAAATGAGAAAACACATGCAAATAGAAAAAAACACATGCAAATAGAAAAAAAAAACATGCGAATTAAGAAAACATCTTCATCAATTTTACAAAACACGTGTGCTCCAAAGACTCACAACACAACCAAATACGAAACGCGCTGCAACTACGGAAACGCGATGCAAATATGGAAACGCCTGCAACTACGAAAACGCGCTGCAAAAGTTCACAACACAACGGAAATGATTCCAGGGGACCCCAACAAGTGACGAACCCGGCTGGCTGGGACATGCATAGACCTTAATAAGACCTCATCAGTGGTGTTGTCGTCTGTCCATGACCTGAAAAGTGAGTTTGTTTTACTTTATTTTAAAATCCTGATCGTATTCATTGGCCCTTTGGATATTATTAGCCTAAATAATCTGAAATACACAATTAACTGTGAAACGTTAGTATGTAAGCAGGCTAATTACTTTCACAACTAAATAACATCAAGGTTCAGGAAAATAAATTCCGCAATGCAAAATACAGTTTTTTTTTTATTGAAAATGTTATGTTTTTAACATATTTCTGCATTTCTCATTTATTCTTTATGCTGTAATACAGTCAGTAAAAAGAAACGATCTTATTCTTATCATATAATGAATTTTTATGTGAAAAAATCATTCAAACATAAAAAAAAAAAAAATTAAATGTATGTAATGCTCCCTGTTGTTAGTCTTTTTTAGGTCACTGTGTTATGAATGCCATGTATGTTTTCTGAATGAGAATTGTTGCCAGTGATTGGTGGAATGAGCTTATTTTGAAACAAATTTGAAGTGTTTTGTTGGTCTGAGTGAGTTTTGGGCCGAGATTGATCTTGGTAATGCAGACTATATGAAGAGTTTTGAAAATGTGGCTTTAGTACTGACCAATGCTTGTTAGCAATTGAAAAACTTACTGTAATGGTTAAAACCAGGTCAAAGAGCCATTGTCCTTTCTGTGGCATTCAATGGCCGACTTTGCCCAGATTTTGTAGTTCCTGTGGGCGAGATGTAAGCTTTGTAGAGAACGCCTCTAGAACTGCAGGTGATGACCATGTGTCACGTATGACTGTGCCCAGAGCAGGTAATGTTCTCTTACAGAGATTTCAATTTCAATTTCTATTGTTCCATCCATCAAATTATAGCAACTACATTGAGTCAATCTTTATCTCTCTCTCTCTCTCTTTCTGATTGTGTTTCAGTGACTGATGCATGCGTCATTCCATCAAAGCCAACTGTTCTCCAGTTTATGAAATACAGAGAAGTAAAAGAAACTGAAAGGAAGACATTTTCTAAAAGTAAAAAGAAATCAAATAAAACAGTAAAGGTAAGTAAATTTTTATTTTTAAGTTAATGACGTTGTTGACGTTGATAATTATCATTATTCCATCTTTTCTCACTGATCATCTAGATTTCTGTTGGGATCATGAGCAAGACCAGAAATGGCTTTAAGCCCATGAGAGGGAAAAACCTACCTCTACATGTTGACCCCCAGTGGGCATCTGAGCAACTCTTGGCAGCTGCAGTGAAAAAACAAAAAGATTTCAATCAAGACATGGAAGATGGAGAACATGTCTTGCATTATCCAGATGGCTCTCAGATAAAAAATATCCCTGGGACTGACACACCTTTTACCATTGGACAAGACAAAGAGGCCATTGGAAAGGTGTTTCAAAGGATCACATTGTACATCTGTACCCTTGAGGATTTGTTGTCAAAGAGTAAGTATTGAAGTAGTATGTTTTATATATATTTTATGCACATTTAAACTACAAACAAAATACTTTATGTGATAAGTGCTTTAAAGGGATAGTTCAGCCAATTAAAATTAAAATTCTGTCATCATTTACTCAGCCTCAAGATGTTCCAAACCTGTATACATTTCTTTGTTCTGCTGTACACAAAGGAAGATATTTGGAATAATGTTTGTAACCAAGCAGCTCTCACCCCCCATTTACTAACATAGTATTTTTTGTCCTACCATGGTAGTCAATGGGGGGTGAGAGCTTCTTGGTTACAAACATTATTCCAAATATCTTCCTTTGTGTACAGCAGAACAAAGAAATGTATACAGGTTTGGAACATCTTGAGGCTGAGTAAATGATGACAGTGGGATTCCAACTACAGTTACAGCCTACACATTTAACAATACTGCACATGTAATATGAAATAAAGATTGATCACAAAATCTTTTGTGAGGTCATGAAGATGACTCCGTTTCAGAAGATGAGGATGAGGATGAAGTTGTTAGGGTGCAACCCAATATGTCACCTCTTTCTGACACAGTGGTAGGTACGTCACAGGGATTTAGGTGTTCAAGATGTCTTTGCAGTGCAGCTACAGTATAATGCAATGAAATCTCCTGGAATGGTCAACCATTAGAAATAGAAAAGCATATACAGACAATGTTAAGGCTATGGATAACTTTAGGGTTTTATGTTTACACCTCTCAGCTTTGGTCTGGTCCCGAAAGCAGTACACCAGAGCATAGACCTTGGTAAGTTAAATTTCTGCTGACACATTCTTTTGGTCCCTGTGCCACCTATATGAATGTCAGTATGTTTTAGTTCATTCATTAAAAAAATTGCTATAAAGAAAGCATTCTATGTTCTCTATAACACAGTGAAAATTTCTACTAAATTGTTTGTATGTTTTAGGTCAGCCACAACATCTGAGAGATCCCAGCAAGTATGTCATATTCCGCAATATAATACACTGGAGTTTGTTAATAATCAAGGTATTTCTGTAAGTTCTTATTGTGCTGTGATGTTGGTGTTGCAGGCCAACAGTGCAACAAGACCCAAACAGACGACCTCCTCAGTGGGTGAACTTAAGTCAAGTGACTTCTACAGGTCAGTTATAAGACATAACTTTATATCACATCTTTAGTATTAGGACATAGTTTTTTATTGTTTTGGCTCTGTACTTCAGAACACTAGATTTGAAATAAAACTATTAGACTAAAGTACTGGACTACAGCCAAAACAACAAAACATATCTGTGTCAGAATACTTTCTGTATTAACTCTGTTATTGTTGTTCTTGTAACTCTCTTCCACAGTACATATACTAATATATATGCACCTATCACCATTGACAGAAGTTCCTCAGATCTTGAGGAAGTAGAGAAACTGCCAGAGAAAGACAGGTACTATCATATAAGAAGTACTTCTGCACTTTGTTCTTCAGCCTTTCTTATTTTGCTAATATTTATTGTCTCAAACCAACCAACATTTTTAATTGCTTTCAGTAGTCATAAATAAAGTGTAAAATTTATTTATGCATTTGGCAGACGCATTCATCCAAAGTGACTTGCAGTGCATTCAAGCTATATATTCTATCAGTATGTGTATTCCGTTGGACTTGGATCCATGACCTTTGCATTGCTAACGCAATGTTCTACCAGTTCAGCAACAGGTTTAGAAGTAAAAATCTGTCAGGCTGTTTCTCTTCAGTTATCCCTCTGCAGAAGAATGTGGTTTTGTGGACGGAGTCTCAAAATCTATTACTAAAGTTGTGATGTCCAAATTATGCTTATCATTTTTGAGCAGTGTTGTATAGCTTACTCATTATAAAGGGCCCATAAAAGACTATAAACCTAAAAAGTCCTGGTTTAAATAATCCACAAAACTAAGAAGAGGCCATGTTAATATTTCTTGCTTTTCACAGACTGTTTTCTTTATTTTACAGTGATGGACAGGATGGGCTAACAGCTGCAGACGTAGTGTCAAATCTGTCAATTAATCTTAAAAAATCATCCTGTAGCAGATTTAACATTAACCGGGCAAATGTCTGGGATGGTGCCTTAAGAGGTTTCAGGCGATCCTCATTTGACCCCACCTGCAGCTTGATGGTGAAATTCACAGATGATGCGGGGCTGACTGAAGAGGCTTTGGACAGCGGGGGCCCTACTCGTGAATTTCTGACCTTGCTGATGGACACCATCAAAACCAGGAGGGTATTTGAAGGCAAAGAAAATGCCAAATACCTCTCATTTGATTGTAAAGGTAATGCTTTTTTTGTGAAGTTTTTACAATGTTGCAAATCAATATGTCCTAACATTGCAATATTGGCATTTTTAGCTACAGAAGACAATGAGTATTTCCAGATTGGAAAAATGATTGCTGTCTCGATTGTCCATGGAGGTCCAGGGCCTCGTTGTCTTTCCCCAAATTTCTTCCTTTACCTAATTGGTAAAGATAATTGAGGCCCCAGTTGAGGACATACCTGATGATGAGGTCAAGAAGACCCTCCTTGAGGTAATTTGTTAGGCTGGGGTTATAAACAATTTTGAGACATTACTTTCATCAACTGACACAAAACTATCCTTAGTATTGATCCCTTAATAGCTGTACAAACAGTATGATTGACAATACTGTAATAGAGGGTACGCTTTTATATGGGCAGTCAGTGTAAATTCAAAGCAGTAGTTCTAAATCTCTAGCATTTGAATTAAATGTCTCAAATAAATGTCATTATTGTAATTTTTTACCTAATATCATTATCAATATGAGTTCATTTGATTTTTAATTTAATCCCTCAAAATGTCAATTTATTCAACATCAGAATCCGATGTTTTGGTTGCCATTACGAAGGTCAAAGAAATGTTTAAATTTGTGCTTGAAAACTGATATTCTTATCATAATCTTTGATGTGCCACATCCAAAAAAGCCTTTATTCAGTCTGCATGGGTGCTGGAAGGAAGACCATAAATGATCAATATATGCCTAAATATGTACAGTATAGAAAGAAATGAGTCACAGTATTTCATTCTTTCGAATCTGACATTACTGTTCAATGCTGCTCTGTTTGTATCTATGCTATCTGTTTTAGATGATCCCATCTTGCTTTATATTTGTGTCATTGCAAACCACTTTTTAAAAAGAAAAATTATGAATAGTCCAAGCCTTACTAATTTGTATAAATGTAATGTGGCCTGTTATTTGGTCCAATAAAAATAAATACATTTCATTGCTTTTTATTTTCCTCTAGATAAAGGATGCTACATCACTGAGTGAACTCCAGGGACTCACAGAAAAACACTCCAGCATGCTTCAGACAGCCGGCTGCTATCGGTTCATGAGGACTCTGGGGGATAAGAATAAAGTAGTCGATGATTACATTCAGTGGTATTTCATCTACCGAAACCATGTTTCCATCCAGAGGTATAATATTCTACTTACTCTGTGGGCATGTATCAAAACTTTAATATAAAGTTAAATATAAATTTTTAATAACATGACTACTTTAATACTTTCAACACTTTATACTAATAAGGGCTAAATATGGTGGTTGAAGTAGTCACCTCATATACAGATGTTCAATTTTAAGACCAATATATGTTGTTCACATAACCCCCTTGTAGTGCACCTTTTGACTTGGAACTTTTTGTAGGTTCAAAGAGGGACTAGCAACTCTTGATTTTGTCAATGCCTTGGAACAGCATCCTTCACTCTTCTTCTCATTCATGTGCTACACTGAGACCAAGCTGACAGCTGATGCTGTGGAGAACATCTTCCAAGTGCAGTTTAGTCAACCTGGTAGCACCAACCGTCAGGAGGAGGCCAGAGTACTGAGCTACTGGCGAGATTATCTGCTCTACCTGGAAGGTATTATTTATGGTTAAAATTATAAGAAATGTGCTGAATTATCACTACAGCAAACGGTGAGATAAAGTAATTTATGTCAGAAATTTACATCAGTTCAAAGAACCTTAGTGTTATACACAAAGGACAAATCCACAATTGCTTGCTATGCGGTCCATTAGAATTTAAACTGGGTTCCATTATGCCACATGTGGTTTAGGAGAAATGACAAACCACCAGAGGTGTAAAGTCCAGGGGTCCGAGAGTAAAAGTCCTGCCATATGTTTATTCCACCCATGAACTCAGCCAGCTGATTTCACTTATTAATCTGAAATCTCCTGCCTGAAAAACTGTGCTAATTAGCAAATCCAGGTGATTGGAACAGAATACTGAGGAGGACTTTTACTTCCTGAACCTGGGGGGTATTCCAGAAAGCAGGTTATGTGACATATCTGGGTATGTTTAAGAGTAAGTAAGGGGATAATCTCAACTTTCGGTTCCAAAAATATTTCAGGGTATGTAAGTAGCCATAGCAACCAGGGTTAGTTTGCTTAAGAGGTATTCAGATGCGTTATATAATTAATATAACAAAATTTGTTATATAGTTGCACTTATATAATATGCAATATTATATATAAATTCTAAAGCACTATTATAACAAGGTAATGTTTAAATGTTTATTAAATTCAAATATATTTATTTTATTGTCATCTCAGACATGGATCTACATTCAATTAATTAGCATCAAATAAACAATATAATCCTTATTCTCAATGAATAAAGATTGAAAAAATCCACCAAATAGTTGGCGATGTGCACTAAGTAGGTTATATAAATCGCCATTAAACAAAAGGAGGAAGTAGAATGGCACGCTTTTTCTTAGCGTCTGTTACTCTGTTGAGAATGTCTTGTGTGTTAACCGGGAACATACTCTGGGTTGGATGAACTTACTCCCTGCACGCGTTTTTGGAACCAACATACCTCGAGTAAGTAAGGTTTGGGTTAATCTACCGAGAGTTCAAGGTATATCTGACGGTAAGTTAACCTTGCTTTCTGGAATACACCCCTGGACTTTACACCTCTGCAAACCACCTCCATGCAACAAATCAGCACTGTGCTTAATTACAGCTGCAAGGTGATGACTACACTGATTTGAAAGTAGCAACAAGTAAAAAATAAATGGAAACAAACTAAAAAACATCATGTCTAACATATTTTTCTTTTGCTCTCCCTAGAAAAAGAGACTAGTCCTTCTTTGGAAGATGTCCTCATGTTTGGAACTGGGCTGAAGGAAGTTCCTCCTGCAGCAATACAGCCACAGCCACTGCTAGTCTTTCAGAAGATCTCACCCTTTCCCATGGCAAATGTATGTTCAAATACAATCAAAATTCCAATCTTACCCAGTTATGAAGAGTTTCAAGAAGCCATGGATTATGGCTTGCAAAACTCCCCTGGTTTTGGGCTTCCTTGAAACTAAACATCTTTGGATGATAGACCAGAGTTTAGGTCAGAGTTAACGGTTTTATTGAAATCTTTTTCATCTTTTTCTTTACTATTTTGAAATGCAGGTGTGTTTGTATAACTTGTACATTTTAACCTGCACTAGTTAAACATTTCAAGCCACTCAAAGGAAGGAAAGCTCAGGTTAATAGTTTTGATTGTATTGATTGTATTGATGCACTGCTGAGTTTTGAGGAATAATATAAGTTTTAATATTTTCACAAGTGACATTTTTCATCAAGGACCAAAACTTTTTTTAGTACATAAATGCATGGCATGTTCTTGGCACAAAACTTAGGATTTTGTGTTATACACAGAGCTTCAATCACTGATGTTCAGAAAAACACTGGTGTAAACATGCAGTGAACAAATAAAGTTGTTTAAAATGTATAAAGCTATTGGATGTACTTCATTTAGAAATGACAAAGTTATAAAAAAAAAATAAAAAAAAAGTGAAAATCTTCTGACTTCTGCACATGTATCTACCCAGTCAACAGTTAATAAGTTACACTATACTGTGCACATGAGTAAAATAGGGATTATATAACAAATACTGTGCTTTAAAGTATGTGAAGGCTGTTCACAGGATCTCCAGAATCAATACCCTCCTGGAAGCATAAATGTTCTTTGCAAATAGCAGATCAAGCTACCCAGTACATTATGAGAAGACTTAACTGTAATGGCATCAGTAACATGTGCATGTGTAACACAAATAATCATATCACAGAATCAGAAACTAATGATTTTATAGTCCAGACATATTTTTGAGTGTTATGTAATTCTCAACAGCATTTATCCAGTTGACTGGTGGAGACAGCCCACTCTGTCTCTCTAAGTCTGCAAAGCGAACTTGGAGATTACTGTCACCACAAAGACTGCGCTGCGGTGGTGGTAGAATGTCCTCAAAATCTTGACTGACTTCCTGTGCTACTGGGAATCCACAATCCCTTGCATCAAACCTAAGGCCAGTCAGAAATCAAAACACTACGAGTCAACTCATTACAAATTTTAATATTAAAAACTACAAAGGCTGAGGTGGGAAAAAATGCTCATGCAAGTCAGTTCCCCAGCTGTAATAAATTATAACCCAATTTTTTATTTTTTATTTGACGTCAAATCAGCAAAAGGTTGACTGAGGTCAAATATGGTCATTATATTTGCTTCGACTACAAAGGGACTTTGCGTTACTGAATCTGAAAAATCCACCTTTTTTGCTTTGTGCATTGTACATTTCGGTTTTGTTGTGGAATGGTGTTTTTTTTTTTGTCTAAGAGTATTGGAATTATTTTTTAAATATCAATCTTGTTTTCTGATTTAAAATAATAGGATAATCGTCAAGTGAGGGACTTGTGGAAAGGATCCAAGTAGAAATTTCTGAGACATTCCACTATACACTTCTGCGTCAGCTATAGGCAATCATATAGTATGATTTAATAATTAATTATTTAATTTCTTAAATAATTAATGATTAAATTTAATCATGTGAAAACGCAATCTGATTTTTACTGAAAATGGTCACACATTGCATGGATTAAATACAAACCTGTGAGGCAGGTGATACATTGCTTCTGGTTTACCAGAATGACATCGAGACTGACGAACAGGTCTGTACACAGTATGTCATGGTTCTGTCACTTCTGCTTTTGTTATTAGTTCTGTGTGGTGACAGAGCTATGACATTTCCTGTCTGTCTTGTGTTTATGTTAGTCTAGTTCAGGGGTGTCCAAACTCGGTCCTGGAGGGCCACTGTCCTGCAGAGTTTAGTTCCAACTTGCCTCAACACTCCTGCTTGTAAGTTTTTAGCATGCCTAATGACCTTCAACAGCTAATCAAGACCTTGATTAGCTGTTTCAGGTGCGTTTAATTGGGGTTGGAACTAAACTCTGCAGGACACTGGCCCTCCAGGACCGAGTTTGGACACCCCTGGTCTAGTTTCATGTGAGCACATGGCTCTTGACTATTCCTGTGCCATGTGCTTTGTCTAATTGTTAGCTCCTCCCTTCTCGTTATCTGCTTAGTATTAACATTCCTCACCTGTTGTCTCGTTACCCTCCTGTGTGCGTTTCCTTTATAGCTTCCTTTGTGTTTTCAGTCCGGTGCTGGTTCGTTTGTCTAAGTTCCTGTTTCTTGTTCCTAGTGTTTTTGCCTTGTTAGTATTTGTTCTGGTTTTTCCCCCACGTGGGAGTTTTGTTTGTACTTTGTATTTTGTTTGTTTAATTAAAATCTTACCTTTGTTTTCCTGCAATTGAGTCCTCGCTTATGTTTCCTGATTATCCCGTGACAGAACGAACCAGCCCAGAATGAGGACTCAGCGGAAAACGTCATACCAGTCACCAGGCTCTTCGATTACCTGCCCTCAATATGAACGGGTTATGAAATTCAACGCGTTGGTTTCTCTCCATCAGGAGGGTATGAATATCCGTGACTTTGGCCTAAAATTCAACTCAGCGGCTGAGGGACTGAGTCTAGGGAAGATGGCCCTTAAGGACCTATTTAATTTTGCACTTGATAAACCACTCAGTGCAGTGGAGATGGGGGTACTGAAGGAGTTCGACTTCTGGGGTTTCATCAAGGCTCTGGATCCCGAGAGGAAAATTCCAGAGTGGCCAGCCATTGTATTCCCAGAGGCACGGTTGCCTGCACCGTCTCGCACTGATCATTGCAGGAGGAAGAAAACCCCGGTGGTCCTGGAGGATTCGACTTCGGCGGTCCCAACCCCGGTGGACCTGGATGATCCTAATTCGAGGGTTCCAGAGGGCTTTACTCTCCCTGCTAAGACCTCAGGGGTCGTAAAGCAGCTGGTAGAGACTACCCGCTCACGAAAGCGGAGGAAGAAGAGAGTTCAGGTCACGTCTGAGGATTCAGAGCATGTCCCCGTCACGTCTGATCATCCAGAGACTGTTCAGGTCATGTCTGAGGATTCAGAGCATGTCCCCGTCACGTCTGATGATCCAGAGACTGTTCAGGTCACGTCTGATGATTCAGAAAATGTTCCGGTCACGTCTGATGATCCAGAGATCGTTCAGGTCACATCTGAGGATCCAGAGACTGTTCAGGTCACGTCTAAGGATCCAGAGACTGTTCAGGTCACGTCTGAGGATCCAGAGACTGTTCCCATCACATCTGATGATCCAGAGACTGTTCATGTCACGTTGGATGATCCAGAGACTGTTCATGTCAGGTCTGCTGATACAGAGACTGTTCAGGTCACGGCTGCCGATCTAGAGACTGTTCCTGTCATATCTGCTGATAGAGAGTCTGTTCATGCTGTTTCTGCCGATCCAGAGACTGTTCTTGGGCTGTCCGAAGGGGGTTCTTCACCAGGGTCGCCCGAACAGCCTGTTCCGCCCTGGTCACCTGCACGACCTGCTCCGCCTTGGTCATCTGCACAGCCTGTTTCGCCCTGGTCGTCTGCACAGCCCTGGTCGTCTGCACAGCCTGCTTCGCCCTGGCCGCCTGCACGACCTGTTCCACCCTGGCCGCCTGCACGACCTGTTCCGTCCTGGCCGCCTGCACGGCCTGCTCCACCCTGGCCGCCTGCTCCGCCCTGGCCGCCTGCACAGCCTGCTTCGCCCTAGCCGCCTGCTCCGCCCTGGCCACCTGCACAGCCTGCTCCGCCCTGGCCGCCTGCACAGCCTGCTTCACCCTGGCCGCCTGCTCCACCCTGGCCGCCTGCACGACCCTGGCCGCCTGCTCCGCCCTGGCCGCCTGCACAGCCTGCTCCGCCCTGGCCGCCTGCACAGCCTGCTTCGCCCTGTAGTCCTGCATTACCTGGTTTAACCCTCCCATCCCTCCCTGGCCTTCTAGGACTTTTTGCCGCTATGCGGTTATGGACTGGTTTGGGTTCCCTCCCTGTTTTAGTGTTTCTGATGTGGTTGTCTGGTCTGTTTGTTTTCTTATGTGTTTTTGGTTTGGTTTACTGTCCCTGATTTGGGAACGCCAGGTGGCGTCCCCTTTGAGGGAGGGTAATGTCATGGTTCTGTCACTTCTACTTTTGTTATTAGTTCTGTGTGGTGACAGAGCTATGACATTTCCTGTCTGTCTTGTGTTTATGTTAGTCTAGTTTCATGTGAGCACATGGCTCTTGACTATTCCTGTGCCATGTGCTTTGTCTAATTGTTAGCTCCTCCCTTCTCGTTATCTGCTTAGTATTAACATTCCTCACCTGTTGTCTCGTTACCCTCCTGTGTGCGTTTCCTTTATAGCTTCCTTTGTGTTTTCAGTCCGGTGGTGGTTCGTTTGTCTAAGTTCCTGTTTCTTGTTCCTAGTGTTTTTGCCTTGTTAGTATTTGTTCTGGTTTTTCCCCCACGTGGGAGTTTTGTTTGTACTTTGTATTTTAATTTGGTTAATTAAAATCTTACCTTTGTTTTCCTGCAATTGAGTCCTCGCTTATGTTTCCTGATTATCCCATGACACAGTAACTGTAACAGAGCTCTGTAACCCAAAAGCTGACCTGAGCCTGTCAGTTCATGTGTAATAGCGGCATTCACAGTGTCAATGGGAGTATACTCTGTCCTCCTTGTTAGGCCTGCATTCCTTAGCCTTCTCTTTAAGGTGCTCAGACTCAGGAAAATATTATGCTTTGTTCCAAGAAAATCAAGGATCACTTCATATGTGTGGCCCTCTGAGAAATATTTATGGATAAGGTCTGCCTCTGTGAGTTCAGCTGACACTGTTTCTGGGCCTGAAGGGAAAAGAGAACAGCGTCATTAGGAATGCAAGAATCCACAAATATAATCTTAAACATAAAAATGTTTCTGTTAGAGCCATTATATTGAGTTTTTGTTTTTATACAGTTACAGGTAGCACACTGGAAGGTCAAACAAGCCGTGTCGAGCATGCTGTGCAGCATATCATGCAAGACTGTGCTCATGCCCGTAGCACTTTATCTTGAATTTGTTTGTTAGCAGAAAGTAGGAGTTAAGTTTGGCATATCCGACTTTAACCAGAAGGTATGGACAATGTGTTTATTTTACTCAAGGCAGAAGCACACGTCAAAACCAGACTTGTAAAAAACATCTGTGTCCCTATAGTTTCAGCATTAACAAAGAAATAAACAGGTAAACTATTTGATACAGTTTGAAAAATGTACATATGTAATCTGCTCATTTCTGCACAAATCCAGGTACTAAAAGGCACAAAGAACAAAAGTACAACTTGGGCTGGCATTTAAGCTTACCACTTTTAACAGGCCGTATCAGGAGGTCTATGTTGATTCCATGAATTTGTGTTTAGTTCTGTGTATCATACAATCACTTGGCTCAACTTGATAATTAAATAAACAACTGATTGAGTGTATTAGCAGAGCTTACCATTCTGTAGAAAAGGTGCCAGAAATCTAATGTTGCTACCACAGGAACCACAAAAGCGTCCAATATATCCAGCCAATTCAAGTCCACAATATGGACAATACTTAACCTGGAAGAGAAACAATGTGACTGCTTAGTGCTAAACAATACTAACATGTAACTAAGCAAATTAATGCCACTGATATAGCCTAGACATTTTTACAGCAGTCATTTTGACTTGGAATGGAAAACAGATATTTGAGAAACTCAACATACACAAAAGGTATTCATACGTATTCCCACTGAAATGAAAATATAGCTTGTCAACACTCATAAGAAATGGGCTATTTTCTCTAAATTGTATGCTCAATGTACTTTGTTAGCTTCATAAAGTTATATAACTGGTATTAGTATCCTTTGATCAGAGTTTAGTTAAGTTTAATAATTTTTAACTGATAAGAATTTTTTTTTTTTTTATTTAATTTCATATTAGTAGTGTCAGCAAAACCTATAGGTAGTTTTACTGGCTTGTTCCCTGTTCATTTAGAGTAATCCAGTAACATGAACATAACATTTCACAGTTAATTGTGTATTTCAGATTATTTAGGCTAATAATATCCAAAGGGCCAATGAATACGATCAGGATTTTAAAATAAAGTAAAACAAACTCACTTTTCAGGTCATGGACAGACGACAACACCACTGATGAGGTCTTATTAAGCCTTGGTTATACTCGACGCGTCCGCACGAGCGCGAGGCCGTTTCTCAATACCTAGTTCGCAGAGTCTAGACTTGCGTCCTTCCGAGTTTGGACTTGCCAAGTTCGACTCAGAAGAACGAACTCTCGAGAACGGGAGGACGCGAGTCCAGTCATTCTACAAATGGAACGGCAGCGTACTTGGTAGCGTCACTCAGCACGCCTACATGCTTACTTAAATTAACTTCATCTTTTTTTTTATTTTCAACGTATTAATATATTAGTATTAACAATATGTATCTAGTCTGATTATTTTCACTTTATATTTATAATAAAATTGTATATGATATTAAACAACTGCTTCTTTTTTATTTTAAAAACTATATATTAATATATGGTTCAGGTAACATTACCCACTGTGATTATATTTACGTCGTTTAAAATAAAATATGTGAGACAACTGCATTTTTTCATCAGCTGCAATTTAAATTTAAAAAAGCGGGAAAACCGGCAGAAAAGTGAAAATCAGTGTAAATCAAAATGGAACAGCTTAGGATTGCCGTTGCAATTGCTATTATTTATCAAGATGCTGAAGAGGAGGCTGCCGAACGGAGGAGACGAATCCTTCAAAGAAGAGCCAGGATGCAGCGGAGGATGGCGAAGAGACATGCCATATTAGCATTTCTCTCCAGCTTTGTACGTTTTTATAATTATTCTTTCTTCATAAACTGTCCATATACTTATGTGGACTTGATAGTTTAATATGTATATCCAAATTAAAAGTAATAATAATAATGTATTTATAACAGGTGTTTCAAATATATATATATATATATATATATATATATATATAATCTATTAATTCATATAGCCACCTTATCAATAGACTACATAAAGTACTAACTCACAAAAGTTATGTGAACTATTGCAGGGATGTCATGACACTACATTAGATTTTTCAAAGTGTACCAAATAAACTGACAAGTACAATAGAGGTCTGACAGTTAATAAATAACATTTAAATTAACTAGCCTGCACTTCACACACCTTTTATTTGTCTTTTTGTTGCTCAAATAAGTTGATACTTTGTTTACCATCTTTATAAATTTATGTGCACATCATATTACTACATTAACACAAACAGGACATTTAATGTCTATAATAATCATATAGGCTACAACTTTTAGACTCTGGGAAGAATGTTGTGCTAGTGCTTATCAATAAATAAATTAAACCGAAATTGAGAATAAACAAATACTTTGTGAAAACAGCCAATTTTAGAGGGAAATTTAATTCTGGCAGACTTTAATTTTAGACAATATCCTTAAAATAAACAGCCTATAGTAATAAAAACATTAAATATAGTAAAAACATTTAAAAAATATAATACATAATGCAAGTACATATAGTAAAAACTTTTTTAAAAGCAATAAATATAACAAATAGGCTTCATACAACAAAAGTAAAGTATATATTATCTACATATTTTAACAGGAACAAAGTCCCACTCGAAGGTATTCCCGGATCAATGACCAGGTACCTATCCTGGTCAAGTTTTTTTCTGGAGAGGATTTAAAGCCAGCCTTCAGGCTCTCCAGGAACAGCATCAACATGCTGGTACAGATGCTGCCCCGTCAAAAAGCCCATGGATGGAGCCATGAAATTGATGTCCTTGTTACTGTTTATTGGCTTGCCTGTGGAGCGTCCTACAGGGTCACTTCAGATAACTTCAGCATGCCACTTTCAACAGTTTGTAGGACTGTTCACAATGTTGTTGAGGAGATGATGACCATCCTCCACAAAATTATTCATTTTCCAAAAGCAGAGGAAATGGAGGAGGTGGGGGGTGGCTTTGCTCGCCTTGCTGGCCATGAGGCATTCCGCTGTGCTGCTGGTGCCATCGACGGGTGCCACATCAGGATTTTTCCTCCAGCAGAGCCACAAAAAAGGTGCTACATAAACCGAAAGATCTTCCCTTCCATCATTCTACAGGGCACCTGTGATGCCAAAGGCACATTTATAGATGTGTATATTGGCAATCCAGGCTCTGTACACAATGCCCTTGTGCTGCGCAGATCACCAATGTACCCGCAGGCTCTGTATCCACCAGCTGGATACTGTCTCTTGGGAGATGGTGGATACCCGTGCCTGCAGCATCCTATTGCAATCATGACCCCATACCGCCAGCCTGTCGCAAGTAAGAACACACTTGTTTTATGTCAGACAGACACACACACAGAAGATAAACCAAATTGTTACTTTCATGAATTTGCAATACACCACACATTTTCTACAAAATTTCTGATTAACAGGCCAAGTTGAAGCCCGATGCAACAGGCATCATGCACAAGGACGGAACATCATCGAGCGCACCTTTGGGATGTTAAAAACTCGCTGGCGTGCAATTTTCTTGCGGGCCCTGGAGATCAGGCCACTGTTCGCCCCAAAGGTGATTGGTGCCTGTTGTATCCTCCACAACATTTGTATGATGGGAGGTGATCTCTTGGAGGAGGAGGAGGAGGAGGAAGAGGACGACGAAAGCCAAGGACAAGAAGACAGCGAGGATGGTGAGAATGCAGCAGTGGGTGAGAGGGACCTATCAGGGAACCATCTCCGAGGACGTCTGGCTGCTCAGCTTTCTTCTCCTGAGGAACTGCCTGCGTGTCTAATTGAACATGACTACATCTAGACAGTAAACCTTTCCAGATGTTGTCATGTTCATTAAAAGAGGAACATAAACAGTTAAAACATTAAATATGATATAAATTAGAAAGATAGGTATGAATAAATGTGCAAGTAAAAGGATATAAAGATAGATAGCTTTATACGTTTTCTTAATGTTCGTATGTTCTTCTTGGAATTTAAGTGCATGATTGTAAATAAATATAACTAGCCATTGCATTTTATATTATTTGTGTTTTTGTTGTAAATATAAAGTTGCTACAACTGTTGCTACAACAATGATTTGCCAGGGTTGAAATGGAAAGATTTTTTATTTGATTTAAATAATTTATTTAAATAAAATATTTATAATTTATTAACAAGTTTTTCAAACAGAAACAGGTATGTCTCTGCTCTGGCTGTTGCTGCCCTCTCTCTCTCCTCTTCTCTCGCCACTGCTTCTCTCTCCCTCTCCTCTTCCCTCTCTGCCTGTTCTTTAAGGAAGTCAAGAAGAGCCTGGCTGTCCCGTCGCCTCTTTCTTGACCGCTGGCTGCTACTGGCTTCCTCAGAAGGGGTAGCAGCTGGTGTGCTGACTGAGCCACCTGTAGTGGCAGTAAGGTTTGATGCAACAACTAGGGGCAGACTAATAGAGTGCTGCCCCTGGAGTGCAGCATCCATTGCAGTGTACCACTGCCAGGTGGCAGCAGTCACACTACCGGCCTCAACCCCTTTTCCTGTTGGTGGGTCCCTAAGCTCCTGAAATAAAGTAAAATTATGTCATGTCCGCACCCTCACCTTGTTCCACACTTTTATACTTTATTTTTTTTTTTTTGCTCTACATACAGGGAGGTATTCTTAAGAATATTTGTAATCTAGCAGTTTTGAGGCACCAAAAAATGACAGAACTGTTAGGTTACAAATATTCTTCCTTTGTGTAGAGCAAAAAAAAAAAAATATATATATATATATATTAGGGCTGGGCAAGTTAACGCGTTATTATCGCGTTAACGCATTTATTAATTAATGCCGACAATTTTTTTATCGCACGTTAACGCAGTTTTTTTTATTATTATTATTTTGAAAGTCCGTTGCTCACTGGCTCTGAATACACATAGGCCTACAGTCAAACCATGATCACAGGAGGGGTGGGATGTTGGTCAGCCAGCAAATAACCCACCCAAACAAGCAGTGGAGAGAGGCAGGTTCTCTCTGGTGAACAGTTAAAGGGTTGCGCTCCGCGAGTGAATGACAGGCGCTCTATGGATAGTACCTATAAAACCTATAGATAATAACTATTTAGATTCTGGAAACTCACTAACAGCGAGCCGAGGATCAGTCTCTCTTCTAATGATTTGTGCTGCGCGTCCTTTATAAAAAGTTATAGACAATTCAACTTCGGCAACGCGCGGGCGCGTGCTTGAGGCGAGCATGACCGCAACGGTTTCACAGGAACGCACCCGCTTGTCGCTGCACCTTGTGCTCGACCACTTCACCTCACTCTTGGCTGATTTATACTTCTGCGTCGGACTTACGCCGAAGACAATACGCTATAGACTACGCGTTGGTTTTCATTTATATCTCTGCGTCGTTGTCCGCGTTGACGCGCAATTACACATGCAGAGGGAGCATGTGAAACCCGGGGAGCGGTTGTAGCAATCACAGCGCTTGCGGTACGCGTAGAATTGACGTTACATTTTTGGAGAGGTGCACGTCAGGGTACGCCGAAGTGTACGCGCGCTACACAGCAACAGCGTGAGTATAAAGTATAAATTGATTTTTTTACTCTGTTTAATGTAATCTTACGTGGGAAACCATGGCATGACCAAACCTAAGCTACTATAAGTAACGTTGGTCGACTTATATAGTAGTGATCATGACCTCTGACTAGCTACTACATAGACTGTTTCTGCTGCTCCCTGATAAAAGATACCTGTTGATACCTGTTCAGAAAAAAAACAAGAAAACTGGACTCGTTTTAACAAACTAGATAAAAGGTAATGCCCTGGCAGTGGCAAATAGCTTTGTTTAAATATTTGATTTGATTACATTAATGTTTAACTTGAGATTTGAGATTACTGTGTAAAGGGAATACTGCTGGTATAAAAGCACCTTATTTGTTTAAAGTTATTGCACTTTTGTGTATATAGCAGTACATTTAAATCAAAAGTGCGCAATACACTACTTTAGAAGTCATTATTCAATTTTGCCCATAACAATGCGATTAATCGCAAGAAAACCATACAGGTGTGAAACAACTGAAAACAACTTAAACTTGTGGGTGAATAAATGACAGAATGTTCATTTTGGGATGAACTATTCTTTTTACAGTCTCAGTTTAAACAATGTAAACAGAGTAAACTTAATTTTACAAGATAAAATGTAAGGGCCAATGCATCCATGTTGGGTTTCATATATGACTGGAAAGTCTTTACACACATCTTGGTAAGGCTCTTTCTGTAACAGAAAGTAGAGAAGCAGGCAGATTACGTTACCTTGTATTTATCTTTTAAATTGTTCCATTTTTTCTTGGCCTGTTTGACAGTTATGGCCAAACCAGAAATGGAAACAAAATGCCTATAGGCAAAAAAAAACAAAACAAAGATTGACATGATTCCAATTCAATAACGTATTAATTTGTATGGATGAAGAGTGTCCAAATCTAGCTCCAAACCTTCAGACATACAGGGAATTATACAAACACTCAAAATCGATACTCACTCCCATCCACTTTTGGAGGAATTGCGCCTCCCAGTGAAAAGGCCTTCGTTGGCCGCCCGCCACTCAATCAAGGCCCGAGTTTCCTCAGCAGTCCCTTGATAAAAAATAATGCTTAAGTTTTACTGAAAAATAATACAATTCTAAAAATAAACAAAAGACAAGCAAACTATTTGGTCAAACCGACAAGAGCACTCTAGAATAAGGTTTGCGTTTGATATAAGTAATGTTAGTTAGCAAACTTTTCCCTCAGGCCAAACAATTGCCCATTTGATATAAGTTACCCAAAGCACGGTAGATCAAATGTTTATCCACCAGCTACAGAAACAACACAGGCAGCCCCACATTTTATAACGTTATATTTTTTAAGAGGACTTGCCGAGGGTTAACGTTACTTACACCAGCGCTGGATCGTCTGGATTTTTCAACTAAGAAATCGTCTCAGCATATTTTCAAATAGTTGCTAACCTTAAAATTTGACGGTAGCTTTGAAGTTTAAACAACATTCTGGCATCAAAACTCTTACAACTACATTTCGTGATATAACAACAATAAGTATTTCGAAATGTATTACTTACATTTGTGAGTTTTCTCCTCCGCCATTTGTGCGAACCTGGTGCGAAATGAATTCTGGGTATGGCCCGTATCAAGTCCCTACAAGTCACCTCTCGATGCATCCTCGGTAAAAGGGGCGGATCAAGAACACATCAGGGGATTTGAACTGGACTTGGCTAGATGTGAACTTTGAATTGGAACAGTACTTGGGCAGCGACTGATGACGTTTCACAAGTCCACGAGAACACAAGTACAGACAAGAACGCATATTGAGAAACGGCCCGAGTCTCCGCTGACTGTGCGCGCACCTCCCCAAACGGACGAGGCGCTTATAATTGACACGCTCGCCGTTGTGCTATTCTGTGACAAACGGCAGGGGGCGACTCGGAGGATTCTCCTCTAAACCACCAGGAATCAGCAGTGAAGAAGTAGTTTTCCGTTTATTGGTAGTTTATTACTTGCTGATTCATATAAAAAGAGTAATAAATACAGTAGGTTTATTGTACTTTCACTGCATGTAAACTAGTTAAACAACTGAAGCCTTATTGAAGAGTGTTTAAACCTTAATTTCATCAGCAGGGCTTACTTCTGCTATTGTAGGCTTATTTTGTAAATGTAAGCAGTTACGTTAGACAAGTGCAAACTGGGTGCTTAATGCAAATGTGTTCCTATTCACAAAATGAGAGGCTTTTATGGTCGCCCATCAATGCAAATGTCTCTGTGTATAGAAGGATCATAAACATGCTGGTAGATGTACCAGTTCGGCCAGATTCGGCTCGAAGTCGTTCATGTTCGGATGCGGCGCAGCGCGCGAAGTTACAAAAAGTGCCGTGCACACCGCCAGGCGAAATGGGGTCTTGCGCACCCAACGCGCACGACCGCCCACACCGCAATGACGTAATTTTTCTGCACGCACCTTCGCGCTCTTGCGGACGCGTCGACTATAAACAAGGCTTTAAGGTCTACGCATGTCCCAGCCAGCCGGGTTCGTCACTTGTGGCCTTCGTGTGGTTTACTTCTGTTTACTTGCTCGATCAGTCCCGATTGCTTTTGTCCACCTCGCTGCCTGCTGTGAGCTGTGAGTTTGTTTGCGTCGTGACTGTCTAAGCCTCGTATTAGCTTCGTATTTCCTTCTGTTTTTCCGTATTTCTCTCTTTATTCTGTTCTGAACCATCATTTAACTCATAATTACAACTCGGACTGTTGGCCAGACGCGTCTCAAGCCATTATACGGCTGGAACCGCAAATACGGTTTGAACATTGGTTGTTGGTCGTAGAGCGAGACACCGCTTCACTGCTGTTCGCCCTGCGATCGACTGCTTTTGTCAGCCTCGTTGCCTGCTGTGAGTTTGTTTGTTTTCCCGTCTATCGTGCGTCTACATTACACCCATACCACTAAAAAGATGTTTTTTACCCAAGACTTGAGTCATAAATTAGTATAAATATTAATAGCATCACTGGTTGCATCATTGCTAACTTACTGTCCATCTGTTAAAATGGCGAATATATCAGGTGTATGTTATCTACCTTTTGGTGCAGATGAGAACAAATCTGAATTGCTCGCGGTGCAGTCTGAATTAGAAGCTGTAGAAAAGCAGATCCGTGACCTTTTAGAGAGACAAGCTGAGCTGAGAGACCGGCGTTTAGCTCTTCAAACATCACGCGCTGATGCACACGGATCAGTGATTAACGTTAGTAACCCGCTGACGCTGACCTCGTCTACTCCGTGCGTTTCTCAGCATTGGTCCCGAGCGTCCATGATTTCATTCACTCCGGCTCCAACACACCACCACGAAGCCTGGGTGGTTCCGCGGAAGCCTCGAGCCAGGACAAGAATCTTTTCGCCCCTCCCGGTTTTCGAGATCTCCACTCAGAACCGCTTCTCCCCTCTTCGCGAAACGGAACGCGATGCTGTGATCATCGGCGATTCCACCGTCCGACACGTCCACGCTACGTTAGGTAAAAGTAAGGTGCACAGTCACTGCTTTCCTGGTGCTCGTGTTCTCGATATCACTGCGCGGGTAACTGAGATCTTGAACGGTGACGAGCGCGTCGGAGTTGTTGTGCTGCACCGGGAGCTAACGACATTAGGCTGCGACAGACGGAGGTTCTGAAGAAAGACTTCAGGAGCCTTATCGATACGGTACGCAGCACATCGCCTGAAACATCGATTATTGTGTTTGGACTGCTTCCTACGTACCGAGGAGGGCATGAAAAGTTCAGTAGATTATTCGCGCTAAATGAATGGTTATTGTCATGGTGCAATGAGCAGAAACTGATTTTTGTAAATAATTGGAATCTGTTTTGGGAGCGACCAAGGCTCTTCCGCGCTGATGGCTTACACCCAAGTAGAATCGGGGCAGATCTTCTGTCGGATAACATCTCCAAGATGTTAAATACCATTTGACTAGTAACCAAAAATCCAAATCACAGTCTCTACTCCACCAATTTAATTGATATTAATACTAGTGTAGAACATTGCATAGAAACTGTGTCTATTCTTCGTTTACTAAGATCAAATAATAAATCTACTGCGGGATCTAGAAAAAATCTAATTGTTATTAAAACAAAAAATCTCGCTATTAGTGAACAAAAACTATTTCTAAAGCTAGGTCTTCTAAACATTAGATCGCTCACACCTAAGGCGGTTATTATAAATGAAATGGTCACAGATAATAATTTCGATGTTCTGTGCCTTACTGAAACCTGGCTTAAACCAAATGATTATTTCGGTCTAAATGAGTCTACTCCGCCAGGATACTGTTATAAGCATGAGCCCCGTCTGATCGGTCGTGGCGGCGGTGTTGCAACAATCTACAGAGATATCCTTAATGTTACTCAGAAAACTCGTCATAGGTTTAATTCGTTTGAAGTGCTTGTGCTAAATGTTACGCTCTTAGATGTAAGAAAAAAAATCCCTATTATCTCTAGCATTGGCTACCGTATATAGACCTCCAGGGCCTTACGCCAATTTCCTAAAAGAGTTTGCTGACTTTCTATCAGATCTTTTGGTCAACGTCGATAAAGCATGAATTGTTGGAGATTTTAACATACACGTAGATAATTTAAATAATGCGTTAGGGGCTGCGTTTACAGATTTATTAAACTCCTTTGGGGTCAAGCAAAACGTCACCGGACCAACTCATCGTCTTAATCATACACTCGATTTAATTATATCATATGGAACCAATCCAAACGATATAGATATCATTCCATAAAGTGATGATGTCACTGACCACTACTTGGTAACTTGCATATTACGCACTGCTGTAATATGTCATGCTGCGCCACGTTATCGACCAGGTAGAACAATTCGTCCATCCACCATAGATCATTTCTCAAATAGCTTATCTGATCTGTCTCAGCTGCTGCCTGAACCCAAACAAACAGATGAATTAGACGAACTAACTAGCACTATGAGCACCATTCTCTCTAGAACATTGGATATTGTTGCACCCATTAGATTAAAAAAGGTCAGAGAAAAAAGTATAGCACCATGGTACAATAATACTACGTATGTTTTAAAGAGAGAAACCCATAATTTAGAGCGTAAATGGAAAAAAACTAATTTAGAGGTCTTTAGAATCGCGTGGAAAGACAGTATGTCACTTTATAAAAAGGCACTTAAAACGGCCAGGGCTGAGCACCTCAGCAAATTAATAGAAAACAACCGAAATAATCCAAGGTTTTTATTTAATACCGTGGCTAGACTAAAAAATAAACAGACGTCGTCTAAACAAAATACCTCGTTACAGTTTAGTAGTAATGATTTCATGAACTTCTTCACCGAGAAAATTGAAAGCATCAGAATCAAAATCGTAAACGTTCGATCTTTGCTCGCGCCTTATAATTCGGCCACAATTATCACCCCGCAAGAACAATTACAATACTTTACAACCATAGAACAAAAAGAGTTAAATAAACTTATCACTTCATCTAAAACAACAAGATGTTTATTAGATCCTATACCAACTGAACTACTGAAAGAAGTGTTACCTATAGTGGAAGAGCCTCTTCTCAATATTATTAACTCATCTTTATCTTTAGGTCATGTTCCAAGAACGTTCAAGCTGGCAGTTATAAAACCTCTTATTAAGAAACCACAATTAGATCCAAATAACCTAGCAAATTACAGACCCATTTCGAATCTTCCATTTACGCCAAAGATGGCGCCAGTGTGTAAGGCACGCCGTCTGCCAGCATCACGCTATACCTGCCTTTTGTTTGCTGTTGTTTTATTTCTGTGTTTTTGCTGCCGGGATGTAACTAGCCTTCTCGTATATGATCGCCAAATTCTGTTCGACATCCGAGCGTCCTGTGAGGCCTTGGGGCTGTTTAGAGATCGTTTGGGAGAACAAGCTGGTGGCCTCCCACCGTGGTCGTCTAACATCCCAGACTACCTGCGCTGTGATCTGTGTGATCTTCCCCGGAAAAAACGCCACAGGAGACGTGGAAGACATGCCGGAGTGCTTGTTCGCCGTAAAGCTTACCTGGGGTCCTCGGACGTGCCTTACTCTCGTCTCCTCTGCGGTGGGGGCTGCGGTCGTCCCGCTGTTTGTGACTGCCGGTGTTCAGAGGCCCAACGGTTGCGATGGATTCGACCTGTCTTCCCCGGCTCGATTGCAGTTGTGTCACAGCCTGTTGTGGCTTCTTTGAATCAGATTCGTGGTGCTCTGTGGGCGAGTACCGGGCCGGGAGATCCAGTGTCGGTGAGGAAGTGTCGGCCGGACTATCGATGCGGTGTGAGGGCGGCTAATCTGCGCGCATTGCGACGGGCCTCAAAGCCAGACAGCTTGGATTTAACTCTTAATATGGCTCTGATTAACGTCAGATCATTGGCTAACAAAACATTTGTGCTAAATGACTTTTTTACATCACATAAACTGGACTTTATGCTGCTGACTGAGACTTGGCTTCATGCTGGTGAGTCTGCTTCCCTTTCCGAGCTTCTTCCTCCAAATTGTAAATTTTTTAGCTCTCCCCGGATTACAAGTAAAGGTGGAGGGCTCGCCACTGTGTTTAAATCAACTTTCCAGTGTCGGCTGTCTGCATCTGTCAACTATTCGAGTTTTGAGCTCCAGCTATTCGAACTAAATCCCTCCACCCCGACGCTATGTGCAGTTGTGTATCGTCCACCGAAATTCAACAAAGATTTTATGCAAGACTTTGCTGATTTTGTAGCAGGTCTAAGGGTAAACTATGATCACTTTATAATTTGTGGTGATTTTAACTTGCATGTATGTTGTGAAAACAAACCTATGGTTAAAGATTTTGTAAATCTTTTAAATGCTTTTAATTTAACTCAGTCGGTGTCCGGTCCAACACATGAAAAGGGACACACATTGGACCTTGTGTTGTCTCATGGCTTGTGTGTACATGTAAATGAAATATGTAATATATGTATTTCGGATCATTTCCCCATTCTATTTACGATTACAGTTCCATGCTCTGTGGTTAAGTCCCCTTCTGCACATTGCCGTCGTACAATTAATAGCCAAACCCCGGCACAGTTCTCTGCTGCTTTCAGAGATTCTGTGCTTTATGACATAGATGGTGATGGTATTGGCGCTGATGGACTCATAACTCATTTTAATTCGATCTGCACAAATATCTTGGACTCTGTAGCACCATTAAAGATGAAACGCACTAAAGCACTTTCAGAGCCCTGGCTAAATGATACTACCCGAGCGATCAGACGTGCCTGTCGGCAAGCGGAGAGAAGGTGGAAGAAGGATAAACTCAGAATGTCATACGAAATCTTACATCAATATCTATCTGACTATCAGAGAGCTGTAAAATGAGCAAAATCAGATTATATCTCGAAACTTGTTGCTATTAATCGGCATAGGCCACAGGTTCTTTTTAATATGTTTAACAGCATTACAAACCCTCATAGCGCTGCCCCTATTACACCTACATTGGATCTTTGTAACTCGTTCCTAAAATTCTTTGTTGAGAAGATTTCTGCCCTTCGATCATCTGTAATTACATCCTATGACTATGATCCCTCTGTTCCTCCTATTTGCCCTGCGGTATTAGATCAGTTTGAACCTCTATCAATCTCCTCCTTATTTGAGGTGGTTCACCATCTGCGGCCTACAAATTGTCCTTCAGACAGCATTCCTTCGCGTTTGATTAGAGAAGTCTTTGAAACTATTGGACCATGTATTTTAGTTATGATAAATACTTGCCTTGTTTCTGGTTATGTTCCGTCCGCTTTCAAACATGCGGTTGTGCAACCCTTACTAAAAAAGGAAAATCTAAACCCCTCTGTTCTCTCCAATTTCAGGCCCATCTCCAAACTGTCCTTTTTATCGAAAGTCCTGGAGAAAGTAGTCCTTACACAGCTGCAAACTTTTTTAATTAATAATAATGTTTATGAAAAATTCCAGTCCGGCTTTAGATCCCGTCACAGCACGGAAACGGCGCTCTTGAGAGTTTTTAATGATTTAATCTTAACTGTCAATTCAGGGGACTCTGCCGTCTTAGTACTCCTAGACCTCACCGCCGCCTTTGATACTGTGGACCATTCAATCCTCCTGTCACGGCTAGAAAATTGTGGGGGGATCAAGGGTACGGCACTAAGGTGGTTTCAATCCTATTTAACCGATAGGAGCTTTTCGGTCCACCTTGGTGATTATTTCTCTAAAATGGCTCCACTTACCTGCGGTGTCCCTCAGGGTTCTGTATTGGGCCCCATCCTGTTTTCTTTGTATATGCTACCCCTGGCCTCTATCTTCGCGAGATATGATGTCTCTTTTCACTGCTTTGCAGACGACATTCAAATCTATTTGCCCCTGAATGTTAAAAAAAGCCCAATGCAGCCCCTGTTTGATTGTATGAAAGACATTAAAACGTGGATGAATTTAAACTTCCTCAACCTAAATGCCGATAAAACAGAGATCATGGTGTTTGGACACCATGATTTGCTGGATGTAGATTCCCTCGACCCTCTAGCTGCAAACAGTCGCTCAACTGTGAGGAGTCTTGGCGTTATGTTAGATGGCGCATTCAAACTTGACAAACAGATATCTGCCACTGTTAGATCGTGCTTCTTTCAGTTGAGAACTATAGCCAAGGTAAAGGCTTATCTCCCTCCGAAGGACTTAGAGAGGGTGATAAATGCTCTTATAACTTCTCGCCTTGACTACTGTAACTCCTTATATGTGGGCTTAGACAAGTCATCAATCCAGCGTCTGCAGCTAGTTCAAAATGCCGCTGCCCGCGTCCTGACAGGAAAGAGAAAGAGGGACCACATTACACCTGTATTGCGTCATCTTCATTGGCTCCCTGTCGATTACAGGATCAACTTTAAAATCTTACTCCTAGCTTTTAAATGTCTAAATGGTTTGGCTCCATTGTATCTAAAAGAGCTTCTCCATGTCCATACCCCAGCTAGAGTGCTGAGGTCTGCCAATCTCCTCCTCTTGGATGTGCCTAGAAGCAGACTTAAAACTAGAGGTGATCGAGCCTTCAGCGTTGTTGCTCCTACTCTGTGGAACAAACTGCCACTCCATATTAGAACCTGTCCAACTCTAGAATGTTTTAAATCATTGCTAAAATCATATCTCTTCTCGTTGGCGTTTCATTCGAGCTAGGTCTGTTATCACTCCTGACAACTGTTTTTATTTTTATCTTTTTAATGTAAATATTATTGCATCTCATTTATAGCATATTATAGTGTTCTATTGCAGTACTTTATTGTGTGAGTAGTGTATTGTTGTTGTATCTACCTTGTGAAGCACCTTGGTCAACCTCGGTTGTTTTAAGTGTGCTATACATAAATAAAATTAGAATTGAATTGAATTGAATGTCAAAAATATTAGAAAAAGTTGTGTCCGCTCAACTCGGCTCTTTCTTGCAAGAAAACAACATCTATGAAAAGTTTCAGTCTGGATTCAGGCCACATCATAGCACTGAAACTGCGCTTGTTAGAATCACAAATGATTTACTTTTAGCTTCGGACCAAGGCTGTATCTCAGTACTAGTTTTACTTGATCTTAGTGCTGCGTTCGATACTATAGATCACACAATACTCTTAGATCGACTACAAAATTACACTGGTGTTCAAGGACAAGCATTAAGCTGGTTCAGGTCATACTTATCTGACCGCTACCATTTCGTCTACTTAAATGGAGAAAAATCGATTATAACTTCGGCAAACTATGGAGTGCCGCAGGGATCTGTGTTAGGCCCTTTATTATTCTCAATATATATGCTGCCACTTGGTAATATTCTAAGGAAACATGGAATTAGTTTCCATTGTTATGCTGATGACACTCAAATATATATTTCATCACGGCCAGATGAATACGCTAAATTATCCAAATTGACAGATTGTGTTAAAGATATAAAAGATTGGATGACGCGTAATTTTCTTTTATTAAATCCAGACAAGACAGAGGTAATACTTATCGGTTCTAAAAACCGTCCACAAAACCTTTCACAGCACGACTTTAACATAGTAGGATGCCCTGTTACTTTATCCGCTACAGTAAAAGACCTGGGTGTTACATTAGACTGCAACCTGTCTTTTGGAAAGCATATTTCATATGTTACAAAAACTGCCTTTTTCCACCTTAGAAACATTGCTAAACTACGTAATATGCTATCAGTCTCTGATGCAGAAAAGTTAGTTCATGCATTCATGACCTCGAGACTAGATAACTGTAATGCTTTATTAGCTGGTTGTCCTGCATCTTCAATAAACAAGCTACAGTTAGTCCAAAATGCAGCCGCTAGAGTTCTTACTAGATCAAGAAAATATGATCATATAACACAAATTTTATCATCACTTCATTGGTTACCTATAAAGTTCCGTATTAAATACAAGGTATTGCTTTTGACTTATAAAGCTCTAAATGGTTTAGCTCCAGTCTATTTAACGGATCTTCTATCGCCTTACAATCCATCGCGCTCTTTAAGATCACTAGATTCGAGGCTTCTGGTCATTCCTAGGATATCCAGATCCACCAAAGGAGGGAGAGCATTTTCACATTTAGCTCCGAAGCTCTGGAATAGCCTTCCTGATATTGTTCGTAGCTCAGACTCGCTCTCCCAGTTTAAAACTAGACTGAAGACGCATCTATTTAGCCAGGCATTCATATAAATTTTTTATCTTACAGTTACTGTAAATTCAGCCTCTAGTTCATAAATGCCAGAGGAGAACTGGCCCCCGACTGAGGCTGGGTTCTCCCAAGGTTTTTTTTTCTCCATTGGGTCATCTGATGGGGTGTTAGGACACCATTAGGTCACTGGATGGAGTTTTTCGGTTCCTTGCCACTGATGCCTTTGGCTTGCTCAGTTGGGGATATTCAAATTAATTAACCAATCATACCATTGATCAGCTCTACCAAACTTGGATGTCTTTTTTCCAGTAATAAACAAACATTGTTAAGTTGTTTTGATTGATACTGTGAAGCAGCTTTGATACAATCTGTATTGTGAAAAGCGCTATATAAATATATTTGACTTGACTTGACTTGTTGGGGTCCCCTGGAATCATTTCCGTTGTGTTGTGAACTTTTGCAGCGCGTTTTCGTAGTTGCAGGCGTTTCCATATTTGCAGGGCGTTTCCGTAGTTGCAGCGCGTTCCGTATTTGGTTGTGTTGTGAGTCTTTGGAGCACACGTGTTTTGTAAAATTGATGAAGATGTTTTCTTAATTCGCATGTGTTTTTTTCTATTTGCATATGTTTTTTTCTATTTGCATGTGTTTTTTTCTATTTGCATGTGTTTTCTCATTTGCAGCGCGTTGAGCTCTCTCGGCCACGTACCCATCAATGCAAATGTCTCTATGTGTATAGAAGGATCATAAACACGCTGGTACAGACATACCAGCTCGGACAAAGTCGCCTCGAAGTCGTTCATCTTCGGATGTTACAAAAAGGGCTGTGCACACCGCCAGGCGAAATGGGGTCTTGTGCACCCAACGCGCACGACCGCCCACACCGCAATGACGTCATTTTTGCCGCGCGCACCTTCACGGTCTTGCCGACGCGTCCAGTATAAACAAGGCTTGAGCATCTGCGCGTCTTAACGTCTGCCACAATCTAAGTTTATAAACGTGACTACGTGCGTCTGCCATAGGTCTGGAGCTATCTATTTTTCCTTATTTTCTCATACATTTACTGTTATAGACATTATCATAGATAATCTTATTTTGGCACAGTTTATCTAGGACTACGTTTGATAAACTTGTTTCATTAATGCTGAATGCTGTTAATGTACCATACATTTGGTATCCCAATGATAGATTTTTTATCTTTTTAATAAAAGTCTATTGTTGTGTATTTTGATTCTAAGATATTCTGAGAGACAAATAAAATGGGCTAGTAAAATTCAGAAAAAGTGGGTCTTATCATTATATATTTGCTTTTCTAAGATTTGTTAATGCTCTCCAGCGGCGGTCTGCATGCCTCAAGTTCACTCATAGATGCTGCATCTAGCATTAATTAACCATTCAGAAACCATTTTAGAGCTTATTGGATATTAAACTAAAAGTAGTTAGCCTACTTGTGATTGCTTGGACTAGGCTACTGCTATTCTTATTCTGAACAAGTAATTAAATAAATGTACTATTTAATAGAGCTACACTAAAGTTTTTATAAAGCCTAGCAATCTATTAAATGTAGCCTAGTCATACTGCACATTTTTTGCTAGTATGTTGAGAGCATACAAAAATCTCGCCCAAGTCAGGCAAAACAATTAACAGCCCAGATAAATAAAGTAAGAGGTGCAAACGGATGCATCGCTTTCACCTGCAGAAAAAACAAACACTTTAAACAAAATGAGATGAGATTAACAGTTTAATCAGTAGGTGGCAGCAGAGGAGCATTTATTTTACAATTTCTACTTTCTAAATGGGCTATAAGTAGAAAAAAATTACTGACCCACAGAACAATTTGGATTCACTCTTTCCTTCATGACAAACAAAACTATTTTGTGAATAGATTATAAAGAAAGCGAACAAAGAAGGCCTATGCTCTTTTTATTTAGCGACTGATGGAACTCCTGCGAAAACAAATTGATAATGAATAAATTGAATAGGCCTACACTCAAAACATTCTATAGGTTGTGTAAAATGTACCTGGAGCTTAGGCACTGCATTGGTTATAGCCTGAAATTGATATTTACTGTAAACTAATTTCTCAAATCTAATAGGAATATTGCTCCATGATAAAAAGGATGTTGATTCAGGAACATTACTTGATGAAATCATGTTCACCCATGTAGCCTAGTCATATACACACTACTACTACTACAATCTCACCCAAGTCAGGAAAAACATTTTAAAGCCCAAATAAAGTAACAGAGATCCAAATTGATGCATCTTGTTTTCACCTGCAGGAAAAAAAGAAAAAAAAACTTAAAATAAAAATGACATGAAATTAGTACTATAATCAGTAGATGGCAGAATAGGGACACTTATTTGCTCCTTAGCCATGTCCACTCCCTGATATACAGGTACTTGTAGGAAGTTTCAGTAAGCCTTGGGTCATTAATTACTGTACATTAAGGGCTCAATGCATTAACAATTTCTGCAAGTAGCAATGTTCGATATAGTATACATTTGCTTTTGTAAAATATATTAAGTGCTGTAAATGTCTAACATATTTATATTGTGTGTATTGTATGGGGGGTTCTGCATCTTTGGAAAAGTTATATTCCGCTAACACAAGATAAATAATGAGTTAAATGTATGTATAATGACTGAATGAAAATAAAAATGGAAAATTTTCATGTTAAATGAAAAGTTTGTAATATCATTTGTAGCATATTACAATAAAAGCATAATGAATTTAAATGGTCAGAGTATTAGATTTGCTTTGTTGTGTGGTTTGCCTGCAAGCTGGCCCTATTCCTGTCTACTTATTAAGTTGGCTTGTGAGAGCCAACTTACTGAAATCCTATTTAAACTTATTATTATTATTCTTACAAAAAATTTACAACTCTATCTCCTCCTAGAGCTTTAACTCCACATACTCCAAACTCGGCTCGGACACTCAAACTGTTCTGACTCGGTGTGCTATATCTTTTCAGACTGATCGGACTTACGGTTTTCCTAAAAATGATGATCAAAGTCGGAAAAAAATCCCATTGACTTAACATTGCGGAATGTTCAGATTTTCAAACTCCCCAACTGCCAAAAATTCAAATCTAAACTCCTTGAAGCCCTAGACTGAATCAAACTGCCATTCTATATACTATATGAGCCATTGAGACTCATTTAAACTAATAAACTCATCTATCTATGACACTTTTCTATCTATCTATCTACCCATTCTTTCTTTCTAATCTTTCTTTCTCTCTCTTTTTCTTTCTCTTTCTTTCTTTCTTTCTTACTAATCTTTCTATCATCTAACTATTTCTATCTATCTATCATCTGACTATTTTATCTATCTATCTATCTATCTATCTATCTATCTATCTATCTATCTATCTATCTATCTATCTATCTATCTATCTATCTATCTATCTATCTATTAGGGGTGTAACGATACATGTATTCGTATTGAACCGTTCGGTACGAGGCTTTCGATTCGGTATTCGGTACGCATTCGAACGAACCGAACGATTCGTTGGACCATTTTTCCTGCTGACCAAAATCCACCATCACAACGTTGCGCAACATCAAATGGCAAATGTAATGAAAGCGGAACGAAACTGCGCTACTCATTATTTTGTGCTTCACGGATCGTTTATCAGTTCGGACCATCAACATCAGTGCAGCGCGAGCTATGAGCGCAAGCCGATCATGATCAAGCGACACTTTTACACAGCGCTGGGAGATCCGGTAAACAAAGCATTTTAATTCGCCACTGAAGTAATAACATGACTGCGAGATCTAGTGAGAAGCATTAAAATTTCTCTGTTATAAACGGATCAAACAGCGCTGACGTGGAAACCAAGAAAAAACATTGTTCCATGAATGAATTAGTTATAGGTTTTAAGTCCACAGATCAGCAACATGGATTTAACGTTACTGTAGTAACACTCACTGTAACCATAGAAGTTTGGCAGAAATAGTAAAATGCTTTCAAGTACATCACACATCTTTTTCCAGCACTTCAAAACTCAAATATGATCATATTTAAATGTTAGTTTTAATGTGATGACCAAAACATTATTTGTTCATCCTTCAAAGATTACCCCCATTTATAAAACTAAAAGTTTCAAGATGTAGGAAAACTCACTTATTTAAAAATAATTTTTCTTTTAATAAATAGGACATTTCTGTGGCATTTTTCTTTTTGCTGTATCGTATCGAACCGAACCGTGAATTTTGTGAACCGTTACACCCCTACTATCTATCTATCTATCTATCTATCTATCTATCTATCTATCTATCTATCTTTTTCTTTCTTTCTTTCTAACTAATCTATCTTTCATTCTTTCTTTCTAACTAATCTTTCTTTCTTTCTTACTAATCTTTCTTTCTTTCTAACTAATCTATCTTTCTTTCTATCTTTCTTTCTTTCTAACTAATCTATCTTTCTGTCTTTCTTTTTTTTCTAACTAATCTATCTTTCTTTCTTTTCAAGCTAATCTATTTCTTTCTAACTAATCTTTCTTTCTAACTAATCTTTCTTTCTAACTAATCTTTCTTTCTTTCTTTCTTTCTTTCTTTCTTTCTTTCTTTCTTTCTTTCTTTCTAACTAATCTTTCTTTCTAACTAATCTTTCTTTCTTTCTTTCTTTCTTTCTTTCTTTCTTTCTTTCTAATCTTCCTTTCTAACTTTCTTTCTAACTAATCTTTATTTCTAACTTTCTTTCTTTTTAACTAATCTTTCTATCTTTCTTTCTTTCTAATCTTTCTTTCTAACTAATCTTTATTTCTTTCTTTCTTTCTTTTCTAACTAATCTATTTCTTTCTAACTAATATTTCTTTCTTTCTTTCGTTCTAACTAATCTTTCTTTCTTTCTCTCTTTCTTTCTAATCTTTCTTTCTAATCTTTCTTTCAATCTTTCTTTCTTTCTTTCTTTCTTTCTTTCTTTCTTTCTAATCTATCTTTCTTTCTATCTTTCTTTCTTTCTAATTAATCTATCTTTCTTTCTTTCTTTCTTTCTAATCTTTCTTTCTCTCTCTTTTTCTTTCTCTCTTTCTTTCTTACTAATCTTTCTATCATCTAACTATTTCTATCTATCTATCATCTGACTATTTTATCTATCTATCTATCTATCTATCTATCTATCTATCTATCTATCTATCTATCTATCTATCTTTTTTCTTTCTAACTAATCTATCTTTCATTCTTTCTTTCTTTCTTTCTTTCTTTCTAACTAATCTATCTTTCTATCTTTCTTTCTTTCTAACTAATCTATCTTTCTTTCTTTTCTAACTAATCTATCTTTCTTTCTTTTCTAGCTAATCTATTTCTTTCTAACTAATCTTTCTTTCTTTCTTTCTAACTAATCTTTCTTTCTAACTAATCTTTCTTTCTTTCTTTCTTTCTTTCTTTCTTTCTTTCTTTCTTTCTTTCTTTCTTTCTTTCTTTCTAGTCTTCCTTTCTAACTTTCTTTCTTTCTTTCTTTATAACTAATCTTTATTTCTAACTTTCTTTCTTTTTAACTAATCTTTCTATCTTATCTTTCTTTCTAACTAATCTTTATTTCTTTCTTTCTTTCTTTTCTAACTAATCTATTTCTTTCTAACTAATATTTCTTTCTTTCTTTCGTTCTAACTAATCTTTCTTTCTTTCTCTCTTTCTTTCTAATCTTTCTTTCTAATCTTTCTTTCAATCTTTCTTTCTTTCTTTCTTTCTTTCTTTCTTTCTTTCTAATCTATCTTTCTTTCTATCTTTCTTTCTTTCTAATTAATCTATCTTTCTTTCTTTCTTTCTTTCTAATCTTTCTTTCTCTCTCTTTTTCTTTCTCTCTTTCTTTCTTACTAATCTTTCTATCATCTAACTATTTCTATCTATCTATCATCTGACTATTTTATCTATCTATCTATCTATCTATCTATCTATCTATCTATCTTTTTTCTTTCTAACTAATCTATCTTTCATTCTTTCTTTCTTTCTTTCTTTCTTTCTAACTAATCTATCTTTCTATCTTTCTTTCTTTCTAACTAATCTATCTTTCTTTCTTTTCTAACTAATCTATCTTTCTTTCTTTTCTAGCTAATCTATTTCTTTCTAACTAATCTTTCTTTCTTTCTTTCTAACTAATCTTTCTTTCTAACTAATCTTTCTTTCTTTCTTTCTTTCTTTCTTTCTTTCTTTCTTTCTTTCTTTCTTTCTTTCTTTCTAGTCTTCCTTTCTAACTTTCTTTCTTTCTTTCTTTATAACTAATCTTTCTTTCTAACTTTCTTTCTTTTTAACTAATCTTTCTATCTTTCTTTCTTATCTTTCTTTCTAACTAATCTTTCTTTCTTTCTTTCTTTTCTAACTAATCTATTTCTTTCTAACTAATCTTTCGTTCTTTCTAACTAATCTTTCTATCTTTTTCTTTTTTCTCTTTCTTTCTAATCTTTCTTTCTTTCTTTCTAATCTTTCTATCTTTCTTTCTTTCTTTCTCTCTTTCTAATCTTTCTTTCTAACTAATCTTTCTTTCTTTCTTTTCTAACTAATCTATTTCTTTCTAACTAATCTTTCTTTCTTTCTAACTAATCTTTCTTTCTAACTAATCTATTTCTTTCTAACTAATCTTTCTTTCTTTCTAACTAATCTTTCTTTCTTTCTTTCTTTCTTTCTAACTAATCTTTCTTTCTAACTAATCTTTCTTTCTTTCTAATCTTCCTTTCTAACTTTCTTTCTTTCTAATCTTCCTTTCTAGTCTTCCTTTCTAACTTTCTTTCTTTCTTTCTTTATAACTAATCTTTCTTTCTAACTTTCTTTCTTTTTAACTAATCTTTCTATCTTTCTTTCTTATCTTTCTTTCTAACTAATCTTTCTTTCTTTCTTTCTTTCTTTCTTTCTTTTCTAACTAATCTATTTATTTCTAACTAATCTTTCTTTCTTTCTAACTAATCTTTCTATCTTTTTCTTTTTTCTCTTTCTTTCTAATCTTTCTTTCAATCTTTCTTTCTTTCTTTCTTTCTTTCTAACTAATCTTTCTATCTTTCTTTCTCTCTTTCTAATCTCTCTTTCTAACTAATCTTTCTTTCTTTCTTTTCTAACTAATCTATTTCTTTCTAACTAATCTTTCTTTCTTTCTAACTAATCTTTCTTTCTAACTAATCTTTCTTTCTAATTAATCTTTCTTTCTAACTAATCTTTCTTTCTTTCTAACTTTCTTTCTTTCTTTATAACTAATCTTTCTTTCTAACTTTCTTTATTTTTAACTAATCTTTCTATCTTTCTTTCTTATCTTTCTTTCTAACTAATCTTTCTTTCTTTCTTATCTTTCTATCATCTAACTATTTCTATCTATCTATCATCTGACTATTTTATCTATCTATCTATCTATCTATCTATCTATCTATCTATCTATCATCTGACTATTTTATCTATCTATCTATCTATCTATCTATCTATCTATCTATCTTTTTCTTTTTTTTCTTTCTAACTAATCTATCTTTCATTCTTTCTTTCTTTCTTTCTAACTAATCTATCTTTCTATCTTTCTTTCTAACTAATCTATCTTTCTTTCTTTCTTTCTTTTCTAACTAATCTATCTTTCTTTCTTTTCTAGCTAATCTATTTCTTTCTAACTAATCTTTCTTTCTTTCTTTCTTTCTAACTAATCTTTCTTTCTAACTAATCTTTCTTTCTTTCTAATCTTCCTTCCTAACTTTTTCTTTTTTTCTTTCTTTCTTTATAACTAATCTTTCTTTCTAACTTTCTTTCTTTTTAACTAATCTTTCTATCTTATCTTTCTTTCTAACTAATCTTTCTTTCTTTCTTTCTTTCTTTTCTAACTAATCTATTTCTTTCTAACTAATCTTTCTTTCTTTCTAACTAATCTTTCTATCTTTTTCTTTTTTCTCTTTCTTTCTAATCTTTCTTTCAATCTTTCTTTCTTTCTAACTAATCTTTCTATCTTTCTTTCTTTCTCTCTTTCTAATCTTTCTTTGTAACTAATCTTTCTTTCTTTCTTTTCTAACTAATCTATTTCTTTCTAACTAATCTTTCTTTCTTTCTAACTTATCTTTCTTTCTTTCTTTAACTAATCTTTCTTTCTAACTAATCTTTCTTTCTTTCTTTCTTTCTTTCTTTCTTTCTTTCTAATCTTCCTTTCTAACTTTCTTTCTTTCTTTCTAACTAATCTTTCTTTCTAACTTTCTTTCTTTTTAACTAATCTTTCTATCTTTCTTTCTTATCTTTCTTTCTAACTAATCTTTCTTTCTTTCTTTCTTTCTTTCTTTTCTAACTAATCTATTTCTTTTTAACTAATCTTTCTTTCTTTCTAACTAATCTTTCTATCTTTCTTTCTTTTTTCTCTTTCTTTCTAATCTTTCTTTCTTTCTAACTAATCTTTCTATCTTTCTTTCTTTTTTCTCTTTCTTTCTAATCTTTCTTTCAAGCTTTCTTTCTTTCTTTCTTTCTTTCTTTCTAACTAATCTTTCTTTCTTTCTAACTAATCTTTCTATCTTTCTTTCTTTCTCTCTTTCTTTGTAATCTTTCTTTCTTTCTTTCTTTCTAACTAAACTTTATTTCCCACTAGAAACACCCTAGCAACTTTAAATTACTTCAAACTATACTTTAAACTACTTTAAACTATATAAAACTTTAAACTAATTCAAACTTTAAACTATTTTAAACTTTAAACTAATTTAAACTTCAAACTAATTTAAACTTCAAACTAATTTAAACTTTAAACTCCTTTAGAATTCAGACTAATTTAAACTTTAAACTAATTCAAACTTTAAGCTACTTTAAACTACTTTGAAATTCAAACTAATTTAAACTTTAAACTACTTTAAACTTCAAACTTCTTCAAACTTATTGGTCAAAACTTTCACAAGCCAACTTAAAGTTTGTCTCAACGAACTTTTTCTAGTTTATACATGAGATACCCATAGCTTTACCCTGCTCTTAAGAAAGCACACACAAACACTCAATAATCATAAATGCTACACTAAATCTTTAAATCCTGGGAATTAAACAAATTTGTTAAATATAAGATTTACGGTAAAAACAAGCAATCACTTAACAATTTCGCAGTTAATGAAGTACACGTTTTTCATTCCATATTGCTTCATGTATTTGCACAATCTGTATTGTTAGAAAAATCTGTCATCACTGGAATTCTTGTAAGAACAGATTGACATCAATTAGAAGTCAAATCAACCTTTGCCACTGCAGTTATATTGTATAAAACTCTGACTACAGCTATGGCATAACAGTCATGTTTAAAATACTATAATGATTAACCAATATCATCCAATATCCAATAGCAGCCATATCACCCTGTAGCCCAAGACTGGCCGCCCACTGAAGCTAAGCAGGGCTAAGCCTGGTTAGTATCTGGATGGGAGACTCCTGGGAAAGCTAGGTTGCTGCTGGAAGAGGTGTTAGTGAGGCCAGCAGGGGGCGCTCACCCTGTGCTCTGTGTGGCCAGCAGGGGGCGCTCACCCTGTGCTCTGTGTGGCCAGCAGGGGGCGCTCACCCTGTGCTCTGTGTGGGGACGCTCACCCTGTGCTCTGTGTGGCCAGCAGGGGGCGCTCACCCTGTGCTCTGTATGGCCAGCAGGGGGTGCTCACCCTGTGCTCTGTGTGGCCAGCAGGGGGTGCTCACCCTGTGCTCTGTGTGGCCAGCAGGGTGCGCTCACCCTGTGCTCTGTGTGGCCAGCAGGGGGCGCTCACCCTGTGCTCTGTGTGGCCAGCAGGGGGCGCTCACCCTGTGCTCTGTGTGGCCAGCAGGGGGCGCTCACCCTGTGCTCTGTGTGGCCAGCAGGGGACGCTCACCCTGTGCTCTGTGTGGGGGCACTCACCCTGTGCTCTGTGTGGCCAGCAGGGGGTACTCACCCTGTGCTCTGTGTGGGTCCTAACGCCCCAGTATAGTGATGGGGACACTATACTGTCAAAGAGCACCGTCCTTTGGATGAGACGTTAAACCGAGGTCCTGACTCACTGTGGTCATTAAAAATCCCAGGATGTCTTTCGAAAGAGAAGGGGTGTAACCCTGGCATCCTGGCCCAATTTGCCCCTTGGCCTCTGTCCATCATGGCCTCCTAATCATCCCCATATACTGATTGGCTTCATCACGGTCTACTCTCCAGCCGTAAGCTTGTGTGTGTGTGTGTGTGTGTGTGTGAGATGCTGCACACTGTGGTGGTTGAGGAGATACCCCCCCCCCCCCTTCAAAGTAAAGCGCTTTGAGTGCAGAGAAAACTGTTATGTAACAAATTATTATTATTATTTATATTTATTATATCATACTAAAATAAATAAGGTATAAAGAATAACATCCAGTCATGGTTTATCTTCAAATAATGAACATTTGAACACAATTTTAACACAAGCAAACAATACACAATATAAATAAGTATAAACAATGTAAAAACAAAAACAAACAAAAAAACAACAACATTGGGCCAGCTGGGGAACGATCAGCCATGCAAGAGTGGGTTTTTTAGGCTCTCCCAAACACTGGAGATGGAATTATTCCAGATGTCATAAAATGACAAAAGTCTTCATATTCATGCCCAATGGGCAACTTCAAGGTAATGGCACAAGTGTTTGCTTCTGGGAACACCCGCCGGTTGCCATTCAGGTCCTCGTGAAGAAATCTAACAGTAGGGTTCTCTCCGAATCCAAATGGAGGTATGGCAGATGCCCCAGAAGCAAACACAAGCACATCTTCTAGGGTGATTTCAATCTTTTCTCCACCTTCTACCTCCACCGCTGCATCTCCATCTGTAACATACAAACCAAAGAAACAATCTAAAAAAACTGATCGACACACAAACATTCTAATCATTAACACATACAGTTGCAACCTGACATTTGACACATTTACACATTTGTGATGTTGTAATGTCATATTGTATATTATGAGCATTTACTTTTATATAAATATTTTGAGAACTGGTCATTATGTTTAAGAGCCAATATTTTGTTGTTGTTGTTGCTACTGTTTTTGCATATAATAAAATATTGCAATTTAATAACAAATGACAGAAATGTCAATTAATTAATTTAATTATTTAAAACAAATGTTTTAAAACTAAGAAACTGAACAATAAAAAACACAAGTTGTTTTTTTAAATCAACTGACAAGAACTAAACATGTTTGTTAATCAACCAGGTGTGCAGGTATTGGATGATGGTGGACGATGGTGTTTATTCAAACTACAGCCCAGCCATTGTGGTTCTTCCAAATTGAGTGAGGGTACAAAAATACATGTCATAATTACATATAGCTTTACCAAATGATTACATTTCACTATCAATATTGGATTACATGCCTGCTTGCTGTCATCTTCACTCTGTGGAATAAATGACCTGTCTGGTTCACAAATCTCTCTGCCTCTGAGTCCGGCTTCCCGTTACAGTTGGATTTGTATCATTAGATACTTACAATTAAAAGGTGTTATCGAGCAATCCTCAATACAAAGTCACTGACTTAATAGTGGGGATGTGCCTGAAGCTCAAATTCCATGTTCAGAAAAGAAAATTAAACATTCTACAGAGCGCCTACATGATAGAAAAAAATATGAGATGGGAGGAAAAATATATATTTCAATGTATTTCCCGTTCTCTGCAATTATACATTTGGGTAATTATATTGTATATAATTTGCTCCGTAGAATTCATTATATTCATATTTAGGCTTATAGCATAACTTGCAAATATATTCAATTAAAAAAACAATATAGTAAATTTATAATTATATGAACTCACCTTCAACTTGAATTATCCAGTCCCGCCAGTAGCCAATTGCGACCTCCTCCAAAGCTCTCCTACTGCTTCCTCTTTGAGAATACTCAATTGTGAAGAGGTCAAGTAAGGAGGCAGCCAACAAGGTGGGTCCTCCACCACAAAACAGTTCCTTCATAGGTGAAGAGTGCACCTCTAGGGCATGTACAAATATATGTGTGTGTGTGTGTGTGTGTGTGTGTGTGTGTGTGTGTGTGTGTGTGTGTGTGTGTGTGTGTGTGTGTGTGTGTGTGTGTAAAATCAACAGTAGGGTTATATCGATATTTGGCATGCAAAACAAATTTACTGACAGGTAACAAATAGTTAATCTTACTGTTTTAGGGGCATCTCCATCCGTCCCTCCACATAATGTGTTAGTGCTGCCTGGACCAGATCATCTCTTTCCTGTAGGCTTGAAACCCTACACATGTGGAGGCTGTTTGATGGCTGTGTGGGCCTCTTCGATGGTCTCTGCCCTTTGGATCTAAAAGTTGAAGTTGGTAAGATAAGATAAGAGGTTCTATTAAGATTATAGCCCTTTTGTTTCTGTCAATGTGAACGGTTTATGGCAATAAAAAAATAATACTCTTATTCAGTTTTCTGTTTTTGTTTTAAGTTTTCTGGATTCCATTTTAATTGTATAATACAAATTTGATAATCAAAAAGCTTGAATTCATAAAAACAATTTATTTCTCTTTAAAAATCGATTTTTGGAATTTTATTTTTCTACATAAATTGTGTTTGAAATTGTGAAATTGTAATTTTTTTTAAAACATATTTAATATTAATCACTTTATTAATGTTTTTACTTTACATTTTTGCAGTGTTGGTTGGATTTAAGTTATTTTTTAAATTTATATAAATACATTTATAAAAGTTTTTAAAAATAGGTTTTTATAAAAAACACCTTTTTATGTAAAATTCACTTTAATAAAAGATCCACATTTCTCATTTTCATTCACACAATGTTCACGCCCACATTTCTAAGAAATTTCTTAGAATTTTGTCACTAGGAGCTACTCTTTTCATTAAGATTTTTTATGAATGCGGACCCAGGGCATTTGAACTACAGCCAGCCAGTAGATGGCTTCAAAACTTTACTCAATAGCACATTTGCCATTTCCTCATCTTTTCACAAGTTTTTTTATTTAGATTTATGTTTAGAAATTATAATTATATAAGTATAAATATAATTATTATAACAATAAAAATTACTTTTTTTCAAAATGTATCATTGTGCGAGTTTGAATATAGTGGGTATCAACTTCTTATACTTGTTTTTTTTCCCCCAGAAATATGTGGCCATAACTAGCAATCCCTCATCAATACCCACTCATCAGACGTAACACAAAATAAATAAATAAATAAATAAATAGATAGATAGATAGATAGATAGATAGATAGATAGATAGATAGATAGATAAATAAAGCACAATAGCAAGAGGGTATTTTGGCCCAGAGGTTGCAATTTTGATGACATTACAGATTCCACATTCTGCATCAACAAGACCAAAGTCGGATTTGTAACTTACCTTGTATAGTTGATCATGCAGCTCTGTGTCATCAACCTCTGTAATGTCCACTGGGGGAGCAGGGAGTCCTGACAGCTGTGTAAATAGCCGTCTGGACAGCACACGGGGTCCCACCCCACCATGGACAAGACAGACGAAGAACATCATGCCCAACACCTTGTAAGTTCCCCTGGACAAGCCTAGAACAATTTGCATGAAAAGACATTTTTTCTCTGTCTTCCAATTAGGGGTTTTAAGGTTTGTGGAAACTAACTTAAGCTTTGAAATCTCTGAATTGTCCCCCAGTATTAATTAAAAACATGTCCTATTATAGTAAGTTGGAATTACATGTGGTAAAAGGCAATGCATTGTCTTTTATGTTTAGATTAATATAAAGCTTTTTACATTTAAAGCAATTTATTATGTATTGCACTCCACAATCACATGTACAGGCATGTACATGTGACTGAGTGTGACAATCACATGTGACGTGATTGTGTATTATACTTATATATATATATAAAAAAAAAAAAATATATATATATATATATATATACTAAAAAATATATTTATTTATTACACAACAGATGTACCTACCAAGAGAATCAAGAGCAAGGCTCTTGGAGTTCTGGGGCCCCACAAAGTAGTGTGACTCCACGACTGATTTCATGAGGAGCCTTATAAATTCCCGGTTAGGTCCACCACTATCAACTGAGCCCTCCCCAGTTCCACAAGTATCTACAAACACGACATCCAACCGTTTCGAGGGATTAAAGGCCCGCCTCCTGAAGGTCCTCATAGCACTCTCCAGAACATTGGACCTTACTACATTTACACAATTGGACATGGGGCCAGGCTCAGCAAGTTCAGCTGCTGACTGTAGACTTCGCAACAATCCCTTCAAATCATGACTGGAAAGCAAAGTAATCACAGCAATGTTATCCATATGCAATTATATGGCATACATATGCAATTATATGGCTAACTAATTAACCATATTTAATGTTAGCAATTATGGCATGTTTTGGGAAAAAAAGGCAACCCAACTGGTCTAATTAAAGGTTAAAGACTAGGCCCATTTTGCTCGTGTTTACCAAAGGTGACAAAATTTATGTAGGATGCTATACATTTTCTTATCCATGAATGCCTTCTAATTTTTTACTTTGCTTGTCTCTAGAATGTTAAAGAGAAAAACAAAATATAAAGGCTAGAAGAAAATTAATTTAATAAATATAAGTATTTTAAATATATAAAGATAAAGAACAGGATACCTGATGTTCCTTCTCCTGCACTATGTTCCTCTCCTCCACTTAATAAATGCTTGACTCTGGCATCAAAGCCCTTTTGTGTCAGCTCATCTACAAATCAGGAAGAAGTAAATACAATTTGTATAAGTTTCCATTCTATGCACATGTAATGATAAAATATCCTTATTAAAATATCATAAAATAGCCCATTACATAGCATTATACAGTCGTTGTCTTAGACTGTCATAAGCCTTCACCTTATCCATATTTCTGTTCTGAAAACGTTGTAATACAATTTGACGTTAGCATTTTACCAGAGGTGGAAATAGCTGATTTAGTGATATTCACTGAGCGGACTGACGTCTGGGGTGAGGGGAGATGGTACCCTCAATCAGGGGCGTAGCCATCATTTCAAAAGTGAGGGGGACAGAATGTCAAGTGTAATACCATTTTTTTTTCAGACTTTTGTTGACAGGTTAATTGGCTTAATATGCTATTTATTTTTAAAGCAAAAAAACAGAAAGAAAGAAATGCAGATGTTCAGTACTTTATATTTCACACGCAGGGTTTTTCCCGGCTTAAAACGAGGCGGAGGTGGTAAAATCCTGATCATGTATTTTAATTAGATAATAACATTTTTATTTTTCGTAGACCATCATTTAGCCTACTGTGTTTCCCACAGTATTTTTGTAGGTGGATCTCGGTACTTCTAAATTCATTAATCTGGTGCACTTTGAGTCCCCCGAATCCACTGTTAAATAAATAATCCACCCGTCAACCGCCCAAACATATGATATTCTCTGATTTAGATATCTGATCATCGCATTACAATTATTCAAATTATAAGTGTTACTGTTAAGCATGATAATATGGTTAAATATCAAACTGAAGTAGGCTGATTTAAAAATAACATTTACTTAAAAGTTCTTCTTTTGGCAAAATAACATTTCCTTAATAGCCTAAAGTCTGTCTTACTAAACTAAAACTTTCCAATTGAAAACCTTCAAACGTCAAGCTTTTAAAAATACTTCAAACTTTCTAGTTAGGCTTTTCAAGAGAACTTAAAGTTTGTCTACAAACTTTTTTATCTAATTGTAAAGTGTTACCGAATTATGGTAAACATCATAGTCTACACATGTTATTGCCTGATTCAAGCAGATCGTGGCTGTTAATGCATGAACATACAAATTCAGCATTAACAATCACCATGTTTATTCTAATTTGAAGGGCTTTGATAACATATCTGTGAAAATAAAAAACATTACGAATAAAAAAAGATTGAAAATAGTGCACGTTTGTGCGGGTATAGTGAATGTTTTCAATTTACAACAAAACTTGTTAATTATTCAACAAGAGAAATAGGCAGAGTTATTCATCATTGTGCAACACAATTCGGATACCACATGACAACTTACAGTGCTTGACTTTTTCGTGAAAAAGGAGTGAAGAGTTTTTTTGCCGTTTTGAACTCTATGAAACTGATGGATTCGGCGCGGGTGCGAGCATGGGCGTGTCGTAAGCTAATGCACGAGTGACTGATTACCATGGAAGCGTGAAAGTCACGTATGTAGATAGACTATCCTTGACTCTTTGGATTTTAAATCTCGATGTAGGGCAGGCTATACACACCCGCGGAAACCTCAGCTTGTCATAGACACATTTGCCCTATGAAAAAGTGCGGGGGACGAATTTACATTTTATAAAAAGAGGGGGGGACACGTCCCCCCTGTCCCCCGCGTAATCTACGCCCATGCTCTCAATGATCTTTCAGATGCAATTAAATATAAAAAACTTTTATTCGCCTATCTATAATAATATATAACAATATAAAATAATTCACTTATTTCCATCCGTCACCATCCCTCTTTTGTGAGTCTAACGCTATTGATTTGTTTTAAAAATGTTTAAATCAAGAAGTTTTAATCAAGCAGTCTAATAGCTCAAAAGAACGCTTTAACTTTACGATCGTCAAAACTATCGATAGTTTGCCAAGCTAGTTGAAATATGTCATCTAACTTTTTAAACGTGCAAATAAAACTCGCGAAATGCATGTTCTCTTCTGTATACATATAAATATATAAATATATCACGAGGGGTTACCTCCTCCATCAGCTATTGTTGTATCTGATCTGAACTGCGTACATGTGACGTCACATGGGGCGGGGCAATGCGAATCTCTAAACTCCACCTGAGTCCGTTTCGCCCGATGCCTTTATGTCTGATGCCTTATAGTCTAATGCTGTTTCGTCTGATGCCTTTATGTCTGATGCCTTATAGTCTAATGCTGTTTCGTCTGATGCCTTTATGTCTGATGCCTTATAGTCTAATGCTGTTTCGTCTGATGCCTTTATGTCTGATGCCTTTATGTCTGATCCCTTATAGTCTGATGCTGTTTTGTCTGATGCCTTTGTCTGATGCCTTTTAGTCTAATGCTGTTTCGTCTGATGCCTTTATGTCTGATGCCTTTATGTCTGATGCCTTATAGTCTGATGCTGTTTCATCTGATGCCTTTGTCTGATGCCTTTTAGTCTAATGCTGTTTCGTCTGATGCCCAGGGTTGGGGAGTAACGGAATACATGTAACGGCGTTATGTAATCAGGATACAAAAATCCAGTAAATGTAATTTGTTACAGTTACGTCAAAAAACGTAGTAATCAGATTATAGTTACTTTTTGAAAAAAGGGGGGATATTTCAGGATTACAATGGTTTAATTTAAAACTAAATAAATCTGTATTTTGGCATAATAACATTATATTAAGCATTGCTTGATTAATGCTCACGAGTCACGACACGAGTCACGTGTGCCACCCGCTGGTGCATGCACAAAATAACAGCTCTCTACAACAATCTCCTCAGACACAGATTGAATCACTGCTGCTAGAAACGATGCTGCCCACGGGGGTGGATGAGATCCGCCCTGAGTACCTCAAGTCTCTGGATGTTGTGGGGCTGTCTTGGCTGACACGCCTCTGCAGCATCGCGTGGCGGTCGGGGACAGTGCCTCTGGGATGGCAGACCGGGGTGGTGGTCCCTCTTTTTAAGAAAGGGGACCGGAGGGTGTGTTCCAACTACAGGGGGATCACACTTCTCAGCCTCCCTGGGAAAGTCTATGCCAGGGTACTGGAGAGGAGAATACGGCCGATAGTGGAACCTCGGATTCAGGAGGAACAGTGCGGTTTTCGTCCAGGCCGTGGAACACTGGACCAGCTCTATACTCTCTACAGGGTGCTGGAGGGTTCATGGGAGTTTGGCCAACCAGTCCACATGTGCTTTGTGGATTTGGAGAAGGCATTCGACTGTGACCCTCGCGGCGGCCTGTGGAGGGTGCTCCGGGAGTATGGGGTCCGGGGTCCTTTGCTAAGGGCTGTCCGGTCCCTTTATGACCGAAGCAGGAGCTTGGTTCGAATTGCCGGTTGTGACGACCTGTGTCTTTAATGGGGTTTTCCCCAGTATTGGATGGATTTCTCCACCCTCTAACTGATTGCATCAGTGACACCTGCTGCCAACTTCCCTTTTCCCCCTTTAAAAGAAGCAAGACGGATGGCAGACGGCGGGCGACCTATTTGATTTGATTTGCGTTTGGTTATGTTTCTTTTGCATGCATCACGACACTACAGCACATTACATTTCCACACAGTCACCTAGCATGATACTACTGACTCCTGACTGCTACATTACACAGTTTTTGTATAATTTTCCTTGTGTTAATAAATAACTTTCTTTAGTCTAAAAGTCTAAAACTTGTTCCTAAATTTAATGATACTGATCCGGATGTTTTTTTTACTATGCTTGAACGTGTCGCTGAGATACAAGGTTGGTCTAAAGCAAACTGAGTTTTGTTGTTGCAAAGTGTATTGGTTGGTAAAGCGCAGTTAGCTTTTTCTGCTTTAAGTACAGAGGAGTGTAGAGACTATGAAACCGTTAAGTCCGCAGTGTTGAAAGTATACGAGTGTGTACCTGAAACCTATCGACAACGATTTAGGTCGTGTAAAAAGAGTCAGGGGCAGACTCATTTAGAGTTTGTGCGAGATTTAAGACGACATGTTACACGTTGGTGTGCTTCGCTTGATGCTAGTACATTTGAGGATTTGCTTGAATTGGTCATAGTTGAACAGTTTAAAGTTTCCGTTTCTGATCAAATTGCGACGTATATCAGTGAGCATAAAATTCAGTCTCTGGAGGAGGCAGCGTCGTTGGCGGATGATTTTGTGCTCACTCACAAAAATGTTGCTATTGGTTGGAGAGCATGTGAAGTGAGCACAAATCGCTTTACAGATACTACACAGAGTGGTCGCATTTCTTTAGGGAAGTTTGATCCGTCTAAAACGTGTAACTACTGTCGGGGAAAAGGGCATTGGAAAGGGGACTGCCCTATTCTTAAGGATAAAAATAAACGTACTGATGTGAATAAGTTTAAGCCTGCTGCAGTTGCAAATTCTGTCAATTTGAGTGATGCTGAGACTAATGAAATTCAACTGTCTAATGATTATTTGTCCACTTATGCTCCTTTCATTACAGAAGGCCGAGTGTCATTGTCGGATGGAGTTGAAGTTCCAGTTAGAATTCTGCGTGATACGGGAGCTATGGATTCTTTCATTTTGGAATCCATTTTACCGTTTTCAGTGCAATCTGAAACGGGTGATAGTGTTTTAGTTCGAGGAATGGGCTTAAATACGTTAACAGTTCCTATTCATAAAGTCAATCTTCACTCTGATTTAGTGACTGGTGAAGTAGTAGTGGGATTGCGTCCTGCTTTACCAATTGAGGGTGTTCATCTAATCTTGGGAAATAAATTAGCAGGAGACCGGGTGTGGGCAAATGCATCCCCAGCTCCCATGGTTTCATCTAGTGCAGAGCTGATTCAGCAGAAAATGGTTGTAGACCCTGTGGGTGTTGTAACTCGCGCTATGACTAAAAATGTTGAGCATTTGGAGGCTCAAGGAAAAGAGTTAAATACGTTAGGTACTTTTTTGCCTATACCTGATTTGTCTGCTCTGTCTTTTCCTCTGTCTGCAGATGAGCTGAGTAAAGAACAACACTCGGATTCCTCCTTGGTTGAGCTGATTACCTCTGCACTTCATGACAGTGATGTACCAGATATGGCTAGAGGCTATTTTGTACAAGATGGTTTGTTGTTGAGGAAATGGAGTCCTCATGGTGAGAATTTTGTTGGGGATCCTATTGTTCAGGTAGTGGTTCCCACAAAATTTCGGCATGCTGTGTTGGAAGTCGCACACGAAAAGTCGGGTCATTCTGGGGTGCGTAAGACCTATGAGTTTTGCAATATTTTTTTTGGCCACGTTTAAAACGCAACGTTTCAGCATACATCAAATCATGTCACGTTTGTCAGGTAACTAGTAAGCCGAATCAAAAACTGAAACCGGCTCCGTTACATCCAATTTCTGCAAATTGCGACCCCTTTGAACACATTATTGTGGATTGCGTGGGTCCTCTGCCGTGTTCAAAGTCGGGAAGCAAATACTTGCTTACTGTCATGTGTCTAGCCACACGTTTCCCTTCGGCCGTACAATTACGTCACGATCAATTGTAAGAGCTTTGTCACAATTTATGTCACTTTTCGGCATTCCAAAAATCGCTCAGAGTGATCAGGGTACTAATCTTACCTCTCATCTCTTCCAACAAGTTCTAAAACAGCTAAAAATCAAGCATAATTTTGCTAGTGTGTATCATCCACAAAGCCAAGGAGCATTAGAGAGATTTCATCAAACTTTGAAGTCTCTCCTTCGTGCTTATTGTGTACAGTTGGATAGAGATTGGGAGGATGGTTTGCCCTGGTTACTACTGGCTGCACGTGAGGTTGTGCAAGAAAGCACTGGATTTAGTCCTAACGATTTAGTTTTTGGTCACAAAAGTCGTGGGCTTTTGGCTGTGCTACAAAATGAGGTCAAAGTTTCTGACTCGCCGAAAAATTTGTTGTCGTACGTCTATGGATTTAGACAGAGGTTGATTCAGGCTAGAACACTGGCCAGAAATAAACTTGAAAAAAAACAGGAAGGCATGAAACGGTTGTATGACCTCAAAGTGGAACGTCGTATTTTTGAGCCAGGAGACCAGGTCACGTCTTTTGCTTTCTTCTCCTTTCGAAGCTAAATTTGAAGGCCCGCATGTCGTAAAACATAAATTGAGTGACGAAAATTATGAGGTTGCAACTCCACATCGGAGAAAGTCAACCCAGTTATATCATGTGAACTTACTGAAACCCTATTATGAGAAGTCTAGTGCAGAGGTCAACCCTGTTCATTCTGCTCTTTTTGCGGTTTCAGATGTTAAAGATGGCCTTTGTTCCGGGCAAAGAGAGAGTGAGGGTAAAGAAACAGATGATGGTATTTTACGTGGACGTTTAAATAATTCTGAATCTCTGGAAAAACTAAATGTTACTCTTGCCCATTTGTCTCCTTTGCAGATAGCAGAATTGAGTACCCTTTTGCAGAGTTTCCCTGAGTTATTTGGAGATACGCCGTCTCGAACGGACTGGGCTGAGCACGATATTGATGTGGGTAATGCTTCCCCTATCAAGCAGCGTTATTATCGTGTGTCACCAGAAAAACGAGAGTTGATGGAAGCAGAAATTAAGTATATGCAGGAAAATGAGATTGCTGTTCCTTCATGTTCAGAATGGGCATCTCCTTGTTTGTTAGTCGGAAAACCTGATGGGTCCGTTAGGTTTGTACAGATTTTAGAAAAGTCAATACTGTGACAAGACCTGATTGTTTTCCACTCCCTCGGGTGGAAGACTGCGTTGACCAGGTAGGTTCGGCTAAGTATGTGACTAAACTTGACTTGCTAAGAGGTTACTGGCAAGTGCCTTTGACACGGCGAGCTCAAGAAATCTCCTCCTTTGTCACTCCATCAGGCCTTTATTCTTACAAAGTCATGAGTTTTGGACTGCGAAATGCGCCTGCCACCTTTCAACGTCTGATGAACCGTGTGGTATCAGGCCTTGACGGGTGTGCTGTGTATTTGGACGATCTTGTTGTGTTCAGTGACAGTTGGGACTTGCATTTAAAACGTTTGCGTGCAGTTTTGAGTCGTCTGTCGGAAGCCAGCTTGACTGTGAATTTGGCAAAGTGCAACTTTGCTCAGGCCACTGTGACATACCTTGGTAAAGTGGTCGGAAATGGTGAAGTCCGACCGTTGAATGCAAAAATCCAGGCTGTTCAAGAGTATCCTGCCCCTACTACCAAAAAAGAGCTTATGCGCTTTTTGGGTTTAGTGGGTTATTACCGTTCTTTTTGTTGTAACTTTTCATCAGTTGTCGCACCACTTACCGATCTTTTGAAAGCCAAGACAAAGTTCATATGGTCTTCAAATTGTGTGCTAGCTTTTGAAAATGTTAAATCTCTATTGTGTTCATCTTCTGTCCTTGCTGCTCCTTGCTTTGAAAGGTCATTCTCTTTGCAGGTTGATGCGAGTCAGGTTGGAGCTGGAGCTGTCCTCCAACAGGCTGATGAGCTGGGGGTGGTTCGGCCTGTCAGTTTCTTTTCGCGCAAGTTTAATTCATACCAACTAAATTATTCTGTGGTGGAAAAAGAGGCTTTGGCTTTGATTTGGGCATTACAGCATTTTGACATCTATGTTGGATCAAGTCAACCCGTTGTCATTTATACCGACCATAACCCACTGACGTTTTTAAATTCTCTTCACTGCCCGAACCAAAGGCTCATACGTTGGTCCTTGTTTCTCCAGGCTTATTGCCTTGACATTCGACACATCAGAGGGTCTGAAAATGTTGTGGCAGATGCCCTGTCACGTGCCCTATGATTGATGTTTAATGTGTAGCGTAACTTATTATTATTATTTTTTTGTCTTGCCCTGGCTGCTGTTCTTGGTCCTTAGCTTCTTGGAAGTTATGGGGCTTGCTTTTTGGCTCAATTGTCTTGTTTGTTTGCAGGGATTCTTGACAGACCCCTGTTTTAAGGGGAGGAGTGTGACGACCTGTGTCTTTAATGGGGTTTTCCCCAGTATTGGACGGATTTCTCCGCCCTCTACCTGATTGCATCAGTGACACCTGCTGCCAACTTCCCTTTTCCCCCTTTAAAAGAAGCAAGACGGATGGCAGACGGCAGGCGACCTATTTGATTTGATTTGCGTTTGGTTATGTTTCTTTTGCATGCATCACGACACTACAGCACATTACATTTCCACACAGTCACCTAGCATGATACTACTGACTCCTGACTGCTACATTACACAGTTTTTGTATAATTTTCCTTGTGTTAATAAATAACTTTCTTTAAAAGTTCGGTTTTCTCGTGTGTCCCAATTTTGTTGCGTCCCTTTTGAGCCACGGGGCGTAACACCGGTAGTAAGTCAGACTTCTTCCCGGTGCATGTTGGACTCCGGCAGGGCTGCCCTTTGTCGCCGGTTCTGTTCATAGTTTTTATGGACAGAATTTCTAGGCGCAGCCAGGGGCCGGAGGGTGTCAGGTTTGGGGACCGCGCGATTTTGTCTCTGCTTTTTGCGGATGATGTTGTCGTGTTGGCCCCTTCACACCAGGACCTTCAGCATGAACTGGGACGGTTTGCAGCCGAGTGTGAAGCGGCTGGGATGAAAATCAGCACCTCCAAATCCGAGGCCATGGTCCTCAGTCGGAAAAGGGTGGCTTGCTCACTTCAGGTTGGTGGAGAGATCCTTCCTCAAGTGCAGGAGTTTAAGTATCTTGGGGTTTTGGTCACGAGTGAGGGAAGGATGGAACGGGAGATTGACAGACGGATCGGTGCAGCTTCTGCAGTAATGCGGTCGATGTACCGGTCTGTTGTGGTGAAGAAGGAGCTGAGCCGTAAGGCAAAGCTCTCGATTTACCGGTCAATCTACGTTCCTACTCTCACCTATGGTCATGAGCTTTGGGTCATGACCGAAAGGACAAGATCCCGGATACAGGCGGCCGAAATGAGCTTTCTCCGCAGGGTGGCTGGCCGATCCCTTAGAGATAGGGTGAGAAGCTCGGTCACTCGGGAGGAGCTCAGAGTAGAGCCGCTGCTCCTCCACATCGAGAGGGGTCAGCTGAGGTGGCTCGGGCATCTGTTCCGGATGCCTCCTGGACGCCTTCCCGGGGAAGTGTTCCAGGCACGTCCCACTGGGAGGAGACCCCGGGGAAGACCTAGGACACGCTGGAGAGACTATGTTTCCCGGCTGGCCTGGGAACGCCTCGGTGCCCCCCCGGAAGAGCTGGAGGAAGTGTCCAGGGAGAGGGAAGTCTGGGCATCTCTGCTCAGACTGCTGCCCCCGCGACCCGGCCCCGGATAAGCGGAAGAAGATGGATGGATGGATGGACTTTTGAAAATTGTATCTTTTCGCCTAGAAGTTTTTCTTCAAAACTATGTGAAAATCGTCCTGCCCACTCATTCACAAACAATAAAATGCTTCAAAATTTGTAAGGTATGTTACGCCCCATGGCTCAAAAGGGATGCAACAAAATGGGGACACACGAAAAAGCCAAACTTTTAAAGAAAGTTATTTATTAACAAAAGGAAAGCTATACAAAAACTGTAATGTAGCAGTCAGGTGTCAGTAGTGTCATGCTAGATGAATGCATGGAAATGTAAGGTGCTGTTGTGTCATGATGCATGCAAAAGGAACATAACCAAACAAATATCGAAATCAAATCAAATAGGCCGCCCTCTCTGCCACCCGTCTTGCTTCTCTTAAAGGTGAAAAAGGAAATTGGCAACAGGTGTAGTAGGGCGGAGTAATCCGTCCAATGATGAGGAAAACCCCATTAAAGACACAGGTCGTCACACAAGTTGTGTAAGAAAGCTGTATGTGAGGCGGCGTGAATCATGAATCATGTTTCACACCTGGAAAGACAAAGACGGAGTTCTGGTTAGTGACCAATGGCGTAAAGACATGACTCCGGGTGCTCCTGCAGAAACTTTTTATAAAGACTATCAGGGTGTTCTCTACCGACGTGGTGTGTACAGATTTTGATATCATAGAGCTTCTTTGATTGTATTAAGTGCTGATATGCCTCCAAAACCCAGAAATACTGACAACCAGACGGCATCGAGAGCGCGGCCTAATGCAGGGGCTACATCCCCGGCCCAACGTGATCCTGCCGGACCGCCGCCTCACGACGGAGATGGCGTTAACACTGTCACAGCTTTGAGTATGGCTTCTGCGGACTTTAACCCTCTGGGGTCCAAGGTGTTTTTGGGGTCCTCGAGGTGTTCTGACATGCTCTGACATTTGTGCTTTTTTCAGTTATTTATAAACATGTTAATGGCAAAGGTGTAAATTCACTCTATATAGCACAAACAGGGTTACCATAATATGTGAGCAAGATTTATGTACATGTTTGTATTTTTGAGAGAATATTGTTTATGCATGGTTATTGAAAAAACTAAAACTTAAAGTCTCTGAAATAAGGCCACAAAACACATACTAAATATGTGTCCACAAGACTTTTGACTAATGGATGTTCTCGCCTAGGATTTTTGCTTCAAAATGATCTAAAAATCATGCTGCCAAATCATTCATATAAAACAATACATTGATTTAAATTTAGTAAAACACTTTTTGTTTGGAAAGGCAATATGCGAAATGGGCATGACTCATGTATAATGGTCTGATTCACACCTGTGAAGACAAAAGACCTGCTTAATGAGCCTGCATAATGAGCTTTTCACAGGTGTGTCACTGAGCCACAAGAAAGAATACAAGGACACAAGAAAAGAAATATATATATATACTACAAAATTGGTTCACAGTTGGAAACATCTAGAAAAAAATAGTATTTTTCCACTTGTATTTTTGCTTGCAAATTGTATAATATCCAAGGTGAACATTTCTAGTAATTGTGTAGTTAATTCTCATACTGTATTTTCAGAAAGTTTTGGATATGTATCCTCTCCCCAAATTTGTCACTAATAAAACACAATACAAATAATTTGAAGAGAAGGCTTATATTGACCTTTTAAGATTTTGTTTACATCTACCTTGTAAATATATTATTTGGTATTTTATTAAAAAGTTTACAATTACAGCAACAATTAAAATAATATTTCAAGTGTAATATTTCTTTGTAAAAACTAAAGTATACATTTTATCATACATATTTCAAAGTTAAGGATTCATTAGTTTGAATAAAGCCTACATTGGAACAAACACTATAATAGCATCCTAGTTGGTGACTTTATTTTTGACAAAGCAAACATAGCCAAATATATTTAACATTTGAGCAGAAATTGGTGAACAAAAGCTTATTCAATGTGGCAGTAGTCTAGTTTACAGTAAACAGTTAATAATCTATCCTAAACTAGTCAACGAAATGTTGTCCTTCATATTTCGTCTGTAACATAGGCATATCGTTTGTTGTTTTTATGAGCCTATATTAGGGCATATAAATATTAATTTGAAGTTTAATACGTTGCTAATACAAAGACATTTTAACGTTATTTCAACATATTTCAATCGATTTTCACTCATCTCAGTATAGCAATAGGGTTTGGTAAAAACTGTTCAGTTCATTCATTCACACACAGACGCGATTCATATTTCAATTCAATTCAATTCAAATTTATTTGTATAGCGCTTTTCACAATACATATTGTTTCAAAGCAGCTTTACAGAAAGTGCATTTCAGAAATGTACGTAAAAAATACAGTTAGTTAATCATCATGTATTAATTTAGGGCATAACATATCGCCGGCGTTGAGTCGTCTCTTCACAGGCGTCGAGTCGTCTCATCGCAGGTGTTGGGGACTCTGAAGTCTCCGTGAGAGGCTGGATACAGACTGTAGCTGAAGAACGCTATTTACCTCGGGACTAGCGTCCCGAGATAACAGCAGAAAAGCAGATGGGAAATAATTAGCGTAGCTGCTGTTCATAATATTAATGCATTCGATCTGATTCAACAGTAGTATAAGAGGCAAGCATTATGTGAATGCTTGGCTGAAGAGATGCGTCTTTAATCTAGTTTTGAACTGGGAGAGCGAGTCTGAGCAACGAACAGTATCAGGAAGGCTATTCCAGAGTTTAGGAGCGAAATGCGAGAACGCCCTCCCTCCTTTAGTGGATCTGGATATCCTAGGAATGACCAGAAGCCTCGAATTTAGGGATCTTAAAGAACGCGATGGATTGTAGGGCGATAGAAGGTCCATTAAATATACAGGAGCTAGACCATTTAGGGCTTTATAGGTCAGTAATAGTACTTTGTAATTGATACGGAACTTAATAGGTAACCAGTGCAGAGATGATAAAATTGGTGTTATATGATCATATTTTCTTGACCTAGTGAGAACTCTAGCAGCTGCATCTGGCACTAACTGTAGCTTGTTTATTGAGGATGTAGGACAACCAGATAATAAAGCGTTACAGTAATCTAGTCTTGAGGTCATGAATGCATGAACTAACTTTTCTGCATCAGAAACAGATAGCATGTTACGTAGCTTAGCAATATTTCTAAGGTGGAAAAAGGCTGTTCTTGTAACATATGAAATATGATTTTCGAAAGACAAGTTGCGGTCTAGTATAACACCCAGGTCTTTTACTGTAGTGGATAAAGTAACTGGACATCCTTCTAAATTAAAGTTGTATTGTACGAGGTTTTGTGGGTAGTTTTTTGGACCAATAAGTAATACCTCCGTTTTATCTGAATTTAATAGCAGGAAATTACACGTCATCCAGCATTTTATATCTTTAAGACACTCTGTCAATTTAGATAAGTTAGTGTTTTCATCTGGTCTTGATGAAGTATATAATTGAGTGTCATCAGCATAACAGTGGAAATTAATTCCATGTTTTCTTATAATATTACCCAGTGGCAGCATATATATTGAGAATAGCAGAGGGCCTAACACCGATCCTTGCGCCACTCCATAGTCTACTGACGTTATCTTCGATTTTTCACCATTTAAACAGACAAAATGGTAACGGTCTGATAAGTACGATCTAAACCAGCTTAATGCCTGTCCCTGAACACCAGTGTAGTTTTGTAGTCGATCCAAGAGTATTTTATGATCTATAGTGTCGAACGCAGCGCTAAGATCGAGTAGAACTAGTATTGAGATACAGCCTTGGTCAGAAGCTAAAAGTAAATCATTTGTAATTTTAACTAGCGCAGTTTCTGTGCTATGATGCGGTCTGAATCCTGACTGAAATTTTTCATAGATATCATTTTCTTGCAAGAAAGAGCACAATTGAGCGGACACAATTTTTTCTAGTATTTTAGATATAAATGGAAGATTTGAAATGGGTCTGTAATTTGCTAAGTTATTTTGATCTAATTGCGGTTTCTTAATAATAGGTTTTATTACTGCCAGCTTAAATATTTTTGGAACATGACCTAAAGATAAAGACGAGTTAATAATATTGAGAAGAGGCTCTTCCACTACAGGTAACACTTCTTTCAGTAGTTTAGTGGGTATTGGGTCTAATAAACATGTTGTTGGTTTCGCTGCAAAGATGAGTTTATTTAGCTCTTCCTGTCCTATAGTTGTAAAGCGGTGTAGTTGTTCTTGAGGGGGGGTAAATATCAAGACTGTTTAAATATTTAAACAGTCTTTTTGCGGTTTACATACACTATGATATCGCGATTAGAACAATAATAAAAAAACGTACTTCTCAGATGGATCCGTTGCTCCTCGAAATGAAAATAAACCAAAACATGTTCTGAGGTAAATGTCCCAGGATTATTCCTCACACAGCCTCGCAAGAAGAAATAGTACATTAATCTGATGATTACATTTGTTGTGTTATCGCGTTTATGAGGGGCGTTGACACTTTGCATGTGCTGCTTCAGATCATTTGCGTTTGAATACCGCGCGCTCTCCGTGGGCGTGTCACATTAGCAGAATAATGAGCTGAGAGAACGATAATGAGATCGGCTGACACCTCTCTCTTTTTTTATAGATTACATAAACAGAGAATATTTATTTTAGTTTTGAATTAGATATTTTAAAAGTACAAACTTAAATGATTATAAAGATACATTGCTCATGCTTGTGTGAATAGTATTCGCTGAGCTTTGTTTAAGTTTAGAGACGTGCTCCAGAAAAAAAGTTAACGGAGACAGAGAGGCAGAAAGCACAGGCTGTTTATTTTCTTCATTTTACAAAAGCACACGGTTTTGATGTTAATGTGAGTGTACACAAAAAAGAAGACCCTCTATAGTTTATAATCATGTATTGATTTTATTTATATGACCAAAAATGACGGAGTATTTTAAGTCTATGTTGCTGCTATGTGGAAAAAAAACAGCAAAACGCGCCGGCGCGTTTCTGGACCCCAGAGGGTTAAAACCAAACTTCTGGTTGCTCTCCGAGAAGAGATGGTAGGCATTTTCAAGTCTGAGTTACAGATGGCTATGACTGAAAACTTATGCCAAATAAAGTCAGAATTGCAAAGTGTGAAAACGGAGCTGATGGCTAACTTAGCCGCTACAAAGTCTGACGTAGGTGAGCTAAGGGTTTGATTGAGACTGTCAAGAGACTGTGATTGAGATGGAGGAATCGTTGTCAACTTGCACAGACAATGTGGCATACCTCAAGAGTAAAATGGAGAGTCTGTCTAATAAAGTTCTGGATCTTGAGAATAAATGTGAAGATCTAGAAGGTAGATCTCGCCACAATAATATCCGTATAATCGGGTTATCTGAGGGATGTGGCACGGTTACCACGGCGTCTACCTCCGCTCTGCTTAAGCGCTTAACTTGGATAAAGCACCTCTTATTGATCGTGCTCATCGATCCTTAAACCCCAAGCCCAAACCCGGAGAGGGGCCACGTCCCATAATAGCACGTTTACATTATTATGCAGATTGTGTTGACATCCTTCAACGTGCCAGGGTCCAGCAGCGGATAAAGATTGGGGGCTCTACAATCTCCATCTTCCCGGATCACACAGCCCGGAAGGCGAGAGCACGCTCTGCCTTTAATGACGTCAGGAGGCAACTCAGGGACATTCCGAGCATACGGTATGGTCTGATATATCCTGCTCTCCTCCGGATCACAACGAGTGGAGGGGTTACAAAGGATTTCACATCCCCTGGAGAGGCTGCTGTTTTTATCAAAACCCTTAAATAGGTGAAGCTGATTTGAGTGCCACCTGCTTACAGAATGACTTTGAACGTTCATGTAACATCAAAGTAAATTTGACTTTGAGACATAATAGTGGCACAAATATTTTATTATTTTGATAAGCAAATATCTTTCTCAGGTTCACACAAGTAGCACTGTTCTAGTTGAATGTACACCCTGTAATTTAAGTTACACATTTTATTATTGTTGTGCAGGAGCTCCTGTTGAGTTTGGTGAAGTATGAAGATGACGGTTAGGTCTAATACACGGAGTTTAGTGGTTCTGCTAATGACTCCTAGTGGAGTCTGCACCGGTATCCTATCATTTGGGGATGGCGTAATAGTAGGCGCGGGGGGAGGGGGGTTTGGATTTATCTACTATCTTTGCCCTTGGAGGTCGAACTGTGGTTGCAGTTTTGCTTGTGATATAAACTAAACATGACTAGTATTAAAGCTTTAAATGCAAGATTCGTTAGTTGGAATATCAAGGGTTTGGGGAGTGCTGTAAAACGCTCAAAGGTGTTTTCTCATTTAAAGCATTTAAAGCCTGATATTGTTTTCCTGCAGGAGACCCACATGCGAAATAATGACCAGGCACGGTTGAGATGTCCCTGGGTTGCGGAGGTTCCAGCTTCAATTCTAAGGCCAGAGGGGTTGCCATTCTGATTAGTAAATCAGTTCCATTTACACAGACCAAAAATAATTTCTGACAAGGACGGCAGGTATTTGATCATTGTAGGGACTATATACCAGGTTCCAGTTCTACTTGTCAACGTATATGCACCAAATTTTGAATAATAGTAAACTACCATCATTAAATGATGTATTTTTTATATTTGGTGGGGACATGAATTGTGTTCTGAATTCTCAGCTAGACTGTTCTAAAGTCAGCTTGAATCAGTCACAAATGGCTAGAACTCTTTGTAGTTTTATGTCCAACAATGGCTACATTGATCCCTGGAGGGTTCGTAATCCAACTGGCAGACAATACTCCTTTTATTCACATGTCCACCAGACATTTTCCCGTATCGACTATTTTTTTATTGATGCCAGACTGATGCCCAAAGTGATAGATACTTGGTATCATCCTATTATTATTTCAGACCATTCGCCTTTAACCTTGGATATTCAATTCTCGTCTGAATCTTGTTTCCCCACCCATTGGAGATTTAACATATCTCTTTTGTCTGATGACAAATTTCATAAATTTATTATAAGTACAATTGAGGATTTTATATCTCTCAACCAATCTGAATCGGAATCCATTTCTAGGACGCTCCTGTGGGAATCTTTAAAGGCAAGGCTACTTACGGGGTCAGATTATTTCTTATTCTGGTCATTTGAAGAAATTAAAATCCAAAAATTATCAGCCGATCTGGAATCTGTGGTTCCCTTTCAGTCGATAACGTCAGACGTAGTCGACGTCGACTGAATGGAGATCACGCCAGGGAGCCTATCATCTTCGAGTACTATTGAACGAGCCAATGGAATTGGCGTGCGTGATTCGTATCACACAGTCCGCCCCCGCGGCGCGGGTATAAATACGGAAGTGGATGCACGCACTAGTTGCCTTTCGCTTCAGAGCCGATCGTTTGATGTCTCTGAAGAGTGCTGTTGTTTACAACGAGCGAGTGTGTTGGTGTTCTTCAGGAAGACTCTCCCAGTGCTGGTGTTCTACAGCGCGAGTGCAGCGGTGATCGCGAGCTTTGAGCTCTCAACTGCTGTTTTAACAGCAACAAATTCTAAAGGTTTGTGTGTGTTGACGGCTGGTTAGATGGCGGAAAGTGAGTGCTTCACTGTTTCAGTTCTCTGTTCAGTGTTGCCGCGGTCATTCCCCTGTGTGCTCTGGCATTGGTGACGGTCCTATTTTCTGAAAGAGTTTTTTTCTGAAAAAGTTTGCGTCTTTTTCAAGATGTCATTCCACCTGTGCGTTTCTGGATGCGATCGTTCCCTTTTTCTCTCTGATGGTCACAATTGTTGCATCACACGTTTGAGCTGTATGTTTATATGTATATAAATATGTATGCATATGTGCTTATATGTTCAGCATGCTGCTCCGATGGGTGATCGGAGGATAGTGATGAATGTCTCGCCCGGTAACCATTCCCTGTGGGCTCCTCACTCCTCCATCACACCGCAGCCGATGGAATTCCTGTTGAGCATGCTGGTCCCTCTGTAATGGACCGATCAGCTGTTTCAATGGGGGTTCCCCCAGAGGATAAGATGTTGATAGCAGCATCGGAGGGTGAGCTGGCCTCTGGAGATGACGACTCGGCTGTGTTATCTCCCTCTGGGAGTGTAACATTGCACGAGCCAGATCCAGAAATGTCAGCTATGCTGAAACGGGCCGCCGAGGCTGCCGGGCTCGAGTGGAAACTCCACCGTGTCCCGTTCAGTCTCGGTTGGAGAATTGGTATCTTGGGGCGGGCCGCGCTGGTTCTCAGCTCGCCGCCCCAGTGCTTTTCTTTTCCGAAATGCATGGAGAGCTTATCAGGTGGTGAACGGCACCTTTCTCTGCCAGAAACTGCCTGAATAGCTTTTCCCCCTCACTACCCTTGATGGAGGAACGGTGAAGGGTTGCGAGGTGTCCCTCCATTGGAGCGGTCTGTCGACACAGGTGCACCTATGTCCGGCGGCCGCTGCCTTTTGGGGGGATCCTCATCTGCACTACAGAGACCGCCCCTGAGCCATTGCAGGCAGTAAGTTAAAAATTCTGTTAAATCAGTTCTCCTGCTCGCATGGTCTCTACTAGAGGGTAGGGACTTGCTCGCTTTCAGTCAACGTATTGTGCCTGGAGTTCGGGCCGGCTAACTCTCACGAACTGAGACCCCGGCCTGGATTGTGCCCAAGGTTCCTACCTCTCCCATAATAGGATCAGGTGGTGAGCCTGCAAGCGCTGCCCGGAGGAGGCAGACCCAGCCCTGGCTTCTCTGTCCGTCCGCTTCATAGCGGTTAGACGTGTACAGAATGCAGCCTTAGACCTCAGACCAGCTCTTATCTGTCAGGATTCAGCAGAGAGGGAAGGCTGTTTCCAAGCAAAGTGGCCCACGGATGTGGTTGCCTTATTTTCGGTGAAAGATTCCAAGATGCTCATGTCCACTTAGGTGTTGAGCTCCTCTATGATGTGTTTTTGCTCCGCCTAGGCGTCGACAGAGTGCTTTGCTGACAGATTAGACTTGGGGGCTGGGCGACACCTAGTTGAATCGCTGCTTCCCGTGGGCTCCCTTCTCATGAAGCCAGTTTCACCGTGAGCCCGGTTCAAGTGTCGGCTTGCTGCGCCATTCCCCTCCTATGGACTGGATACGTGCGCTTTCTACTCTAGTTGAGTTCCCTTAATCCGAACCCTGTTGAGTTCCTCCTTACCCCTCCGACAATGGACGTGCGGAACGTCTGGTGTCAGGCCTACCACTCGTAAGCATTGTGGAACATGTGTTAGGCTGGGTCCATATGTTGCGGTCCCTACGGTGATCCCATATGTGTATTCTTCCACGATACGGCTCCCTACGGCGAGCCCGTGTCTTCCCTCGGCAGAGTCTCTCTGCCGTCTCTGTCCGGTGAGTCTCCCCCCGTCTCAGGCTGGAGCAACCCCACTGACATTCCATATGTTATACTGCCCAGTACTTCCGCCCAGTTCATATGTGTATTCTCCACGTTACCTCCCTCTGGGTAGCATGTGGCTTCCGCAGCGTCCCTTCCTTCAAATGTACGGGGAACGCTTTCCCAGTGGTCCTGTAGGAACAGCAGTGACTTCCCTGGCCTAAGCCCTGTCCTGCTCCGCCTTAAAATTGCGGGGGCATCAGGTGGCTTTTGTCTAGGCACTGGAAGGTGACAGCTTTAGGTTAGGCAAAGGTTATCCCCATTCAGTCAACGTCGACTACGTCTGACGTTATCGACTGAAAGGGAACGGAGGACGTAGTCCCCTTGCCACTACCGCTGGACCACCGCTGACTCCGGGTTACGCTCGACTCCTCAGCGAAAAAGCAACTAGTGCGTGCATCCACTTCCGTATTTATACCCGCGCCGTGGGGGCGGAGTGTGTGATGCGAATCACGCACGCCAATTCCATTGGCTCGTTCAATAGTACTCGAAGATGATAGGCTCCCTGGCGTGATCCCCATTCAGTCGACGTCGACTACGTCCTCTGTTCCCTCCTTCAGGGAAAGGTGGGTTGCATACACAACCAGGACGATCAACAGCTTGCCACCTCCACGTCTCCTGATTTATTAAGGCGGCGTGTGGTATTGAAAACAGAGTTAGATTTGATCACAACTAATGAAGCAGAGCGGTTACTTTTACATTCTCGTGCCAAATACTACGAATATGGAGACAAATCTGGAAGATTACTAGCTCACCAATTGCGTCGACAAGCAGCCTCACGTTTTATACCCCGTGTTAGAGATGAGTCGGGGATGTTGGTGGAGGAACCTGACCTTATTAATTCAGTATTTTCATCCTTTTATAAATCTTTGTATAGTTCTGAATTTACATCGGACCTGACTGATATGGATGCGTTTTTGCAAGACCTAGACTTTCCGGATATGAGCACGGATGCAATTGATCAGTTGGACTCTCCACTGACTACACAAGAACTTACATTGGCTCTACAAAATATGCAAAATAATAAGGCACCTAGGCCAGATGGGTTCCCGGTCGAATTTTTCAAGGCATTCCACAATCAACTCATTCCGTTGTTACATGCTGTTTATGTAGAATCTCTGTCAAATGGCTCTCTTCCTTTCACTTTGAGACAGGCTTCTATTAGAGTTGTTCTGAAAAAGGGCAAGGATCCCGAACTTTGTACCTCTTATAGACCTATCTCTTTGATGAATGTCGATACCAAGGTTCTCGCGAAAGCTTTGGCACGTCGTCTGGAGAAGGTGCTTCCAACAATTATATCTCAGGAGCAGACAGGCTTCATAAAAGGACGTCAGCTTTTTTATAATGTCCGTACTTTATTAAATGTTATCTACTCGAAAGGAACCGCTGCCATTCCAGAAGTTGTAATATCTGTTGACGCAGAAAAGGCATTCGACAGAGTTGAATGGAGTTACTTGTTTGCAGTTTTGACAAAATTTGGTTTTGGTAATGTTTTTATATCATGGATATGCCTTCTCTATACATCACCTTGCGTCTGTATCACAACTAATAATGGTCAATCTAGTTATTTTTCTTTAAATCGTGGCTGTAGACACGGTTGTCCTCTGTCTCCCCTCCTCTTTGCTCTTGCAATAGAACCTTTGTCCATTTATTTGAGGTCTTTCCCCATTTTTAACGGCATTACGCGTTCCTGTGTCGAATTCAATCTTTCTTTATATGCTGACGATCTGCTATTGTATGTCACAAATCCTGTAAGGGCGTGCCCTGCTATCCTTTCTTTTTTTCATAGATTCGGGTCGTTTTCGGGATACAAGATCAATGTCTCGAAGAGCGAATGCTACCCGGTCAATGCCCTAGCAATGCAGTTTTCTCAATCTGATATTCTCTTCAAACTGAGTCCTTCGGGATTTAAATATCTGGGGGTCCATGTGGCCAGGTCCTACAAATCTCTTTATGGTGTAAACTTTTCTCCCCTATTGACTGAGATTAAGGCTGATTTCCAAAGATGGAGTTCCCTCCCCCTTTCCCTGATTGGTAGAATTAACGTAGTTGAAATGAATGTCCTCCCAAAATTCTTGTTTCTGTTCCAATGCCTACCTATATTTTTATGTAAAGGTTTTTTCAAAAGCATTGATTCAGTTATATCTCAATTTCTGTGGAACGGTAAGACACCTAGTTGGGCTAAAAGTACTTCAGAATTGCAAATTTGATGGTGGCCTCTCTCTACCAAATTTCTAAATGTATTATTGGGCTACGAATATAACCAAAACTATATTTTGGCTAAAATCGGTCAACATACCTTGGTGTCAGTTGGAAATACAATCATGTCCCTCATCCTTGTTACTGGCGATACTGGCTGGCGTGGCTTCAGTCAAGCCCTCTGGCTTTACTAGCAACCCAGTGGTCATTTCCACATTAAAGATGTGGTTTCAATTTAGGAAGCATTTTAAGTTTCTTAATCCCACCATATCAAGTCCACTGTTGAGGAATTATGCGTTTAAACCTGCATTTACTGATTCTATTTTCACTTTATGGCATGATAAGGGTCTGAAATGTTTTAAGGATTTTTATAAAGACAGGGTTTTTTGTTCGTTTTTTGTTCGTTTAGGGACCGTTCGGTATTTATGGAAAGGGCCACCGGAGGAAAATAGGGGAGGGTCATGTCTTTTTATTCTTTGTTGAGGGGAGGGTCACTCAACTTTTTTTAGTCTAGGGGGAGGGTCACCCAACTTTTGTATTCATGAAAACAGCAACATTTCAAAGTGGCTTGTTTGGTGCATATTTTTTCCATGTAGCTTTATGTAGCTCTCTCGGTCTCGGTCCCCCATCGCTATCAGATGGGTCTGACCCAACAAAAATCCAGTTTGGAACTGCCTGACAGTGCGCGCGCACTTCAGTACGCGCTCAGAAAAAGTGCATCATGTACAGAACGCCAATTAAATGTTTACACGGCATAGCTTTAAAGCACGAGCAAATAATGAACTTTTGTGATTGCGAATAAGTGCAGTGTCCTGTGAGTGTAACTCTACCGCGGCATTAACATGTGATGTGAATGTACGCTGAGTGTATTGGGACTGAGGCGGCAGAACTGCAGCTGATAGAATGTGCGCTGTACGATATACCATATTTTAGTTTCCATTCTTATTGGGTTTCCACAAAAATGTTAGTGAGTATATCTACTGAAATTGCCACCATAACAGTGGAGTGTGATGTGTTAGACGTAGAGCTACCACATTTTTAAATTAGGCTACTATTAGAATTATTTGAAGTTAACATAGGATACAATACGCAGACCTACACCAAAAAACTAGTTGAGGATAAATTCTTTAAAATTGGGCAATTCCAGCGTTATGGACGTGACATTTGCAGTCAAAACTTGAAATATAAATTATCAGAAAATGCATTTAATACTGAAACTTCTGTTTATATATCCATACCCCCTTAATAAAGCAGTCAAGACATTAGAAAAATATCAGTCTACACATGCGTATTATATTTAATATGAGGGAAATACACATGTGACGTGACACAACAAATCTTTAACTTTTAGCTGGCAAAATATTTTTTAATAATTCTATGAATTACAATGCGCAAAACAAAAGTAGGCTAATAACCGGATGAAGAAGGGTCGGCCTCCACAGAACATAAAATATTATTTTTTATTTATTTTTCGTGTTCGCATTTATGAGGAAAAAAACAATGTTACGGACGTGACAGTTCTCCGTTACAGACATGACCGCTCTGAAAGCGACTTTAAAACTTTCACAGAGACTTCAGAAAGCACAAAGCCTTTCTTTAAAGTAAATTTCTTTTTTTATTAATTGTATCTTAATTTTAAGTAATGTTTCATCAACCAATTGCCTGGATTTAATAAATAAAAAGTAAATATAGTAGAAAATAGATCATCATGACACGGAGTCGCCGGCGCGTGAACTGGACTCTCGTCTCATAAATGAACCGAGCGTATAATGTACTTGCCTCACAGACTTGATAAATATATAGAAAGCTTGATGTCTACTTTTAAACAGAACATTTAAAAACGAAAAACAGACTGCTCTCTGCTTATGTAATCCGTATGAAATCTGCATTTCTCTCTGGCGAGTTACTGTGAAGATCGCGATCAGCATCGTCAACTTCATCTTGAAGCCGACACACTGACACAGAAAAACCTTGTTTATTAATAAACAATTAAAATCTCTCCTTGCTATATTTGACATATTCATAATCATTACTTTTGCCGGTTCTTTGTGGCAGCTTTTAGATACTTTATTGGGAGCACCACCCTTGTTACATGAACGCGTCACCACTGCATCAGCACCGAAAACATGATTTTTTTTTTTTAAATCTAAAATAAAAAATCATGATACGAACCGAATTGTAGGTTTGGTCTATCGTTACAGCCTTAGTAAGATGAGAAAGCAGGAGTTTAGTCGTTTGTCATGGTTGTAAAAAAACAATGGCTATCTGAACATCTTTGCCAAGCGCAAACCAGTAGCCTACATAATCAAATTATCGGGGAGGGTCATGCCTTTTTTCACAATCATTTTGGAGGGTCATAGAAAAATTTATTACTGGCGAAGGGAGGGTCAAGTCTTTTTTGACTACAGATCTCAAAACTCCTCCGGTGGCCCCTTAAATAAATAACGAACAGTCCCTTACAGATCTTATTAGCGAGTTTGGCCTCCCATATTCACATCTTTTTAGGTATTTTCAAATTAGGAACTGTGTCAAATTTTTGTTTCCCAATTTTCCACAACTTCCTCCTGAGCAGACATGGGACAGTCTTTTACAATTGATTTTTTCACAAAGATCTTTAATTTCAAAAGTTTATGGTACTATCCAGTCCTATGATGATCATTTAACCACTAGGACAAAGGAGGCATGGGAGAAAGAGTTGGGTCTGGCATTTGATGTTGACTGGTGGGACTCTGTTTTAAACGGTATTCACAAAGCCTCAGTCTGTGCCCGCTTGACTTTAATACAATTTAAAGTAGTGTTCAGATGTCACTATTCTAAAACCCGACTATCACACATTTTCCGTAATACAATTGATGTCTGTGACAGATGCTTTGGTTCGCCCTGTAATCTTGCACATATGTTTTTCTTCTGCCCAATTCTAGGAAATATCTGGCAAACTTATTTTAACACCATGTCTAAAGTGCTCCTCAAGACCATTGATATTTCTCCGCATATAGCCATTTTTGGTACTCCTCAAGAATACCATAGTTTTTCATCAGTGCAGTTAGAGGTCCTGGCTTTCACTTCCTTGATAGCGAGACGCCATCTTCTTCTTAATTGGAAAGCAACAAATGCCCCATCCAATACACTTTGAACCACTGATGTCATGTCCTTTCTAAAACTGGAAAAAATAAGATACTCTAAACAAGGTAATCTCGCCAAATTTTACAATAAGTGGCAACCATTTATGCTATTCTTCCAGGCTAACTAGGCCTAACTCCAAAACGCACGCACCCCCCCCCCCCCTCTTTTTTTTCCTTTTTTTTTATTTTTTTTATAAAAGGTTGTATACAAATATGTTTGTTATTGTCATCCAAATGCCTTCATTGTTTTTTGTTTGCATACCAATAAAAATATATGAAATGGAAAGGCAAAGACCCTCCCCTAATGGCCCTATCAGGTGGGACTGTAAGGCAACTATAAACAAAGAATGTGAGGAGAGATTAATGGCTTTTGGATTGTTTGGCTTCATTTACAACACAACATAATCTAAAGATACATAACGAAGGAGAAAAATGCACATTGAGCACAATGATCTAAACAGAGACTCGGAACAGTTACACACCTTTGTGCCATTCCTGAAACAGTTCCTGTTCAACATACCTGTCATTTCCAAGGTGTTTGCTTTTTCATTTTACCATGTTCAAGTCAGCAGGACTCATCAGTGGCAACTGGTCCCTGTAAAACACAACTGTGAACATGCAGATATCAGGAAAAGAGCAGCACGACTAGGGGAAGAAAATCTATCAGTGAGTTTATAACGTAATACATTTCTTATAATGTATTTTTTTAAATTACATTATGAGCTAAAAATTATTACATTTTGAGAAAATTATTATATAATGAAGACTTTACTACTTTAACGCTGTAGTTTCTATTATGTATTGTTCACATTATGTGCAGTTATTACAGTATGTTTTGTTACATTATGAATCGCTACATAACCTCCTATTTCAATCCAGTGTAAAATAAAAGACAAATAAAATAAAACCACCTATTTCAATCAGATATAAAGACAGTCTGTCACACGCATGTGCTCACACACACACACACACACACACACACGCACACACACACGCACACACACACACACACACACACACACACACACACACACACACACACACACACCTGGCCTTCCCCTTTCACATCTTGTGGAGATGCAGCTGTCTGCTCCAGGCCAACCGCTCATGCTTCTGGAAGAATGTGATGTGATCTGTAAACTTCATACTGCGCTGAGCACTAGTGCTGTGTGTCCGTGAGCGCTGGGTCAAGCCTGGGTCAAGCCTTCAGAAGTGGACAGTGGTAGCAGGGCTTGGGGTTCGGGACGCTGTGGAAATGCCTGCAAGTTCTTAACAGTCAAATGGGGTATTTATACATAACTCTGTGATAAACCTGTTATTTTTTCAACAAAACAAAACAAAAAAAGGTAGAAAATCCTCATTTCGACTAGGTTTTGAGAAATGTATTCGCCCTCACTTGACTTGTTCTTGACTTTTGTGACATCATCTTCTGAGATAAATGACCCTGCAGTTGTTACATCAGTAAGCCTACTTTGTGCAAGTAAACAAATGAAGTGCTCGACATCAAGCCTTGACATGTGCTTGTCCTTTGGATAAGTTAGTAGGTCATTCACTTTTAAAACAGTTGCTTGTGTGGGAAACAATATAATTTATTCTGTAGCAATATTCTCATCAGTGCTCTATCAGCTGTGACATAGCCTATTTAAATCTACAAATTTGTGATATTAACCCGGAGGACATATTTTTCACCTTTTAAAGGAGCATTTTTTCCATTAATATTATAAAATTTATGCTTCATCTTCATGTCAAATTCTTAAATTTAATAAATCAATAAATTCAATTAGAATATCAAGACACTATGGCGGTTACCAGTCAAATTAGGCCAAAATCATTACACTGCAAAATTACAACTGCATTAAATAAAGTTTGGAGATTGTTTAAAATATATATTATTTCATATACAAATAAGAAATGCTGGGAGGGGAGGGGAGGGGAGGGGGGGGGGGGGGGAATGATACCTTTAAACATGAAACTAAACCGCCAGTAGGTGGCGCCAAGTGTCCACTTAATGAGTGAGTCATTGAGTCAAACAGTTCGTTCAAACGGCTGATTCATTCAAGATTGAGGCAATTGTTTATGAATAGGTTATTGAATCTTTGACTCAGTCGATTCGTTCAGAACGCTGAATCATTCAGTAATGAAACACGGCTGAGATGTGTTATATGTGATCTTTGTTTGAAACTTTTTAAAACAGAACAAAAGCAGTCAATATTGCATATGAAAATGAAATCAGTCACATTTTTAATCGTGATGGTATTCAGGAAAATGGCACTTGGTCGTGTAATGTTGCTTAACTGTAGCCTATCTAATATGTTAATATATATAGATATAAAAACTCCACATTTGGGTGGAGTGTTGTGTTGAAAACTCTAACACTTGTGACATCAATTCCCTGATCTTGCGCCCTGAAGACTCTGACCAGTTTGTTAGCGTAGCCGTCCAGTTTGGAAGAGGAAGGGAGGGGATTCGAGTGAACTCAGTAGTAGCCACCCTGCTGAAGAAAACAATAGAAACCATTACAGAAGTGCTAATGGTTTTAATGGTTATAAAGGGAACTGTATTGGTTTTAATGGAAACTGTAATGGTCCTAAGTGGGTCTCTGTTGGTAATTTGCTTTCTTCTATTGGTGGCATGTTTTTTCTATTAGATACGATTAAGGACCAATTGAACACCTTTGGCAACTTATAGGTTGCATGTTGGTATCTACTGGACACCAGTATGAACCATTAAGACTCCAATAAATTTAGTGTTTCCTTTGGTTTGATGATAATTATTTATGTACACATAACTAATAGGCTAGATACAGATTTATTTTTTTTACAATTATTAAACAAAATAGATTAAAAAATTACATAAATAAACTATTTTTTTAGTTTTAGAATGTGACGGTATTAAGCTTATCCTTATGTACTATACAGAAATTATACTGTTAAATATATATGCATTGTTTATTAGAATTCACACAAAATGTGGATTTATATGGGTCATGGGCCAACATAACTTTCCGTTTGGTCTCCTTTTCCCTTTTGCCTTGTAACCCGCATGGGAGACATTGACGTAACTTTGTTTTAAAAAGTGGCTGGGACAGGTGTGTGTTTGTGTGTGTGTGTGTGTGTGCGCGCTCACAGAATAACATTACGATATCCAGAAACCAATTTCAATAGCACATTAAGTTTAATTTATCAACATAGAACTCATGTTTACTATGAAAGTTTCATCTTTACATCTACTACTTCTGCATGATTTCAAAAACAACTAGTGCTGGGCAACGATTAAAATTTTTAATCGCGATTAATCGCATGGTTTTCTTGCGATTAATCGCGATTAATCGCATTGTTATGCGCAAAATTGAATAATGACTTCTAAAGTAGTGTATTGCGCACTTTTGATTTAAATGTACTGCTATATACACAAAAGTGCAATAACTTTAAACAAATAAGGTGCTTTTATACCAGCAGTATTCCCTTTACACAGTAATCTCAAATCTCAACTTAAACATTAATGTAATCAAATCAAATATTTAAACAAAGCTATTTGCTACTGCCAGGGCATTACCTTTTATCTAGTTTGTTAAAACGAGTCCAGTTTTCTTGTTTTTTTTTCTGAACAGGTATCAACAGGTATCTTTTATCAGGGAGCAGCAGAAACAGTCTATGTAGTAGTCAGAGGTCATGATCACTACTACAGATATAAGTCGACCAACGTTACTTATAGTAGCTTAGGTTTGGTCATGCCATGGTTTCCCACGCACGCGCCCGCGCGTTGCCGAAGTTGAATGGTCTATAACTTTTTATAAAGGACGCGCAGCACAAATCATTAGAAGAGAGACTGATCCTCGGCTCGCTGTTAGTGAGTTTCCAGAATCTAAATAGTTATTATCTATAGGTTTTATAGGTACTATCCATAGAGCGCCTGTCATTCACTCGCGGAGCGCAACCCTTTAACTGTTCACCAGAGAGAACCTGCCTCTCTCCACTGCTTGTTTGGGTGGGTTATTTGCTGGCTGACCAACATCACACCCCTCCTGTGATCATGGTTTGACTGTAGGCCTATGTGTATTCAGAGCCAGTGAGCAACGGACTTTCAAAATAATAATAATAAAAAAAACTATATTATATAAACTATATATAACGCGATAATAACGCGTTAACTTGCCCAGCCCTAAAAACAACACATTCCAGCGCCAGCTCGCCTCTTATTTAACGCTGCTTGTTAACTAGAGATGTTTCATTTGTCTCTGATACATTTGTTAAAGTGGTGTATAAAGTGGTGTATAAAGTATATTTGTTAAATCTAAGTTCAGGGGGAAGCTCATTGATCATTATGTGGATGAGCCATATAGAGAACTTTGAGGAATTAAAGACAGGGCTTCCATCTGAGTTAAATACATATGATAGGTTGTGAGAATCTGAGAGGATCTGATTTGTCTGTACTTCTCCCCATCATAGATGTCTGACAACATCTCATTATGACTCTTTTGCCTATCAAACCTATAATTCAAATGGGCACTCGCTTCTGTGCTTTCAAGCAGAGTCTGAATTTGTGGGGCAAGAGGAACATTGATAAAGAAGTTACCACCATTCATAGAACCAGAATCAAAAGTGTTGCCACATTCATCCATTTGTCTGTCACTGATTTCCTGGACTGTTCCTATGTTTAAGTAACACGTTTCACAGTAGAACTGAAATTCTACTTCCTCACAACTGTTTTTAAACACTCTGTTAAAAAGATACTTGGATCGAGGTACAAACTCTTGCCCAAATAATTTATTGATCAACTGCAGTAAATCATGTAACTGGGAACCATTTATTTTATGCCTTGCTGCATGGCTCAGAATCACGAGCATTGCCTCAGCTTTTGTGGTAGTTCCTGTGGCAGTCACAGCAGTGTCCATGTCAGGCTGTAGATCAATCATTGACAGGGATCAGGAGTGTTGTGCTTCATGCATGATCTATGGTCTACCTCTGTTCCACTGCAAGCCTTTAAAAACACCAACATCTCTGTTAAAGATATGGTTGTGTGTAGGTCTGCTCATATACATGTTCACATAGGTTCTTCATTTTTTTTAAACGTACAGACCCTCCGAAATGCATAATTAATCAAATACTTTGATCAATTTATAATTCAAAACTTAAAAAAATAACATGTGTACCTGAGATTTTAAAAAACAAAGAACAATTATCAGAACAAGCTAAACTACTACTCACATGTGTTTCTGAAGGTCTACTTGAGCCTGGTGCAACGTCTACCTCACTACTGTACTCATCTGTCATCAGTTCAGATCATTTGCACATGGAGTTGAGTGTTGTTATGGTGGCTGCTTCACTGTCTGAACCATTCTGACAATAATGTTACAGTTATGTTATAATCGTGACATCTATGTTACAATTATGTTACACCCATAACATTGCACTAACAGCTAGAGGGACTGTGAAGAATATGACTTCATCTGACTCCTGTAGCTGCCTGTTTCCATGGTTATTTTTTGAATGTGTAACTTTAATGGCCTTTTACATAGCATTCATTACATCAGGAAAATTATGTTTTATAAGCAAAGTTTGGGAGGAGCACGTGCAGATAATTAACGAGTAGAGAGCACTCAGCAATCAACGATAAGAGGTGTATATATATTCAGCAGTCTCACCTCAATTCATTGACGGTTCAGCAGCATCTTGGCTTGCCGTTTTGCTACCTTGTCGCAACAGCAAAGCTCTTCATCTGACGAGGAAACAATCATCCGCCGTTGCATTCCGCCGGCCCCAGGATCATTCCTCCTACACCGGACATCGCACCTGAGCCTCAGGCTTCTACGCGTGGCCGCACGCCTGCCAGAACAGCCCTGCACTCGCCAAGACGTCGAGGCCAGTCTTCGCCGCCCCCGGCAAGACTTTCATCTTCCTCCCCGGCCTTCTCCTACTACTCGGCCATCCCGACGATCCCACCTATTGGGAAGTGGACCGTAGCAGGATTGAGGCATGCGCTGGGTAATTCAGACGTACAGGCTTTGTGAAAAATGAATAAAGCGGAACTATATGATCTATACGTTACCTTACAGTCAGTCAACCTCTCTCCAAAGTCCACAACAACTCCCAAGACGGCTCACAGGCAGAGCAAAGCCTGCAGGGCACAAAAGCAACCTCCCTACAGCAACACCGGTGCCCATTCCGTCCAACGCCGTCGCCATGAAACCACCACCAGTGTCTCATAGCATCCGCGAACAGATCCTCTCAGGTGCGGATGTAGAACTTTCTTCTCTTTTCTCTCTGCTCCCCGCAGCAGATCCAGTCCGCCAAATAGACTGTGGGGATTTCTCCGTTACCCTAAAATATACAAAAACACATTCATCCCGCGTTCTTTCATTTTCCGAGTTTTCAATTGCTTTTGCTCGTTTTACCGAAATTATCTGTTCAGGTTTCCCCCACAGGCGGCACAAACTGAATGATTATCTAGCAATCATAGCCGAGCTCCCGTTGTCCTATGGGGAGGGCACTTCTACACGAACCATAAACTTTTTCAACCAAAAGTGCAGTGCGAGTCGCACAGTGGAACCAATGCACATACTGGGGCGCACTCGACCCAGATCTCCACAGCAGGGTGCTTTTAGGCTGCAAAATCATCTCTTGCACATCTGCAAGACAGTGACACACTCAACTATATCTTGCCCGCAGGTTAACCCTTCCTCTCTTCCCTGCCCGGGAACAAGCACTGATAAATCCACCAGCTATGTGCCTCGTGCAGCAACCGCCAGTGCAAACCAGGATTTCGAAAGGAAAGTTTCCTCTTTCGACAAAATTATAACATCTACAAAGACAGCATCCATGCTTTCAATAAAGAACTAGGCCAAGCTAGACAGACTTTCTTCTCAAATATTATAAACAGCAACATAAACAACACACGCACTCTTTTTGCTAATGTAGAGAGACTGACAAACCCCCCAAGCCAGATTCCCAGTGAAAAGCTCTCAGAGAGCAAGTGCAGTGAGTTTGCTTCCTTCTTCTCTGAGAAAATCAATAATATCAGAAAGGTGATCAGCTCATCCTTGAGTTGCGCTGGGGTCAGACAGATCAGACAACAGCCTGAGAAAGTAGTCACTATGTCTGATTTCGAAGAAATTGATGGCAAAATTTTGGAAGAAACCATACAGCACCTTAAAACATCAACCTGCACCCTTGACGCACTTCCCACATCTTTTCTCAAAAATGTGTTACACAGCTTAGAAGCAGATCTCCTAGAAGTGGTAAATGCCTCACTTCTCTCTGGGAGTTTTCCGAACTCCCTGAAAACTGCAGTTGTTAAGCCCCTCCTGAAAAAGAGCAATCTGGATAAGACCATATTAAACAACTATAGACCGATCTCAAATCTTCCTTTCATAGGCAAGATCATTGAAAAAGTTGTCTTCAATCAGCTGAACAAATTCTTAAGCTCGAATGGATACTTTGACAATTTTCAATCTGGTTTCCGACCGCATCACAGCACAGAGACAGTTCTCATAAAGATAATAAACGATATTCGCTTAAATACTGATACAGGCAGATTATCAGTGCTGGTACTACTCGACCTCAGTGCTGCATTTGACACTGTCGATCACAACATACTTCTTGACAGGCTGGAAAACTGGGTCGGGCTTTCTGGGATAGTTCTAAAATGGTTCAGGTCATACTTGGTAGGGAGAGGTTATTATGTGAGTATTGGAGATCATAAGTCTGAATGGACACCCATGACATGCGGAGTCCCTCAAGGCTCAATTCTTGCGCCACTCCTATTCAACCTGTACATGCTCCCAATGAGCCAAATAATGAGATAGAACCAAATCGCTTACCACAGCTATGCAGACGACACACAGATCTACTTAGCCCTATCGCCTAACGATTACAGCCCCATTGACTCCCTGTGTCAGTTAAACAAAGACAAAACTGAAGTCATTGCGTTTGGAAACAAAGATGAAGTTCTCAAGGTGAACGCATACCTTCAGTCTAGGGGTCAAACAACTAAAAATCAAGTCAGGAATCTTGGTGTGACTCTAGAGTCAGACCTTAGTTTCAGTAGTCATGTCAAAGCAATAACTAAATCAGCATACTATCACCTGAAGAATATTGCAAGAATTAGATGCTTTGTTTCCATTCAATACTTAGAGAAACTTGTGCATGCTTTCATCACCAGCAGGGTGGATTATTGTAATGGACTCCTCACTGGCCTTCCCAAAAAGATCATAAGACAGTTGCAGCTCATACAGAACGCTGCTGCCAGGATTCTGAGCAGAACCAGAAAATATGAACATATCACACCAGTCCTCATGTCTTTACACTGGCTGCCAGTTACATATAGAATTGATTTTAAAGTATTATTACTGGTATGTAAATCATTCAATGGCCTAGCACCTCAATACATTGCAGATATGCTCACTGAATATAAACCCAACAGATCACTCAGATCATTAGGATCACATCAGCTAGAAATACCAAGGGTTCACTCTAAGCATGGCGAGTCTGCTTTTAGCTATTATGCCAGCCGCAGCTGGAACCAGCTTCCAGAAGAGATCAGATGTGCTCCTACAGTAGTCACATTCAAATCCAGACTCAAAACATTTCTGTTTAGCTGTGCATTTACTGGATGAGCACTGTGCCACTGTTCGTCCGACTGTTTGTACTGTATTTTATTTTATGTTTTAATTATTCTGATTTCATTTGATTATTTCTGTATTTTATCTTTTATTCTAAACTGTTTTAATTATTCTGATTTCTTTTGATTATTTTAATTTCTTCTATGTAAAGCACTTTGAATTACCATTGTGTATGAAATGTGCTATATAAATAAACTTGCCTTGCCTTGCCTTGCCTTAATAGATTCCTATCCACACACAGACTAAATGCTGTAATAAAATCAAAGGGTGCTTAAACTAAGTATTAGATCGGGGATGTGTACAGTTATGCAGTTAGTTATTCTAAAAAAATGTATTACTATTATTTTCCCCCCTGAAATGTGTGATTTTGGTTTTCAGAGGCATTGCACAGATTGTAATTTTTACATTAAATGTGCAATAGTTCTGATGTGATTTTTCTTTGTTTCATTTTGTACATCAGAAAAACCAGCTGTTTGAACAGGGATGTGTAGACTTCTGATATCTACTGTATCTCTTAGGTAAACATGCAAAAATATTTTGTTTACATTCATCTCTTTTAAACATAAATCTCTTTAATATCCTTTAATGCTTCTACCCCTTCTAACCTGTCTTCATAAACACAGCTAGCGAATCGTTTAAGGCACACTATACTGCCAGGAATTCCTGTAGAAGTCAGTCAATTTGGGGTGTGTTTCCCATACAACCACATAACTCACATCTATTAAGGACTGTTTTCCGAAACCAGTGGTAACAACGAAATTTGCCACCATAGTTGGCTAACGATGATTCAGAATATTTTAATATACAGGTGCTGGTCATATAATTAGAATATCATCAAAAAGTTGATTTATTTCAGTAATTCCATTCAAAAAGTGAAATTTGGATATTATATGCATTCATTACACACAGACTGATAAATTTCAAGTGTTCATTCCTTTTAATTTTGATGATTATAACTGACAACTAATGAAAACCCCAAAATCAGCATCTCAGAAAATTAGAATATTGTGAAAAGGTTCAATATTGAAGACACCTGGTGCCACACTCTAATCAGCGAATTAACTCAAAACGCCTGCAAAGGCCTTTAAATGGTCTCTCAGTCTAGTTCTGTAGGCTACACAATCGTGGGGAAGACTGCTGACTTGACTGCTGTCCAAAAGACGACCATTGACATCTTGCACAAGGAGGGCAAGACACAAAAGGTCATTGCTAAAGAGGCTGGCTGTTCACAGAGCTCTGTGTCCAAGCACATTAATAGAGAGGCGAAGGGAAAGAAAAGATGTGGTATAAAAAAGTGTACAAGCAATAGGGATAACCGCACCTTGGAGAGGATTGTAAAAACAAAACCCATTCAAAAATGTGGGGGTGATTCACAAAGAGTGGACTGCAGCTGGAGTCAGTTCTTCAAGAACCACCACGCACAGACGTATGCAAGACATGGGTTTCAGCTGTCGCATTCCTTGTGTCAAGCAACTCTTGAACAAGACACAGCGTCAGAAGCGTCTCGCCTGGGCTAAAGACAAAAAGGACTGGACTGCTGCTGAGTGGTCCAAAGTTATGTTCTCTGATGAAAGTAAATTTTGCATTTCCTTTGGAAATCAAGGTCCCAGAGTCTGGAGGAAGAGAGGAGAGGCACAGAATACACATTGCTTAAGGTTTCCACAGTCAGTGATGGTTTGGGGTGCCATGTCATCTGCTGGTGTTGGCCCACTGTGTTTTCTGAGGTCCAAGGTCAACGCAGCCGTCTATCAGGAAGTTTCAGAGCACTTCATGGTTCCTGCTGCTGACCAACTTTATGGAGATGCAGATTTCATTTTCCAACAGGACTTGGCACCTGCACACAGTGCCAAAGCTACCAGTACCTGGTTTAAGGACCATGGTATCCCTGTTCTTAATTGGCCAGAAAACTCGCCTGACCTTAACCCTATAGAAAATCTATGGGGTATTGTGAAGAGGAAGATGCGATATGCCAGACCCAACAATGCAGAAGAGCTGAAGGCCACTATCAGAGCAACCTGGGCTCTCATAACCTGAGCAGTGCCACAGACTGATCGACTCCATGCCACGCCGCATTGCTGCAGTAATTCAGGCAAAAGGAGCCCCAACTAAGAATTGAGTGCTGTACATGCTCATACTTTTCATGTTCATACTTTTCAGTTGGCCAACATTTCTAAAAATCCTTTTTTGTATTGGTCTTAAGTAAAATTCTAATTTTCAGAGATACTGAATTTGGGATTTTCATTAGTTGTCAGTTTTAATCATCACAATTAAATGAAATAAACATTGAAATATATCAGTCTGTGTGTAATGGATGAATATAATATCCAAATTTCACTTTTTGAATGGAATTACTGAAATAAACCAACTTTTTGATGATATACTAATTATATGACCAGCACCTGTACAGGCTTACTGCAGTGTTGCTAAAAGTAAATTGGTTGCACATTCACAATCTATGCTTAAATTAAGTATCAAGTATCCTTTTCTTTAGATTTACTTCATTTAAATCTAGGATTAATAAGTAAACTCTTCACTAACTAAGCAATGAAGATGTCCAAAAGAACATTGTACTTTGATAAACCCAAAGATTTGCTGAGTCACTGAATACATAGAGGGTCCTGCGAGCCTGACAGTGTCTCGATAAACAACTGAGATAAGATCATAACGCTAACAAGCCCTAAAACAAATCTTCCTTAGCCCTTCATATAACTGATTTGGATTATCTGAGCTGTGAAGCCATCTAAAAAAGAATGGAAACTATAAGGAATCCAAATGATGGACGTTACATGAGATTACATTTAGATGTCTGCATTGATGAGCGCACCCCTCGGCACGGGATATCAGAACTTCTCAAGAAACTGCGGCCAGAGTGGAAAGCAGAAGATATTCAGGTCAAGGCAAGTTCATTATCAAAATTATTAGACATTATTTAAAAAAAAACTAATTATTAAAAAAATTATTTGTGTAGGTCTTTAGTATTTACATGATGAAGAGTTGAGTCATAAATTGACTGAAAGACAATGAGTTTCATTATTTACCCCTTATTTCCATAATTATAATCTATTCAAAAGGAAAACAGTTTCCCCTAAGTATTGAATGGGAAATGGAAGATGGCCTGCTCACTTTAAAGGGCTGAATACTTAAACATTTACATCCATGCACTGGTAGATGATTTTATCCAATTGACTTGGCATTGCATTTGAGATATATTGTACTGTATATATAATGAGTTCAAATAAACACATGACCTTAGTGTTGCTATCATCATGCTCCACTGTTTGAGCTACAGAAACACTACAGCTATAGGAAGACTATTTTTAGAGAGCACTTTGCAGGGAACAGAGTATTAAATGACATAAATTACACTATATTCAACATTACACTATAGAGCTGACTGAGCCTTTCTTTTACTTTTTTTCCTCAACAAATATCAGCTTAGGAAAACTTGTTTTTAGAGAGGATTCTTGAAGTCCCGCCACAGTATTTCAATTAGATTGAGACCTGGACTTTGACCTTTCCAAAAACCTTCCATTTTTTTCTTCCAATATTGCAGTTCGGCATAATTTTTCTTTTTTCAGATGGCCTTATGGTCTCTTCAATCAAAAGCCACACTTGAGTAAAAGTCAAGTCAAGTCACCTTTATTTATATAGCGCTTTTTACAATACAGATTGTTTCAAAGCAGCTTTACAGAGATAACAGGAAAATAATGTAACAAAGTTTGTTTCCTGAAGAAAATAGCATCACTGTCCAGCTTAAGTAAGTTCAGTGATGGTTCATTTTTGTTGTAAAAAAAAAGTTATTAATTTAGCCACTCTGGATAAATAAATAGCCGCTCTGGAGAAAACCGTTATGTCATTGTCCAGCTCAGTTCAGTTCTCATATAATGGTGTCAATGCAGGCAGATCAATAATATTGTTGAAAATTAAATTAAATGTCCCCAACTAAGCAAGCCAAAAGCCAATGGCGACAAAGGCAAAAAAAAGTGACAGTGAAGGAACCAAAACTGTGACAGAATGGAGAAAAAAACCTTAGGAGAAACCAGACTCAGTCGCTCAGATCTCCTCTGGCCAACGGAAGAACATTGTATGATTATGATTCAGGCAGGATTAGAGGTCAGAAGTCAGATTGGATCAGAACATTCAGAATATTATCCAGTTCTGGTTGAAGATCGGAGTCATCACGCCGGTATGGAGACGAGTTTGTTGAGGATCAGTGCCGATGGCTGTCGTGTCGATGAGGGAGAGTCTAGATGACACTTCTCTCTGCTGACACTTCAGGGATGCGTTGTGGTGGTGTCTATGCGCAGGTCCACCATCTGATCTGGATACGGCCGGATCCGGCTGACTACATCATGTGTTGTGGTCGTGTCTATGCGCAGGTCCACCATCTGATCTGGATACTGCCGGATCCGGCTGACTTCATCATGCGTTGTGGTCATGTCTATGCGCAGGTCCACCATCCGATCTGGATACGGCCGGATCCGGCTGACTACATCATGAGTTGTGGTCGTGTCTAGACGCAGGTCCTCCATCTGATCTGGATACGGCCCGGATCCGGCTGACTACATCATGCGTTGTGGTCGTGTCTAGACGCAGATCCTCCATCTGATCTGGATACGCCGGATCCGGCTGACTACATCATGCGTTGTGGTCATGTCTAGGTGCAGGTCCACCATCTGATCTGGATACGGCCCGGATCCGGCTGACTACATCATGTGCTGTGGTCGTGTCTAGGCGCAGGTCCTCCATCTGATCTGGATACGGCCCGGATCCGGCTGACTACATTATGTGTTGTCGTCGTGTCTAGGTGCAGGTCCTCCATCTGATCTGGATACGGCCCGGATCCGGCTAGCTACATCATGCGTTGTGGTCATGTCTAGGAGCAGGTCCACCATCTGATCTGGATACGGCCCGGGTTCGGCTGATTACAATAAACCTCGGAATAAACAGAAAGACTAACATTAGCGTAGATGCCATTCTTCCTATAATGTAGCAAGTACATCAGGTGTTATAGGATGTGTTCCCTGTTCCGGCTGACCTAATCTATGCAGCCTAATAAGTTGTTTTAACCTTGTGAGGTACTGATGTTAGCATCCTCTCACCCTCGGCGGCACTAATGCAGCATCTAGTTGGTGTAACGAGACACTTATCTCACCAGACAAGATTTTTAGACAAAATTTTATAGAAATCCTCAAAGACAAAATTCATGACTGGAAATATAGTCTGCAGGTTTACTTTGAAATGTTTTAACTAATAATATTGTAATGAATGTCATTTCAGTTCTACTTTATAAGGATAAATTATCAAATGCTTTGAAAGACAACAATATACAAGCACTGTAAAAGGTTTTGCCACAAACTCAACTGACTGGCTTCTCTCCTGTATGATTTCACATGAGTCTCTTCAGACCTTACTGTACATGAATTATGAGCTTCCAGAACTTCTTATTGAGTCTGTGTGATCTCCTAATTGACCTCCTTTCCCCAAATTGAACATAGAAATAAAAACAGTATAAATAACAAAAATAAATATAATTTCTTTCTTAGTTTTATGAAATACAAACAATAAGTGCAAGTACAACTATAATCAAAGCAATCTCTCAATATTCATGTGCAAACAGAGACCAGAGCCACAACCACACAGTTCAGAGATATAGGTTTGATATTGGAGACAGGCTATTGTATGTAGGCTAATTTGTGCATATCAGGGAGCTTGCGTTTTAACTTCACTTACGGATTCACGATCAGTGTACTGTGATTCCTGCTGCACTGTGTGCGACTGCAACTCGTGCTGGATGAGCAGAGTTTATGTTTACAATAGTTTACCATGGTAACGACAGCGGAGGCCGTAATGCGGTGGGCACTGTGATGTAATGTGAATGTAGCAAGGACTTATTCTATACTAATTTCACCCTCACGCCTTGTCATGGCAATATCGCGAGACAGCTTTTCACTCTTGTCACATTTTAGTCTCGCAAGATCTCGTGCCACCCCTACCTTATAGTGATATGAAAACATGTACTGTAGTGTACTGTGTAACCAGGGTTCTAAATGAACTTTTTTGATCACCAGCCAATGTGGCCAATCAGAATTTCCAGTAGCCAAATTTTTTCCGGTGAAAATAAGAGAAATTATGAGTGCCACTGAATGCATTTGATCATTTTATTAACATTGTTGGCATGAAAAACACATATAAAGTACAATACAACACAGAAAGTGCAAACATTTCATTTCAAGTTTGGGATCTATCTATCTATTAGGGATGTGCACAAATATTCGAATTTTCGATCTGTAATTATTATTCAAAAAATAAAATACTATTCGAATTGTATTTTTTTTCTTTATTTTTTTCCGCAGTTATAATTAAATGCACTGGGTGGAGCGTGTTTAACAAGTGGATTGTATTTGATCACATAATGTCGTTGTCTGCCTCGCGAAGTTTGGAATTACTAGATGAAAATGATAGCCTATTACAAAATGGAATTACTTTTAAAAAACGATTAATTACACTGAGTTATCATAATATCACCACCACAATATATATGAGAAATGAGAAATCACATGAAATCCAAAGAAACACCAGTCGACTGAGGAAGCAGCTGTCCATCACTGCATTAACGTCTGCGGGTCAGCAGCTGTACCCCGAGGGAATCATGATCCGAGATGATATCTTCTGGTAGCAAAATGATTTTGAGACATATGCTTCCTTTAAATTTCGTTGAGGGAGTCATGTTTAAGAACAGAAAATGCAAAGTGCTGTTACTTCACTTTGCACACACACACACACGTGTCTCTGCACGTCTGTGTCAGCGCAGCGCGTTTTCTCACTCGAGCATGTGGATATTATTGTTTTTCTCAACATGACAATATAAACACGATAATCATATGCTGACTCGAGTATGTACGTTCTGTACGATAACTGCGCAGTATGCTTTTTTTAGCGTTTTTTCCCCGTTCGCGCTGCTTGAGCTTAAATGCTTTTGTTGTTTATATTTTTTGTTTACACATATTGTTTAATGTTTTCAACTAAAAGAAAACCTTAAGTTCCCTTTCGAACGGTCACTTCGTATTGCGTAGCTATACGCAGTGGGGGGGAAACTCCTTTTCCTCGATTTACTGAAGCCTTTATGTAATGCGCATTTGCAGCTGCACAGCTAGAACATGAGTGTCTGGCTCGCTCATAGGCTGCGCTGCGGCAACTGCACATCCAATGGCGCGGGCGCCTCTGACGTGCGACCAATGAGATCACTCTGCGTCATACACGTCAGAGGCCGCCAAGGGGGCGTGACATCAGTCTATAATAGTCCACGAATTGCCATTATAGCAGATTTTACTCCTTCAGCGACAAACTTCACGTCTCTGACCATTTTTTGAGCCTTCGCCGTCGAACAAGCCTTCAGCCTGAGCGAGCTACAGTTCAGCAGACTACACATCTCAACCGTGTTTCTCCTGACGCCGTCTCTCCTGTGGCTATCCGGCGATATCCTTTTCAATATCTGTTTATTATGTGTTTATATCTGTACTAGCGTTGTTCCTTATGCCTCGTGTTAAGCGAGGCCTACGAACACGCGAGCTGCATTTCATGCCTGGGATTCTACCACGCAGAGAATGCACTCTCTGTCGGCGGATGTGCGGCCTGCGAGTGCATGCCTATCTCCGTGCTGCGAACTCGGCTAGCTCTCTCTCTCGAGACGGCGGCGCCGCGTCACCCGCGCTTCCTTCTCCGGCCCTACTTACAGCCGAGGAAGAAGAAGCGCCGCAGCCAACGGCATCCAGAGAGCACGGACGTTTGTGAACGCACGCCGGCCACGTCCCCGCTTGCTTCACTCTCTCCAGCTCAGTCATCTCCGGTCCTGTTCGAGGGAGATCAGCGCCCCCCCCCCCCCCACGTGGCGGGCCTCGTCTCCTTCGGCGGACCCAGCGAGGCAGGACTAACTCCGACGCTGAAATGCTTCGGATCCTAATACAGGCCGTCGCGGACCTCGAGCTCGAGTGGAACTAACCGTGCTAGCTGGCGCCGACCAGCAAAGCCGGCGAATCAGGCCTCTCAGCCCCGCCCTGCGGCTGATGCCCAACGCTAGCCGAGCTCTTCCCGCCGAAGTCGTCCTAGCACGCAAAGGAAAGAGAGGGCGTGTGTCCGGCGCTTGCCTGACCACCCTCAAAGAAGCCAGAAAAACTTCCCACAGCCCCCTGTTCAGTTCAGGCGGCTGGGGATTTTATTATTGTAAACAGGCCCGCAGCAGTGAGCGCGTCTTTGCAAACAAACGCCGTTTTCACGGCGACCCAAATAAAGCACACGAGCACAACACATGGGTTCACGGTCCCCCTTCAGTCCAACACTCAATGTGTGCACAAATCACAATATATGGGTTCACGGTCCCCCTTCACTAGGCGGCCCCTCCCCTGTTGTAACACTGACTTCCCCACAGTCAAATGCTTGTGCAGTCAGTCCAACATTCAATGTGTACACAAATCACAATATATGGGTTCACGGTGCCCCTTCACTAGGTGGCCCCTCCCCTGTTGTAACACTGACTTCCCCACACGCAAATGCTTGTACAGTCAGTCCAACACTCAATGTGTGCAAAAATCACAATATAAGGGTTCACGGTCCCCCTATGTTAGGCGGCCCGTCCCAATCAGTGTGTCAAGCCCTAGCCACACGGGTTATAGCCTGGCAAGCTATCCCCGATGTGGCGAGCTGGGTTATAAACACTATAAAGCGAGGCTACTCACTCCAATTCGCTCGCAGACCCCCAAAGTTTCAGGCGGTTCTCGAGACTTCGGTGAGAAGCAACGTGGGTCACATGCTTCGCACCGATGTACAGAATCTATTAGCAAAAGGGGCGATAGAATTAGTCCCCCCCCCGCGCTAAAACATATGGGTTTTTTCAGCCCGTATTTTCTGATTCCTAAAAAAAAAAAGAAGGCGGTCTCAGACCCATTCTAGATTTGAGACATTTGAACAAAGCTCTCATGAGACGGCCGTTCAAAATGTTAACTATCAAACATATCCTCGCGCAAGTGCACCCGGGGGATTGGTTTGTCACAATGGATCTGAAAGATGCTTACTTTCACATTCAAATAAATCCTCATCACAGGCCATTCTTGAGATTCGCCTTCGAGGGCCAGACTTATCAATACACCGTTCTGCCGTTCGGTCTATCGTTGGCACCCTGTACATTCACGACGTGTGTGGATGCAGCGCTTTCTCCTCTGAGACATCAGGGATTGCGCGTGTTAAATTATCTCGACGACTGGCTGGTGCTGGCACAGTCGAGAATCGAGCTATTAGCTCACAGGGATTTGATTCTCGGCCATCTAAAATGCCTGGGTTTCACAATCAATGTTTCAAAAAGCAAACTAACCCCCAGCCAGAGCGTGATCTTTCTGGGCACAGTTTTAGACTCGAGAGATATGACAGCGCGACTCACACCAGAGCGCGCGCTCTCGGTGCGAGCGCTTGCAAGCACTTTCAGATTGCGCGAGCGCGCGCCACTGAAGAAATTTCAGAAACTGCTTGGTCTCATGGCAGCAGCAGCGCCAGTACTCCGCATGGGATTACTGCGCATGCGCCCGATGCAGCATTGGCTGAAACGCCGTGTGCCAACTCATGCATGGCAGTCAGGCAGCTTGCGCGTTATGGTGAATCACGGTTGTTTAAGAACCCTGATTCCCTGGCGGCCTCAGAACTGGCACCACGAGGGGGTGACCACGGAAACAATTTCCAGGAAGAAAGTGGTTCTTACAGATGCGTCCAACCTGGATTGGGGAGCGCTGCACGAGGGCATGCCTGCATCCGGCCTCTGGTCGAGCACGGAGCAGAGCTTACATATCAACTGTCTGGAGATGAAAGCAGTTGGGTTGGCCCTGAAAGCATTTCTGTCGAACCTCAGAGGTCACCACGTCTTAGTCCACACAGACAATACGTCAGTGGTGGCCTACATGAATCGCCAGGGGGGCATCAGGTCAGGGAACCTGCATGCGATGGCGAGAGACCTCCTCTATATGGGCACAAACCAACCTGAGCTCTCTGAGAGCAGCGCATATCCCGGGCGTCCAGAATGTGGGCGCGGATATGCTTTCACGGGGCAACACTCCCCTCGGCGAGTGGTCCCTGAACCCACAGACGGTCAGTCTGATATGGAAGGTGTTTGGCGAGGCCGAAATCAACCTTTTCGCCTCGAGAATCAACACCCACTGCAAATTGTTCTTCTCGAAGAACAGGGACGCGCTGGCCCATGTCTGGCCCAACCGTCCCCTTTATGCCTTTCCCCCACGTCTCGATGATTCCACAAGTCATCAAACGGGTCAGAGAGAGCGGGTGCCCAGTCCTTCTGGTGGCCCCTCTTTGGAAAACCAGGCCGTGGTTCCCGGAACTGGTTCAATTATCGGACACAATCCCATGGCCTGTCCCACTGAGGAAAGACCTCCTCACACAGGCGAACGGGACATTGTGGCATCCGAGACCCGATTTATGGGCCCTCCATGTTTGGCCCATCAACGGGTACCCAAGGACCTTCCTGAGAAGGTTTTAAGCACTATATCTGAAGCCAGGGCCCCGTCGATTCGGCGCCTGTATGCTTCAAAATGGTCGGGTTTTTCCAGCTGGTGCTCGAAAAATCAGGCTGACCCAGAGTCATGTGAGATATCTGTGGTTCTCTCATTCTTACAGGAGCTGCTGGACGCGGGTCGCTCCCCGTCCTCGCTCAAAGTGTATGTGGCAGCCATAGCAGCACATCATGTTCTGACGTCTGGCCAGTCACTGGGAAGAAACGACCTGGTCGTAAGATTCCTGGAAGGTGCGAGGAGAATTAACCCCTCCAGACCTCCGCGGTCCTGGGGGCTCTGAAAGGTCTGCCTTTCGAACCGCTCCAATCGGTTGATCTAAAAACCCTCTCGCTGAAGACCGCTCTCCTTATGGCATTGGCATCTAACAAGCGAGTGGGAGATCTGCAGGCGCTCTCTGTGAGCCCTGCATGTTTGGAGTTGGGTCCAGATGACTCCAGAGTCATCCTCAAGCCCAGACATGGTTATGTTCCTAAAGTGCTCTCAACACTGTTCAGAGCACAGGTGGTGACATTATCAGCCCTCCCTCCTTCTGCAGAGGATGGAGAGGATCTTCTCTGCCCTGTCAGAGCGCTGAGAATCTATCGGGAGCGTTCTGCGTCTTTTAGACAATCAGAACAGCTTTTTGTCTGCTTTGGTGGTAGATCCAAGGGGGATCCAGTCACTAAGCAAAGACTGTCTAGATGGATAGTGGATGCTATTTCTATGGCTTATACCGCAGCGGGTCAAGTTTGCCCTATAGGTATCAAGGCCCATACGACCAGAGGTATGGCCTCGTCATGGGCTTGGTCATCTGGCATTCCCATTAGTGATATTTGTGATGCGGCCGGCTGGTCCTCGCCTTCCACGTTTATGAGTTTCTATAATAGGGAAGTGCTTTCCCTGCAGGCGAATGTGCTTTCGGTATGATTAAGACCCGTCGCTGGCCGGTCTTGTCATATATTACTGTGGACTATCACATTCACATAAATATATAAAACCCGCTGCTGGCTTGTTGTATTTCATGCATAAACCCGCTGTTGCCGGTTATATTTACATATATATAAAACCCGCTTTTGGCCGGTTATATGACATATATAAAACCCACTTTGCCGGTTATATTCCTTACATATATAAAACCCGCTTTGGCCGGTTATAATTTCATATGTAACCCACTTGACTGGTTATATGTTCATATAGTAATAACCCCGACAGTGTCTGGGTTCATTGGTGTAGTATGTTGGGTTATTTCTACTGATGTGTACTATTTTAGACCTGACGGTGTCTTGCCTATTTATGCATAATTATGCGGTAATGGCTTGTTCTGTATGCTCAGGGGCCTGAGTTGCAGTGGCAGCCAGTTACTCAGTGCGGCATTTTGCATGGCGTCCCCACTGCGTATAGCTACGAACGAAGTGATCGTTCGAAAGGGAACTACTCGGTTACTCACGTAACCTCAGTTCCCTGAGTTAGGGAATGAGTATTGCGTAGCCAGCCGCACTATAGTAACATGGCAAGTTGTCGCTTCAGTCATTACCCCTGCTATAATGGCGAATTCGGGGACTATTATAGACTGAGGTCACTCCCCCTTGGCGCCCGTGCCATTGGATGTGCAGTTGCCGCAGCGCAGCCTATGAGCGAGCCAGACGCTCATGTTCTATCTGTGCAGCTGGAAATGCGCTTTACATAAAGGCTTCAGTAAATCGAGGAAAAGGAGTTTCCCCCCCACTGCGTATAGCTACGCAATACTCGTTCCCTAACTCAGGGAACTGAGGTTACGTGAGTAACCGAGTAGATATAGTAAGCTTGTTGTGTATACTACCTAATGTATAAGCTTGTTCAGAAATAATGACAAAAACCTTAAACTTAAAAAAATAACATATCTCTCGTTAAACGACATTTAAATTTAAACCCAGAAATCTGTCCCAACCACCGCCGCATTTAGTTTAATCTTAACTTATTACTTTACTTTACTTTACTAGCTAACTCCTCTTTCAGTCTATGCTCCCTGCTCTGGCTCCGTTCGTTCTTCATCTTCCTTGTGTTTTCTGGTGGACACTCCGTTCGTTTCCATGATCATTTTTCGCGCTGGTTTCACTGCAAACAGCGCGCAGCCAATGGGCGTATGAAACGTCATCACGTAGCATTACGGCAGAGTGTTCATGGGAAATGTAGGAAATACTGCCAGGGGATAAATGACCGAGAACAGAGCCTTATGCATCACCCGCCAAAATTAATTTTAACCCGCATTTGGCGGGTTGGCGGGTGTTAATTTAGAACCCTGTGTGTAACCATTTTGTTGTTTATGTTTCAAATCTGTTTTTTAAGTGTCCTGCTCATGTGTCAAAACAAACTTTAAGAGGCGACGCGTCGGTGATAGTTTTTATTTGTCCTCTAGAGGCCGCTCTCGTACTGTATAATGCCAGCAGACTCTTCTCAGATGATCCAGCAACAACCGCAACCCGGAAAATGAAATCAACCGTGGTTGTGCGAGCACTTGTTTGTACATGCTTGCTTGCAGTCTGTGTTCTTTAGAATTTATTTTGTAGTAAGTAACAAATATGCTTTGGGGAAATGTATACATTTGATTAATTTATAGGAAATATAGTGGAGTAAAAGTAAAAGTTTTTTTTTTACTATTGTAAATAGACTAAAGGGGTACAATACATACAGTACACGGAAAACAAACAAGGTAAACGATATGCACCATAACATACACAATTACAACATGCATTGCTGGGTCCAAATACAAGCAGATCTACACCAACAACTGTTATTATTTAACACCTTAATTCATTAAACATCTAATTTATCCGCACCTCTGATTATATGCATTATTTCATGTTGCAAGTACATCTGTCCAGGAAATTTAGAAGTGTGCTCCATATTTTTTCTAAAGCAGTTATTGTGTTTCTAAGTGTTGCAGTCATTTTCTCAAGTGTTAATGTGTCTATTAATATATTGAACCATTGGGTAATAGATATTTTTATTCTATCCTTCCAGTTTAATAGTATTACTCTCTTTGCTTATATGGATGAGGTAAAGATAAATGTTATTGATTCTTTTGAAGTGTAAATGGGAGAAAGATCTCCTAACAGAAACACTGGAGGGGATTTAAAGAGATTAAAGTCTAGAATCACTTCAAGTTTATATATAACTTCTGACCAGAATTTCTTTATATGTGTGTACAGTTACAGAAAGAGTGGATATAATCTTCTAAACTATTTTGACAGAATGTACATGTATTAGTGTTGACATGGCCTATATGAAATAATTTACTTTTTGTAATATATACTCAATGTAATATTTTGTATTGTAACAACTGTATTCTGGAATTACTAGATATGACAAAGACATCTTTGCAAAGTTTTAAAAGGTCAAGGTCAGTATATTCAGAATGAAGATCATTATTACATTTATTTGTAAGTAGAGAAATTATGGTGATTGTAGAGAAATTAATCATTGGAGGCTAGGATATTATATATTCATGATAATGATTTGAAAAAGGGTAAAATTTTTATTTTTCAAAGAGTTCATGATAACGATTCACAAACTTAATGATATTAAATTTACTTTTTATAGCTTCCTTTAATTGAAAGTATTGGTAGCGTGCGTTTTCTCGAATATTATATATTTTTTGTAATTGTTCAAAAGTCATAAATAAATAATTTTCAAAAATATCCCCTAAGTTTAATATTCCTTTCTGTTTCATTTTCGGGAAGAGAAAATATTTTTTTTATTGACAGTGAACATGTTGTTCCCTGATGGTGTCAAAGTGGATAGGGAGGAGCTGAGATGAAAAAGACTTAGCTTTCCACCATACTGATAATGTCATACTTATTATCAACTTTTATTAAGTAAAAGTTGACAGATATAAAAACTCAAGTAAAGTACAGATTCTACCAAAGATACTCAAGTACTCTAACAAAGTATTATTACTTGTAGTCCTAATGTTGTGTTGGAGGAACTTCGCTTTGTGTTGACATACTTTTTGATAGCAGAGGCATCTTCCTTGCTGTACAGATGTCATTCTGCTGAACTAACAATGTTAGGCAGCAAATGGCACAGAAGATGAGATGAGATAAAACTCTTTTAAACATTATTGTTAATAATAATAATAATAATAATAATAATAATAATAATAATAATAATAATAATAATAAGAAGAAGAAGAAGAAGAAGAAGAAGAAGAAGAAAATTTACCAGAGCACCAAATCCTCATATTATACTGATTTCTGAAGGATCATGTGACACTGAAGACTGGAGTAATAATGCTGAAAATTCAGCTTTGATCACAGGAATAAATTACACTTTAAAATATATACAAATAGAAAACAGTTCTGTTAATTTGTAATAATATTCCACAATATTACTATTTTTACTGTATTTTTGATCAAATAAATGCTGCCTTGGTGAGCAGAAGAGACTTCTTTCAAAAACAGTAAAAAAAAAATTAATGTCTCCAAACTTGTTCTGTATATACTAATATTTTAAATAAACACGTAATAATATAATATAATAGAATTGATATACGTTAATGATTAATGAATGCATATTCTTAGCTTACCTAACATTTCCATTGTCATTTATCACAGTTTAAATGCAGAGTTCAACACAATTTACAAACGTGTAACTCCCTCTCTAAAAAAAGAAAAGAAAAAGAAAAAAGTAATAAGTAATAATAGTAAAAAATAATAGTAATATTAAAAAAATAATAGTAGTAAAAAAATAATAGTTTATTGCATCAGTCAGAGGGTTAGAACAAAAGTTAAAATATAGCCATGTTCCGGTCACTGGGTCCAAACAGATCACAGTCCAAAATGACCACTGATAAAAAGTTCACTTGAAAAGATGTTTGAAGCATGAAATGTTAGAATATGTGTGGATCTCATGGGGCAGTGAAGACATTTTATTGGTTGGAACTTGTTGTATTACAAATTTATTAAATGTTTAATTTAGGTTCCAATACAATAGTATATAAACTGAGAAAGTTTAGTAGACTGAATTTATCATTTGAGGTATAAATGATGATATCAGAGTTCCCTTTCGTTGTCACTCCGAGTTACGTCGGATGACGACGAATGGGGTTTCGCTTAGAAAGCCTATCAACTTCGAGTATTACAAAACGAGCCAATGGCAAAGAAATGCCATAGGTCTGCGGAATTTGCATGACGTAACTCCGCCCCACCTCGTGGGTATAAAAGGAGGAAGTCCGGCAACATGCAGATATGTTTTCGCTTCGGAGCCAAGTTAATCCTTCGTTCCACAAGCCATCTCTGAACTGTCAGCTTTACAGACGAGTGAGATTCTCTGGTGTTGGTGTGACGGCGATCTCCCGGTGAGTGCGCACTTCCTGCCTATCTGTGCTGTGGTTTGCCAGTGAGTGTGTTTCTCCCCGGGCGCTTCAACACTCTCAGAGTTTCTTTTCTCTCACAAAAGAGCTTGCACGTGGCACGTCTTTTTAAAGATGGCCGGTAGGTACTCGTCTACATTAGTGGCGAAGTCCTACAGAGCGGCGGGACAGGCAGCCACCGCTTTGCATGCCATGGCCATTCTGCAGGTCTACCAGGCCCAGATGCTCAGGGACATGCACGAGGGTAGGACAGACCCAGGGCTCTTCAATGAGCTGCGTGCCGCCACCGACCTCGCTCTCCAGGCGACGAAGGTAACCGCACGCTCCCTGGGTTTGGTGATGTCCACAGCCGTGGTCCAGGAGAGACACCTCTGGCTGAACCTCGCTGATATGCGGGATGCCGAGCGGTCCTGCCTGCTCGACACCCCCATATCACAGGCCGGCCTTTTCGGCGGTGCAGTCGAGGATTCGACTGCCCAGAAACAGACTGAGGCGATCAAGCACATTCTGCCCCGACGGCCCGCTGCTGCCTCCACCCAGCCGACCGGGGAGAATACTCAGTCTGTTCGCCGCCGAGGGCGCCCTCCTACGGTTCCCCCCCCCTCCCGCCCGGCCCAAGCAGCAGCCTCCACCCGGGCCCGGTCGCGGAGGAAGCCGTAAGAAGGCTCCCTTCACAGGCTGCCGTTCAAGATGCTCACTGCCAAGCGCATTTTCGAATGTGTACGGCCCCAGGATTGGTTTGCAGTGATCGACCTGAAGGACGCCTACTTTCATGTCACCATTCTCCCTCGACACAGACCGTTCCTGCGGTTTGCTTTCGAGGGGCAGGCATATCAGTATGCGGTTCTCCCATTCGGGTTAGCCCTGTCTCCTCGCGTCTTCACGAAGGTCGTCGAGGCAGCCCTTGTTCCCCTTTGGGAACACGGGGTTCGCATCCTGAACTATCTCGACGACTGGCTGATCCTAGCTCACTCTCGAGATCAGGTTTGCGAACACAGGGATCTAGTGCTTCGGCACCTAGCCCGTCTGGGCCTTCGGGTCAACTGGGAGAAGAGCAAACTCTGCCCCGTGCAGAGGATCTCTTTTCTCGGTATGGAAATCGACTCGGTCGCCATGTCCGCGCAGCTTACGAGCGAGCGCGCGCAGTCACTGCTGACTTGTCTGAGACAGTTCGAGGGCAAGAGTGCGGTTCCACTTAAACTATTTCAGAGGCTCCTGGGGCATATGGCATTTGCAGCCGCGGCAACGCCGCTCGGATTGCTTCATATGAGACCGCTTCAGCTTTGGCTTCGCGACCGAGTCCCGAGGTGGGCATGGTAACACGGCACTCTCCGAGTACCAGTTAGTCCGACCTGCTGTCAGACCTTCACCCCGTGGGCGAACCTCAGCTTTCTACGGGCCGGAGTGCCCCTGGAACGAACTTCGCGGCATGTTGTTGTATCGACAGATGCCTCCTCCACGGGCTGGGGCGCCATGTGCAACGGACGTGCTGCCGCGGGCTCCTGGATAGGACCCCAGCGCCTATGGCACATCAATTGCCTCGAGTTGCTGGCTGTACGTCTTGCTCTGCGCCGCTTCCGGGCCGTGCTCAAGGGCCAACACGTACTAGTCCAGACAATACTGCCACTGTAGCGTACATCAACCGTCAAGGTGGTCTGCGCTCCCGCCGTATGTCACAACGTGCCCGCCACCTCCTCTTATGGAGTCAGAAGCGTCTGAGGTCACTTCGTGCCATTTATATCCCCGGAGCTCTGAACTGTGTAGCCGACGAGCTCTCACGGTTTCAGCTCCTCCCGGGAGAATGGCGGCTCCATCCCCGGTCGGTTCAGCTGATTTGGGACCAGTTCGGGGACGCACAGATAGATCTGTTTGCCTCTCACGACTCGACCCATTGCGCCCAGTATTATTCCCTGACCGAGGGCACGCTCGGCACGGATGCTCTGGCGCACAGCTGGCTGCAGGGCCGCAAGTATGCGTTTCCTCCAGTGAGCCTTCTTGCGCAGACCTTGCGCAAGGTCAGGGAGGACGAGGAGCAGGTCATACTGGTTGCGCCTTGCCGGCCCACCCGGACCTGGTTCTCCGAACTAGTACTCCTCGCGACAGCACCTCCCTGGCCGATCCCTCTGAGGAAGGACCTCCTTTCTCAGGGACGGGGCACCCTCGTCCCGATCTTTGGAACCTCCACGTGTGGCTCCTGGATGGGACGAGGCAGGTTTGAGTACCCTACCACCACCGGTGGTGGCTACCATCACTTCCGCTAGAGCTTCGTCCACGAGACATCTCTATGCGTTGAAGTGGAACCTCTTCGTCAACTGGTGCTCTTCTCACCGAGAACACCCCCGGAGATGTTCGATCAGTGTCGTGCTTTCCTTCCTACAAGATGGGTTGGAGCGAAGGCTGTCTCCCTCCACCCTAAAGGTCTATGTCGCCGCCATTGCCGCACAGCATGACCTGGTTGAAGGTAAGTTGTTGGGGAAGCACGACCTGATCGTCAGGTTCCTGAGAGGAGCGAGGAGACTGAATCCTCCTCGCCCTCCTCTCGTTCCCTCTTGGGACCTCGCAGTGGTGCTAATTGCCCTGCGGAGTGCTCTTTTTGAGCCTCTGCAATCAGTGGAGCTTAAGTTCCTGTCAATGAAGACAGCGCTCCTGGTTGCACTGGCCTCCATCAAGAGGGTAGGGGACCTGCACGCATTCTCCGTTGACGAAGCGTGCCTGGAATTCGGGCCGGCTTACTCTCACGTGATCCTGAGACCCCGGCCTGGATATGTGCCCAAGGTTCCTACCACTCCCTTCCGGGACCAGGTGGTGAACCTGCAAGCGCTGCCCCTGGAGGAGGCAGACCCAGCCTTGGCACTGCTCTGTCCAGTACGTGCTCTCCGCACCTATGTAGACAGAACGCAGTGTTTCAGGACCTCAGACCAGCTCTTTGTCTGTTATGGTGGGAAGCTGAAGGGAAAGGCTCTCTCCAAGCAAAGGTTGTCTCACTGGATAGTGGACGCCATTGCTTTGGCTTACCAGCAGCAAGGTCGACCGTGCCCCCTTGGTGTGACTGCCCACTCCACCCGGAGTGTGGCGTCCTCTTGGACTTTAGCGCATGGTCGCCTCGCTAACAGACATCTGCAGAGCTGCAGGCTGAGCGACACCGAACACATTCTATTGTAAGTTAAATGAGTCAGATTACTGAGACTCTCACCCTTTGTTCTGATGGCTCTCGGAGCCCCTGTCACAGTCGTTGAATAGTCCGGCTGATTGGAACAGAATATTTGCATTTGAATCACACTGTTATGCTGATGAAGATCAGGGCTGGGCAATTTCCGGTAACGTGCTGATTCCTGTACTACATTTACATGCTTTGTTCAAGATTGTCTCCACCTTTATGTAAATCCCTCACCCTTGAAAGGTATAAACACTGTGCTTAAGCTCTTGAGTTTAGACTTGGACGACTACAGCATTGCAACAGCAAAGTCCTCAATAAAGAGTAACTTCTGCTTGAAAGATATCCCAACGTCTCCTGGTCTCTGAAGAAAAAATTCCAACAAACTGAATGCATGATGACAAAAAAAATAAAAGTAAAATACAAATGAAATGATATACTTTGAGTAAAGCCACCAGAGCAGCTAATAAAATACACATGAAAGAGCAGCTAATAAAATACACATGAAAATGGAAAAAATTGTTTCATATCCCTAAATAAATTGAAGATTTACAAACTGGTCAATTCACAAAAATAAATAAATATTTAAAGCTGCATTCCATAACTTTTTTGGGTTAAAAATTATCCAAAATAATTTTTTGAGAAAGTACATCACCAGCCAGTGTTCAAAACTCTCTGCTTGCCGTAGCTTGATTCAAAACGGTAAGCTTGTAATAATGTTTTCAATTCCAGTGGTACTGGTGGATTACCGCTGGGAATTCGGGCATGTGTTTGTGTCATTAAGTCACATCTGTACACATAAAGAAGAATCTCGGCTAGTAGGCTATGAGTGTGTGGATGTTGAGCTGGAGATTTATAGCCTTTTCCCACAGCACTTGATATAATTCAACGTATTAATTTGATGGCGGATCCAGAAAGGTTCAAACGACAATCACCAGTGACAAAAAACAAGGATAATATCAGAAGGGCATTAAATGTAGTCACGCAATGCTGATGTTGTTAACATTAACAATTTGAGAACAAAGTATAATTTGCATGATTTGATGTGATATAATAAGCGATCGTTGAATCTAATCAGTGCGATTTACTGCAATGCTTTTTCCCTTAGTTGCTCACAACAAAAGTGGATGTTACTCGTTCAGAGGACATTTTCCAGTGAAAATTCTTATGTTGGTCATACTTCCAAAAAGTAGATTCTGTGATTGTGAACGCCAGTCTCAACACCGGCAGCGACTGACAGCCGCACATTCTCCTCTAAACATCGGATTCATCCGCGCTGTGCCGTACAGAGGCACAACCCACGTAAAGTTGATAATGCCGCTAATAACTGCAATTGCAGATTTCGAACAGAGGTGACGACAAAGAGGAAAAACTATGGACTGCAGCTTTAAAAAATATATATTAGTATTATTATTTGTTACGTAAAAGAAATATAAAACTCACATAATGAAGAGGAGTAACAGGAACCAGAATTTAATAACAAAAACATATATAATAATCAGACAATACACTTTTAATTCGCAGAACATTGACATACACATTGATGAAAACCGACCGAGACAAAAGGAGAACTCAGGGGTTATAAGCATGGACCAATCAAAGGAAACTAATGAGATGATTAATCAGAACACAGGTGAATAAAATGACACATTAACAGACTAATTACACAGACTGAGGGAAACTCGGTCACAGAGTATAACTAAGAAACACACTGAAACACAAAGAGAACATGTTACTAGAGTTGAGCCGGATACTCGGCTGAAACGAGTATCCGGTACGGATAGAGCACTTTTGCCGAGTACGAGTATAATACGAGTAATACGAATCAATATCTGTGCTCGGATTGAATAAAAATCCTCATTGGGTAGCTGACTGTGTCTGCGTTCTGTGATAGGCTAGTCACAGCGCCCCTCCCCTACACGCATACAGATTTATTGTGTTGCTGTGTCCCGCTCTCCTCACTCACACACAGGACACTAGTAGTGGGAAGTTCGGATCATTTTACTGACTCGGATCTTTGAGTCTCATTCAGCAAAATGAACGAATCTTTTTTCGAGTCATTTCGTTCATTTCAGCATTATATAATTAAAATGGCATGTTAAATATCCCAACACATCTAGTACTTACGAAAATGTTGATTACATTTGTAAAAAGAATAAAAATAAACTATAGGGTAATGCAGCCAAAGCCAAATTATAAGAAACCGAAATGTTTTATTAATTGATTAGTTGTTGGGTCTTAAGTTCAGGCTATTGCAGTCTGATTCTGTTAGTTCACCTCACCTCCTGATCCGAGACGTTCTTTCCTTTGCAACTTCATATTTATCAGGTTAGTTCTCCTCTCGTGTCTTGAGACGTTAGTTGTCGACTCGCCAGTGTCTGACTCTGATCTGTCTGCTGGGCCAACTGTGCCATGTGTGATACAGCAGGGCCGGAAAGAGAAATGATTAGTTCATCTTTCGAGTCTCGAGTTCGGGTTGATGATGATGATGATGTTTATTTCAAACCTGCATTCTAGTTTTCTCACAAATCAACATAACAGGCTACATAACAGACAAATTATACAAGTGCATGGTTTGAAAAGGAGGTGGATGAAGCAAACGCTTATATAATTCCAAACCCCCTCACATTCAACACAAAATGCAATACAAAAACAATATATAAACAAAATAATTCAAGAGCAACAATATTCTTGTACAGTACATACAGAAGAACAATTGTTACTATATAATTGGTATAAGACAAACAAGACAAAACATCGCACCCACACCACACACCCTTACAAAAGACACTGGCCCAAACACTCTCTGCCTCTACACCCTTTCACCACTAGCTTCATGCTGAGGGCATCATTCTCTGTCCTCTACATATTTCTTTATAACTTTTTTTTTAAACAAATATTTAAAATGAATTATATTAGGACAGGTTTTTAATTCATCCACCAAATCATTCCAAAGCTTCACTCCTCGCACTGAAATACACATCGATTTTAAAGTGGTTCTAAATTTGGACAAATATTTATTTTTATTTCGTCTTAATGTGTAACTATGATGAGCATCTCTATCACGGAATAAATTTTGAACATTAGGAGGCAAGGAATTTTGAGATGCCCTAAACATAATTTGAACAGTTTTAAAATTGATCACGTCCTGCAATTTAAGTTCTTCCAGCTCTACAAACAATGGATTGGAACGATGTCTGTAATGAACACCAGAGACAATCCTAATGGCCTTTTTCTGCAGAGTGATCAAGGGCTGTAAGTGAGTTTTGTAACAGTTCCCCCAAATTTCAACACAATAATATAAATATGGCATAATAAATGAATGATACAGTAGAAGTCGAGCTTTAGTGATCAGTAAATTACATGATCTTTTCATCATTCCAACACATTTAGCCACTTTTGTCCTCAGGTAGCTTATATGGGGTTTCCAAGAGATCCTCTCATCTATTATAACGCCCAAAAATGTATTTTGTTGAACCTTTTCTATTAGTGTGTCATCAATAACAATTTTAACAGGTATATTACATTTACATAATTTTTGTCTTTTTCAAATTCAAAGACAGTTTATTAATATTAAACCAGGTTTTTAACTTTACCAATTCCACAGTTACCGAGGCCAAAAGTTGCTCCAGGTTGTCATCGGCACAAATAATATTGGTATCATCAGCAAAAAGGATAAATTTCATTTTCGTTGTTATTTTACATAATTCATTAATATACATTAGGAATAGTGTAGGTCCCAGAATTGACCCCTGCGGTACTCCACACGTTATATCCAGAAACCCTGATTTATATTGATCAATCTCAACAATCTGTCTCCTCTCGCCTAAATAGCTCTCCAACCATTTTTTTGCTATTCCCCTTATGCCATAGTCTTCCATCTTTTTTAATAAAACCTGGTGATCAATGGTATCAAAGGCCTTTTGGAGATCTATAAAGATTCCCAAAACAAATGTATTTCTTTCAATACCATCTGTAATTTCTTCCAATAAATCAATTAATGCATGTGAAGTAGATCTATTTTCCCTAAACCCATATTGACAATCGGATAGTAATTGATGTTTATCAATGAAGCTCCGGAGTCTTTTGTCATATAATTTTTCTAAAATTTTGGAAAACTGTGGCAGGAGGGAAACAGGCCGATAGTTATTAAAATAATGTTTGTCCCCCGACTTTAAAATTGCTATGACTTTAGCAATTTTCATTTGCGATGGAAAATGACCAAATTGAAAGGATAAGTTACAGATATATGTAAATGGATTTATAATTTCTTCTGCAACATTACGAACAATCCTCATATCGATATTATATATGTCTTGGGATATTTTGTTCTTGCAGTCCCTGATTACTTTCATAACCTCCCTCTCATCAGTTGGAGTGAGAAACATGGTATTAGAATTCATATCAATTAGTCCCTTAATCTGTTCATTAGTAGATGGAATTTTATGCGCCAGATCAGGTCCAACATTGACAAAAAAATAATTAAATCTATACGCGATCATTGTTTTGTCTCGTATAATTGTGCCATTTTCCACAAAATACTCCGGATAACATGAGCTACTGGAACCACGACCAATAATGGTGTTCAACACTTTCCAAGTTGCTTTTATATCATATTTCTTATTGATCAATAAATCAGTATAATATTCTCTCCTACTTTCTCTCAATATGCTAGTTAATTTGTTTTTATATGTTTTATACTTATATTCAGTTTCACTAGTTCTATACCTAAAAAATTGCCTATATAGAAAATTTTTCTTTTTACACGAGTTCGCAAGCCCTTTTGTTATCCAGGGTGTTTTTATATGTTTTCTTATTGTAATTTTTTTGATGGGACAGTGTTTATTATAAAGTGTAATAAAAATATCAAGAAAAGTATTGAATGCTGCATTTACATCGGACAATTGATAAATAGATTCCCAATTTTGGCTTGCCAACTCATTTTTCAGTGCTATAATTAATTGGTCAGTTATGACTCTACGGTAATATTCACTTTGTACAGTTTTAGATAATTTACAGTTAAGATCATATACCATAAACACTGGTAAGTGATCACTGACATCATTCACTAACAAACCACCTGTTATATTATTGTCCAAGATATTACAAAATATGTTATCTATCAGTGTGGCACTATGTGATGTTATTCTGGTGGGTCTGGTAATGAGTGGGTACAAGCCCAACGAAAACATGGTATCAAGAAACTCATCTGTACTTTTGTGTATATGGGGGTTTAACAAATTAATATTAAAATCCCCACATATAATATGTTTTTTGTTATTATTAGTAATTATTTTTTTAATCCATTCCCTGAATATTGTCAAGTCGGATCCCGGCCTCCTATAAATGCAGCTTACAATAATATTTCTATTTTTTGGAGTCTTGAATGGCTTCAAAATTGGATTGTAAGCTCCTACTGTTAAAAGGAATCAGAGAAATGCTTTTATCTAGAATAAATGTTTTATCATATGCGCTGTCAGTATAATATAAACAGTCATTTTTTGTATTTAAAAGAATATTGCTATCTGGATCAATTGAATCCATGAATGTTAGTAATTTATAATCAATGTGGTCGGATAAGTTATTCATTGTTTCTAAGTTTGGTGCATTTATATCAGAATCAGAATCAGAAAGAGCTTTATTGCCAAGTGTGTTTGCACACACAAGGAATTTGTTTTGGTACTGAGGCTTCCAGTGGACATATACAAATACAACAAGATTGTAAGAATAAATTATAATAATAAAAAATAAAAATATAAATATATGAGAATAAAAGTATCACAGTTGGGTTTAGTCGGAATAGACATTTTCAGATTTACAGATTATGAACATATTTACAGTGTTTTGAATATTATAAATAAATAAATCTACATATAAGTATCACCTGAGTTGTTGGATATTGCACTAAACAGTGGGAGTATTGCACTTAAGGCATATGCCTTGGGAGGTGTGTTAACTGTTCAGGAGGGAAATGGCCTGTGGGAAGAAACTGTTCCTGTGCCGAGATGTTCTTGTGGCCAGTGATCTGAGTCACCGTCTTGACGGTAACAGTTCAAACAGGAGGTGTCCAGGGTGAGTGGAGTCTGTGATGATTTTACCTGCTCTCTTCCTCACTCTGGAAGAGTACAGGTCCTGGAGGGTTGGCAGGGAGGCACCAATAATCCTCTCCGCAGTCCGGACTGTCCGTTGTAGTCTCCTGATGTCTGATTTGGTAGCTGAACCAAACCAGACAGTGATGGAAGTGCATAAAACAGACTCGATGACGGCTGAGTAGAACTGAATCAGCAGCTCCTGTGGCAACTTGAACTTCCTCAGCTGGCGAAGGAAGTACAGTCTCTGCTGGGCTTTTTTCACAATGGAGTCAATGTGATTGTCCCACTTCAGGTCCTGAGAGATGGAAGTGCCCAGGAACCTGAATGACTCCACTGCTTCCACAGTGCTGTTCATGATGGTGAGTGGGGGGAGTGCTGGGCTGTTCCTCCTGAAGTCCACGATCATCTCCACTGTTTTGAGCGTGTTCAGCTCAAGGTTGTTATAACTGCACCAGACAGACAGCTGTTCAACCTCCAGTCTGTAAGCAGACTCGTCACCATTTCGGATGAGACCCATGACAGTGGTGTCGTCGGCAAATTTCAGGAGCTTGACAGTGGGGTCTTTAGAAGTGCAGTCATTAGTGTACAGGGAGAAGAGCAGTGGGGAGAGAACGCACCCTTGGGGGGCGCCAGTGCTGGTGGTGAGAGTCCTGGATGTGAGTTTCCCCAGTCTCACTCGCTGCTGCCGGTCCGTCAGGAAGCTGGTGATCCACTGACAGATCGAGGATGGTATGGAGAGCTGGGTCAGTTTGGCTGTGAGAAGACCAGGCATGATGGTATTGAAGGCCGAACTGAAGTCCACAATGAGGATCCTTGCATAAGTCCCTGGTTCGTCGAGATGTTGCAGGATATAACATCATCCACAGAGCTGTTTGCTCTGTAAGCAAACTGAAAGGGGTCCAGCAGGGGTCCAGTGATGTCCTTCAGGTGGGCCAACACCCGTCTTTCAAACGACTTCATGACCACAGACGTGAGAGCGACAGGTCTGTAGTCATTAAGTCCAGTGATTTGGGGTTTTTTGGGGACAGGAATGATAGTGGAGCGTTTGAAGCAGCAGGAAACTTCACACTGCTCCAATGATCTATTGAAGATCTCCGTGAAGACCGGGGCCAGTTGTTCAGCGCAGGCTTTTAAACAAGCAGATGAGATGCCGTCTGGGCCTGAGGCTTTCCTAGTCTTCTGTTTCTTGAAGACTCGGCTCACGTCCTCCACACAGACCTTAAGTTCAGGTAGGATGGCAGGAGGGGGGAGTAATGGGGGTGCAGGAGGTGATGGTGAATGTGTGAAGTGCAGATCAGACCGGGTGTGTGGTGTGAATGAGGGCTTTTCAAACCTGCAATAAAATGAGTTTAAATCATCAGCCAGGTGTTGACTGTCCACAGATCGGGGGGATGATGGGTCGTTGGATGAAAAGTAGCTTCTTTTAGCAACTCTGATCTCCTTTGTCAGTCTGTTTCTGGCCTGGTTATACAAGATTTTATCCCCACTTCTGTAGGCATCCTCGTCACTTCATTTGGCACGACGAAGGTGTTTGAGTTTCCCACTAAACCATGGTTTATCATTAGTAAATGATAAGAATGTCCTGGTAGGAATGCATGTATCCTCACAGAAACTTATATATGATGTTACAGTATCTGTGAGCTCATCCAGATCGTTGGTAGCAACTTCAAAAACAGTCCAATCAGTGCAATCAAAGCAGGCCTGTAGATTCTGCTCTGCTTCATTAGTCCATCTTTTTACAGTCCTTATTACAGGTTTAGCTGATTTCAGTTTCTGCCTGTAGGTCGGTATGAGATGAACCAAACAGTGTTCAGAGAGCCCTTAAGCTGCTCGTGAAACGGAGTGATACTTTTATTGTGGTGTAACAGTGGTCCAGTATATTACTGTCTCTGGTGGGACATGTAACATGCTGTCTGTATTTTGGTAGTTCACGGGAAAGATTTGCTTTGTTAAAATCCCCAAGAATGATTAAAAGAAAGTCAGGATACCTTTGTTATGTTCCAGCTATTTGTTCAGCCAGCTGTTGTAGCGCCGCGCTCACACACGCGTCAGGAGGGATGTATACATTCACGAGAATGAAAGAGGAAAACTCCCGAGGCAAGTAGAAAGGTTTACAGTTTATGAAATGTGCCTCTAAATTAGGAGAGCACATCTTCTTCAGTGTTGTTACATCTGAACACCAACTTTCGTTAATGTAGAAACACAATCCACCACCTCTCGTTTTCCCCATTGGCTCCGCGATGCGATCCGCTCGGAACAGCTGGAAGCCCGGCAGATGTATTGCGTTGTCCGGTATGGCTTCACTCAGCCAGGTTTCAGTGAAGCACAGAGCAGCAGAGTTTAAAAAATCCTTGTTAGTGCGGGTGAGGAGAAGAAGTTCGTCCGTTTTGTTAGGAAGGGATCGGAGATTCGCGAGATGAATACTGGGGAGTGCAGTGCGCAGGCCGCGCTCACGGAGTTTAACCAGCGCGCCGGCTCGCTTCCCGTGTTTGCGTCTGACCGCGCGTTTGAACAACAACGCTGCCCCTCCGACGAGAATGTCCTGCAAGACGTCTGAATAATCAAAAACTGTAGAAAAGTTATCTGGTGTGTGTTTCCTAATGTCCAGTAGTTCGTCTTTGGTGAAACTGATAGGAAAACAATGACTAAACGCAGAACAAACAAACAAAAACAACACAATAGCTGGAGAGCTCCACACCGAGGCAGCCATCCGCGGCGCCATCTTGGATCTGGGAACGAGATCATATAGATATCATCCTCAACTTCAAAGGAGCTATCATCACAATCAGGATTATACATCTGGTATTATTTCAGAAACATGTTCAAAGGTAGAGGGTGTATGATCATCACAGAATGAGGGCCCCAGACACACAACAAAAACAAGCACACAGCAACATGAACATTTAAGGAAACACATACACAGACTCTCACTCACAAACACACACACACAATTACATACATTCTCACACAGCACAGGTAATAAAGTAGAAATAAGAACAATGAAAAAATAAAAATAAATAAGATGCCTAAGGCACTGACTATTTATAAGTATTTTATTATTTTATTTAATGTTTCTTGCTGCATTCTTAGAATTAAAACTAAAGCAAATGGAAGAGAAGGAGGAGAAATGAAAGAAAAATGTTTTTTGAATAACTAATGTGACGCGGGTAACTCACAACGTCATCCCCAACTTCTTTGCGACAGTTCGCTGCAGCCCAGGTGTATTACATTCGTTACTTTACGGCAAACACAAAAATGCTGAACTCACCAAGAAAAAAAAAAAAAAAAAAAACTGGTACGTGCTCACCGTTCTTTTTCCCTTTTTTTTATTTTTTTTTTTAACGTTACTTACGTCCCCTCTTGGAGGTCACAATAGAACTTCTCAGCCTCCTTGGGACACTGAAAAAGTTTTGGTTTTCCTTCCACAATTACCCTCAGCGTACTGGGATACTGCAGGGAGTACTTGATACCGGCGGCACGGAGCTTTTTCTTCACCGTGTCAAACTCTCTACGTTTTTTCACGAGACCCGGACTGAAATCCGGATAGATGTAGATCGTGGATTCTCCCATCTTCAGATTCCCCTTCTCCCGGGCCAGTCTCAGGATCTTCACCTTGTCCTGGAAGTTCAAGAATTTTACCAGGATAGGTCTTGGAGGTCTTGGAGGTTCATCAGACCTGTGCGAGCGGACGAATGGTGGTAAGCGATGCGCCCTCTCCACAACAGGCGCCGTGGGGAAATGTTCCTTCCCGAAGAGCGTGGCAACCAGCTTTCCAATGAAAGCGACCATGCCTCCCCCTCTTTCCTCTCCGGTATATTAATAAAGCGCAGATTGGATCTCCTGCTCCGGTTCTCAAAATCCTCCGTTTTCTCCTTCAGGTAAGAATTGTCCTTTTCCAGAGCACACACGCTCCTCCAGGTTACCAATCTTGTCCTCATTTGTGCTCACTCGTTGCTGCAACTCATTGATTTGTCCAGTAAGAGAGCTCAATGACTGTTGAATGTTCATTAGGCCTGCCTGAACAGTCCCAATTTGAATGTCCAAATGTGCTTTTACTTCATATTAAAGATTCGTTCAAAATGAACGAATCGTTCATGAACGACACATTACTATAGGACACTGAGAAGAGAACAGCTCTCTCTCTCTCTGTCTCTCCCTCAGTCACTCAGGTTCGTGGGTCTTTTTTCTGTTAACATTTAGGGTTTCTTCAGCTTCAGGTTTGTTTTTTACTTCGGTTTGTAGTACACTCACTTATTAACCAGTAGAGTTCTGGTAAACGTGGGGTTTGTTCAGACGTGGTGCTTGGTAGAATGCGACTCGCGTTGCGTCTCTACCTGTCGGAGATTTTTTTTTCTTTTTTAAACCGTCAGCATTTTTTTTTACTTCACGCACTGAGTGTCTGACACTTTTTGCTGTATTTCATTAAAAAAAATAAAGTAGTGGTATAAAAGTATATTACAAATTAATTAGCTAGCTACACACACACACACACACACACTCACTCTCTCTCACTCTCTCTCTCTCTCTCTCTCTCTCTCTGCCGGTCATCTGAGTTTTTTTTTTTTTAAACCGTCTGAGAATATATATATAAAGAATATAAATGTTTGTATCATTAACCCCTCCATTTCCTATAATGTAGGTGCACTGTGCACATTTCTGTGCACATGACAATCTGGGGCTCAGGTCAGGAAGCAGACAAACTGGCTAAACCGACCATCTGCTAGCGGCCTCGCGTCACCAAGGTCAGATAAATCCCATCACATAGAGACTCTGTCACCTAGATATCATCATATAGAGACTGTGTCTGTTCCCCGAATTAGGAAATACAAAAAACTTCCAAACCCATCTAAGGGTAAAAATGTAATTATGTTCAACAAATACAAAACAGAAATAATACAAATGAACAAATGATAAAGCTTGGGTTGCTGAATATTCGATCCCTTACTTCAAAAGCACTTATTGTTAATAATATGTTTACAGATTATAACCTTAATAACTTTGCCTGTGAACCTGATTTGTCTCAGCCTTTTCTGTTCTGCCCTATTTGCCATTGTTTACTCTGCCTGTCTTGCCGCGCCGGCGCGCTTTGCTCGATTTTTTTCACATAGCAGGAAAATAGACTTAAAATACTCTGTCATTTTTGGTCATACAGACTTAAGAAATATAAAAAAAATAAACTGTTGAATATGTACTTTTTTATGTGTCCACTTACAATCGAAATAAAACATTGTGCTTTTGTAAAATAAAGAAAATAAACAGGGTGTGCTTTCTGCCTCTCTGTCTCCGTTAACTTTTTTTCTGGAGCACGTCTCTAAACTTAAAATTCAGCGAATACTATTCACCCAAGCATGAGCAATATATCTTTATAATCATTTAAGTTTGTACTTTTAAAATATCTAATTCAAAACTAAAATAAATATTCTCTGTTTATGTAATCTATAAAAAAAGAGAGAGGTGTCAGCCGATCTCATTATCGTTCTCTCAGCTCATTATTCTGCTAATGCGGCACGCCCACGGAGAGCGCGCGGTATTCAAACGCAAATGATCTGAAGCAACACATGCAAACGTGTCAACGCCCCTCATAAACGCGATAACACAACAAATGTAATCATCAGATTAATGTACTATTTCGTCTTGCGAGGCTGTGTGAGGAATAATCCTGGGACATTTACCTCAGAACATGTGCTGGTTTATTTTCATTTTGAGGAGCGACGGATCTAGCCGAGAATTGTGAGTACGTTTTTTTTATTCTTGTGCTTTGTTCTAATCGCGATATGGAATAGTGTCTGTAAACGCAAAAAGACTGTTTAAATTTTAATCACGTTTCTGTGTGTGAATGAATTAAGGGCACAGATGGACGCTGTTGTTTATGTTACAGATGAAATATGAAAGACAACATTTCATAGTTTTTGGATAGATTATCCATTTATTTCAGATAAATGCTGTTCTTTTGAACTTTCTATTTATCAAAGAATCCTGAAATAAAAATGTAAATAACTGTTTTCAACATTGATAATAATGTGAAATGTTTCTTGAGCATCAAATCATCATATTAGAATGATTTCTGAAGGATCATGTGACACTGAAGACTGGAGTAATGATGCTGAGAATTCAACTTTAAAATCACAGGAATAAATTATATTTTTAAATATATTAAAAAAGAAAAAAGTTATTTTAAATTGTAATAATATTTCACAATATTACTGATTTTTTGTTGTATTTTTAATTAAATAAGTACAGCATTGGTGAGCATAAGTGACTTCTTTTAAAAACATTAAAAATCGTACCGACCCCAAACTTTTGAACGGCAGTGTATATATAAATATTTATTTATTTATTTATTTATTTATTTACTTTTTCCTCCTCACATTCTTTCTTGTGTGACACACCTGAATGAAAGGCTCATCATTATGCGAGACATTGTCTTCTCAGGTGTGAATTATTCATGATAAGGGGTTGGGCCGTTGACGCCCCTTGAGCATATTGCCTTTCCAAACAAAAAGTGTTTTACAAAATTTAAATCAATGTATTGTTTTATGCGAATGATTAGGCTGGGTGATTTTCAGATCATTTTGAAGCAAAAAGTCTAGGCCACAACAGCCATTAGTCAAAAGTATTGTAGACACATATTTAGTATGTGTTTTGTGGCCTTATTTCAGAAACTTTAATTTTTAGTTTTTTCAATAACCATGCATAAACAATATTCTCTAAAAAATACAAACATGTACATACATGTTGCTCACATATTATGGTAGCCCTGTTTGTGCTAAATAGAGTGTAATTACACCTTTGCCATAAATATGTTTATAAGCAACTGAAAAAAGCACAAATGTCAGGGCATGTCAAAACATCTCAAGGGCCCCAAAAACACCTTCGACCCCAGAGGGTTAATAAAAACCTGCAAATGGATTCCCCTGACTCTGCCTCTTCACAACAGTTATAAACATGAACCTCGTCTGAAAGGCAAAGGGGGAGGTGTTGATGTAATTTATAGTAATATTTTCAGAATTTCTAAGAAGTCTAGTTTCATAATTCTAGTTTCTTTTGAAGTGTTGGTGCTTCATGTAACACTATCTAGTGTAAATGATAAATCACGTTTGAGATTTGTGCTGGTTACTGTATACAGGCCACCAGGGCACCATACAGACTTTATCAAATAATTTGCTGACTTTCTATCAGAGTTAGTACTTGCTACAGATAAAGTCCTAATTGTTGGTGATTTTAATATTCATGTAGATAACTAGGGTTGGGTACCGAAACGTAAACGGTAGTAACGAAACCGAATAAGAACGAAAATTTCGGTGCCTGATTTCAATGTCTGACTCTCTGTCTTACATGCGCTTCATGAGACACACACGCACACACACACGCAAGATCTCTCGCTCTCTCCCTCTCCACCGTGCGTGCACTATACGGTTTGGAGCACAGTCTTTTCTGTCTCGCATGCGCGCTCTTGCTCGCTCACTCGCTCTTGATTCCGGGAGAACTAATTTGCTGGCATCAGTGTAAAATTATGTGTCAGAACGCCCTCTCTGTGCCGATTGTCTGAAGCCCATATAGTATCACTCCAATTCATTGGCTGATGGCGCAGGCGCTGCCTCGACGCTCTTACGTTGTCATATTTCCTCAGATTTCTCTGCCGAAAAAGGAAGCTTGTCGGCAGCGCGAGGAGCTTGGCAGCAAACACAACGTCTTGTTCCCTATTCAGAGAACATAGGTTACACCAGTAACCAGAGACGTTCTCTTTCATAGGTTCATTCAACGCTGCGTAGCTAAGACGCAGTGGGAACGAAATACCAAACTCGCCAAGCTAAGCGCTGCCGTAACTAGTACAACGACCAGATAACTTACATGACTGGATCAAGCAGACAAAACATGGGAACCTGTAGCCATGTCGAGATTAGATTACCCTGGTAGTAATCTCTATTAATCTCCAGTATTATTACATTATTTGATACAATATTGTTTTATGCGATATTATGTAAATGTGAATTTTTATTTTATATTGGTTTATTTATTATTATCATATGTTACTTGTATTTATTTTGTTTAAAGATCTAAGTTAATATTGTGTCCAGTTTGGCCCTGTAAATAAAATGGTATTATTTTTTGACAAAGTGTGTGAGGTTTTGTTTTCTTAAGTAGAAAACACGTGTCAGGACCTACTCATTGTCGTAATCATACTCTAGATATAATATTATCACATGCAATCAATGTTGATGCTGTTGAAATTCTGCAGCAGAGCGATGACATCTCAGATCATTATCTAGTCTCGTGTAAACTTCATTTAGCCAAGGCTGCAAAGCCGACTCTGTTACAAATATGTTAGACCTATCACTTCTGCCACTAAAGATTGCTTTATTAATAATCTTCCTGATCAGTTTCATCATCCCAGATAGCTTAGAAGAACTCGATATTGCGACAGAAACCTTTAACTCTCTCTTTCAGCACTTTAGACACAGTTTCTCCTTTGCGCTTAAAGAAGATTAAAGAAAATAATCCAACGCCTTAGTACAACGAGCACACTAAGGGCGTTAAGAGAGCAGCCAGAAAAATGGAGCGAAACTGGAAGAAAACAAAACGTCTCAGGTTACGACTGTAACCTATGTTCCCTGAGAACAGGGAACTCAACAATACGTCAACGACGTTATGGGGAACGCCTCAGGCGTGACAGGTGTCTGAAATCACTATCAAATCACGTCAATCATATTGACCGGCGACAGCCCGTGAATCATTAGCGTGAATGATTAACGTGCGACCTGGAAGTATAAAGGGGCGCCTTGCACACATGACAAATCAGCTCATCGTCTTCAGGGACTGTCTGTTTGAAAACGCTACTCAATGAAACGGTAAGAAAATTAAATGTACAGCACACGAGTGTGCTTTTCCTGCCTGGGAGAAGAGCGCGCACGGGAGATTCTCGAGGGAATCCTCTGTGTGAACTGTGAGCGTTTTTCTTTTAAAACGCTCGCTCTCGTCTGGCCCTCTTCTCGAGTGAAGGGGGTTCAACGTCTGGTTCTCGTGGTCCCGCTCGTGCCGAGGCAGAGCGGCGACTTGCATCATGGGCTTCCAGATAGAGCTCGTCGATCATCTTGAGAGTGCTGTAAACCTCTCAGATGATTCGACGGCTGACGAGGGCGAACTGCAGGTCGATGACGAGGATTTTTCACCGACGGTTTCCTGCAGTTGCTGCTCTTCAGGACGAGCAGGAGATGGCTGAGGAGGTTTATAATCAGGTAGATCCTGAACCCTCTCAGCCACCCTGCCCCGTGTATGCAGGTCTGGTGGATGTTGTGGAGCGCGCCGCCAACAGGCTGTAGCTGCCATAGCAACGCGCTAGAGGAGAGACCGCTCGCGGTAGGCTCGGCGATCGGTTTCTCCCCGGCCATACACCACCAGCTCAGGTGAGCCTTCCATTCCTTCCTGATCTTCACACGGAGATCGAGAGGGCATGGAAGAGCCCATACTCTGCCCGTATTCACTGACATCAGCGGGTTAATTTCGCTGATGTTGATGGGATCGCAGAGCATGGGTATGTGTCGAGGCCGCCCATTTGACGAGTCGTTTGCAAACTATCTCGTGTCTGGGCAGGCGTCGACACTGAGAGCTCCAACTCTGCCATCCAAACCGCTAAAGACAACAGCGCGTTTGAATGGCAGAGCATACACGGCAGCAGTTCAGGCTGGTGCTTCCCTGCACACCATGGCGGCCCGCATGGGCCGCACGGCCCTTTACATGCCTGAAACTGCCCGAACCACCAAGGCCAACCACGTAAAGTGAGCTGGCCTACAGTGCCCTCTAGGGGGCTGTCCAATCAAGGAGGCCTGCTGAGGCCTACTACCTAATGGTGCAGCCTTCGTTGGCAGCAAAGCTGTTTACGCAGCGCCTACAGCATCCTGGTGCCTAATCACATTGCCCATGGCAGTGTACTCCGCAAAAAAGCTAGCACCCTTAAAACAAGGGGAGTACAACATACCCCACTCTGCCTCAACTGAGGCCCCATTAGTCAGGGGCCTACCATCTATGCATGGGCGTCAGCTCAGGGCAATGCTCTGGCTTCAGGGGAGCGTACTTCGACCAAAGAAGAAGTGAAGCTTACTTCATACTCGCCCGAGCCATAGTGGTGCGAGGTAGGATAAACAGAACTGGGAGTGAAGTGCTCAGACCTACCCTGTATCACAGGGGGATACTCACACCTCACCCTGAGGTTACCAGGGTCCGGGCCTGCCAGCGGCTCTAGGGGTGACAGAAATTTATCTGTGCCCAACCTAGGGGAGTGGGGCTTGATTATGAAAGCCATCCACCTACAACCTAGCGCTCGAGCAGTAGCTCAGCGAGGTGAGTGAAGCCTAAACTGGCGGCCTAAATCCGTAGGCCAGTTCTGCATGGCAGGGTCGGGCAGGAAACCCAGTCTTCTTCGTGAAGCGAAAGACGGCCTAACCCTGCTCAATAAAGACATATATACCACGGAGGCCTGTTTGAGGCCTACCATGTCCTTACAAACCATCCTCTGCACCATGCTGCATTACTCTAGTCACCCCAGAATGCAGAGAAGGGGGCGGGCCTTGGCCTAACGACTCCCATGGGAGGAGGCTGTTTATACAGGGATGCTAGAAACCTACATTCACAAAGTGAAGGTTCAGAGGAAGCAATGCTAAATTTTAGCAGAGCACCTCTATTATCCCTGGCACAGCCTAGGCCAGCTACAGAGGCGGCCCTGGTGAGGGCCAGCCTGCAGGCATAGATCTATCTGAGGGCTCGGAGGAGCCACAGCCTTACTAAAGAATATAGTCTGTATTATTCCATACAAAGGGCTGCATGATCGCTCAGCCTAATGAAAACCCAAACAGAGCTCAAGGGGCGAAATACTCAGGAAGAAGTCAAACGGACCCGTGGGCCGGACATAAGATCTATCTGAAGCTCTAGCGTCAGTCAACACTCTAAGTAAAAAATTCTAAGAGAGAGACCAACTACTCTACCCTGAGGTGGCTAACAGCCCGAAGGCTAACATAGTTATCGTTCTGGCCACCTAATGGGGAACTTCAGGGCCCAGGAAACTTCTCTTACCTTATTACCTGATGACATAGCAAATGACATGACCCCATAGCTCTATACAGGGAACGAGGTCTGTAGAGAGATACATTTCGGAATTTTAATTCACAAAAATTGACTCTTGAAAAGACCAGACAGCTCACCTGCGGCGTGCGGAGTGAAGACTCCCCAGATAGTTCTTTATGAACCTGGGGTCCACCACTTTACATGCCTGAAAGAGGCGTTTCTACTAACCAAGCCTAGGCGGGCCATTGGAACATCGTACTTATCATAGGCCCAGCGCCAGGCCCGATGTAATGCACGTCTGGGGAGTCAGAAGAGAGGAGAGGGCTGGATTTCTCTTTTTAATGAAGCCCTCCGGGGAGATTATCCATCAGCGACGCTGTATGCGCTTGTGCTGGATAACCTCCCTCAGATCCCTCTTCTAGCGGGAGTCACGCCTTTCTTGCGCCCTGTTCCTCCACAGAGGGGGCGCACGAGAGGCGACACTGGCTCTCTGGCCCTGTCTACGGTCCTCAGACCGTGAAGGGCCAGGCCCTCCCGCCTGCCTGGGCGTGGAACCGGATCTCAGCGGTATGCAGGTTTTTTCCTAAAAGCAGCTGAGCGCGCCTTCGCCTCCCTGAACTTCCCAAGCCCCGCCTCCACGGAGGGGCCAAAGAGTTCAGAGGGCGAAACCGACGAATCGAGGAGAAAGGCCTTCTCTTTCTCCTCAACGTCGGCCAGGTTTAACCAAAGCTGTCTCTCCGTGGCCACCATCGCCGCCATCGACTGACTGATCGTGGCAGCAGTTTGTTTGGTGGCCCGGAGCCCTGCCCCCTGGTCGAGATCCTGCAGCAGGTCGGCCCGGTATGCCTGCAGCACCGCCATGGTGTGCAGGGAAGCACCAGCCTGAACTGCTGCCGTGTATGCTCTGCCATTCAAACGCGCTGTTGTCTTTAGCGGTTTGGATGGCAGAGTTGGAGCTCTCAGTGTCGACGCCTGCCCAGACACGAGATAGTTTGCAAACGACTCGTCAAATGGGCGGCCTCGACACATACCCATGCTCTGCGATCCCATCAACATCAGCGAAATTAACCCGCTGATGTCAGTGAATACGGGCAGAGTATGGGCTCTTCCATGCCCTCTCGATCTCCGTGTGAAGATCAGGAAGGAATGGAAGGCTCACCTGAGCTGGTGGTGTATGGCCGGGGAGAAACCGATCGCCGAGCCTACCGCGAGCGGTCTCTCCTCTAGCGCGTTGCCATGGCAGCTACAGCCTGTTGGCGGCGCGCTCCACAACATCCACCAGACCTGCATACACGGGGCAGGGTGGCTGAGAGGGTTCAGGATCTACCTGATTATAAACCTCCTCAGCCATCTCCTGCTCGTCCTGAAGAGCAGCAACTGCAGGAAACCGTCGGTGAAAAATCCTCGTCATCGACCTGCAGTTCGCCCTCGTCAGCCGTCGAATCATCTGAGAGGTTTACAGCACTCTCAAGATGATCGACGAGCTCTATCTGGAAGCCCATGATGCAAGTCGCCGCTCTGCCTCGGCACGAGCGGGACCACGAGAACCAGACGTTGAACCCCCTTCACTCGAGAAGAGGGCCAGACGAGAGCGAGCGTTTTAAAAGAAAAACGCTCACAGTTCACACAGAGGATTCCCTCGAGAATCTCCCGTGCGCGCTCTTCTCCCAGGCAGGAAAAGCACACTCGTGTGCTGTACATTTAATTTTCTTACCGTTTCATTGAGTAGCGTTTTCAAACAGACAGTCCCTGAAGACGATGAGCTGATTTGTCATGTGTGCAAGGCGCCCCTTTATACTTCCAGGTCGCACGTTAATCATTCACGCTAATGATTCACGGGCTGTCGCCGGTCAATATGATTGACGTGATTTGATAGTGATTTCAGACACCTGTCACGCCTGAGGCGTTCCCCATAACGTCGTTGACGTATTGTTGAGTTCCCTTCGAAAGGGAACTAGAGGTATTTCGAATTTCATGGAAGGAGAGCTCGATTGCATACAGAGAGGCCTTAAAAACTGCTAGATCTGCTTATTTTTCAACCCCATTAGAAGAAAATAAACAAAACCCTAGGTATTTATTTGAAACCGTGGCTAAACTAATGAAAAATAAAGTTTCAAGCCCAGAAGTTTCCAAGCAGCACAACAGTAATGACTTTATGAACTTCTTTACTTACAAGATTGATAATATCAGGGAGAAAATTATAACTATGCAGCCATCTACTACAGTATCGCATCAGACAGTGGAGTGTAGTCTCACTGACGAAAAATTCGATTCATTCAATGCTATAGGAGAGGAAGAATTTTCTAAACTCGTTAAATCATCTAAATCAACAACATGTATGTTAGACCCTATACCGACTAAACTATTGAAAGAGATGCTTCCAGAGGTCATAGATCCTCTTCTTAATATCATTAATTCATTTTTGTCATTAGGATACGTACCAAAAACTTTTAAGCTGGCTATGATTAAACCACTTGTTCAAAAAACACAACTTGATCCCACAGAATTAGTCAATTACAGGCCGATCTCGAATCTACCTTTACTGTCAAAGATACTAGAAAAGGCAGTATCTTTACAACTATGTTCCTTTTTAGAAATAAATGGTACCTGCGAGGATTTTCAGTCAGGATTTAGACCGTATCATAGTACTGAGACAGCTCTCATTAGAGTCACAAATGATTTGCTCTTATCATCCGATCGTGGTTGTATCTCTCTATTGGTGTTACTTGATCTTAGTGCTGCATTTGACACCATTGACCACAAAATTCTTTTGACTCGAAAATTATGTTGGCATTAGTGGAATTACACTAGCATGGTTTAAATCATACTTATCTGACCGTTATCAGTTTGTAGCAGTAAATGAAGAGATGTCTTATCGGTATGGTTTAGTTCAGTATGGTGTCCCACAAGGCTCAATACTAGGACCGTTGCTGTTCACTCTGTACATGCTACCCTCACACACACACGCACACACACACACACACACACACACACACACACACACACACACACACACACACACACACATTCTGTACATGCTACCCTTAGGAGATATTATTAGGAAGCAAGGCATTAGTTTTCACTGTTATGCTGATGATACTCAGCTCTATATTTCTTCACGCCCTAACGAAACTTACCAATCCACAAAATTAACGGAATGCATAGCTGATATAAAAAACTGGATGATATAAAAAAACTAGTAATTTCCTACTACTTAATTCTGAAAAAAACAGAGATTCTAATTATTGGACAAAAAACTTCCTCACGTAATAACCTAGAATACTGTCTAACACTTGATGGCTGCTCTGTCAAGTCCTCGTAGTCGGTTAGGAACCTGGGTGTGTGTGTGTGTGTGTGTGCTCTTTGATACAAATCTTTCATTAGAAAGTCACGTGTCTAGTATCTGTAAAACCAAATTTTTTCATCTTAAAGATATATCTAAATTACGTCATATGCTCTCAATGAAAAATGCAGAACAATTAGTTCATGCGTTCATGACATCAAGGCTAGATTATTGTAATGCTCTTATGGGTGGTTGCCCTGCACGCTTAATAAATAAACTACAGCTGGTCCAAAATGCAGCCGCTAGAGTTCTTACCAGAACCAGGAAGTATGACCATATTAGCCCAGTTCTGTCAACACTGCATTGGCTCCCTATTAAACATTCTATAAATTTTAAAATATTGCTGATTACTTACAAAGCACTAAATGGTTTAGCTCCCCAGTACTTGAGCGAGCTCTTAACCCATCATAGTCCTTCACGTCTATTGCAACCTCAAAATTCCGGTCAGTTGATAATACCTAGAATATCTAAATCGACTGCTGGCGGTAGATCCTTATCCTATTTAGCACCAAAACCTTGGAACAATCTTCCTAACATTGTCCTGGAAGCAGACACACTCTGTCAGTTTAAATCTAGACTAAAAACACATCTCTTTGGTTTAGCATACACATAACACATTATAGACTTCTATAATTCAATGTTAGGCTGCATAGTTTAGATCAGCCGGAACCGGGAACACTCCCCATAAATCCTGATGTACTAGTTACATTATAAGAAGGATGGCGTCTACGCTAATATTAGTCTCTCTGTTTATCCCGAGGTTTACCGCAGTCCGCCAGATCCAGGCCGTATCCGGATCTCCCAAGGTTTATTTCTCCATTCTGTCACTGATGGAGTTTTGGTTCTTTCACTGTTGCCTTTTTCGCCTTTCTTTGCCTTTGTCGCCATTGGCTTTTGGCTTGCTCAGTTGGGGACATTTAATTTTATATTTAACAATATTATTACAACATTATTTTCCTATTATCTCTGTAAAGCTGCTTTGAAACAATGTGTATTGTAAAAAGCACTATATAAATAAAGGTGACGACATTTAAAAAAAAAGCAATGAAATCCAGAAATAACCAAATACATTTTTAATTACACAAAATAACGAAAAATAATATTGTACATTCTCTCCCTCTCGTGCGCATGCGTGAACGTTTGCTGAGTGAGTGGAGTGTGAATCGAAGCGTGACTGTGGAGTCCTTTTTTCATTTCAAAGGTCTGTTTATTTAAAGGGATAGTTCACCCAAAAAATTAAATTCTGTGAGTAATCACTCACCCTCAGGGTTCCACTGACAGCTATTTAATTAACACTTACGTAAACGTAAAAACGTAAAAAATAACGAGGTGGAACCAGTTGGTTTTTCGTCATTTAGGACCGATAGAGATTCTGACATCACCAGGAAGACTCGAGGAGGTGGGGTATGTGTCTTTGTTCGAGAGGATTGGTGTCACGCAGTCAAAGTTAGAGAGAGCCTGTGTACTGCGGACATTGAATTGCTATGTGTCTCTCTTCGTCCGTTTTATCTACCAAGGGAGTTTCCCCAAATTTTCATCACTGTGGTATATATTCACCCTAAAGCAAATGTTAAGAAAGCCCAAAAGATTATTTATAATTTATCTCAGAGACTTGAGACAATTTCTCCAGACACTACCAAGTTCATTATGGGTGATTTTAATAACTGTAATGCTAAGAAGAGTTTGAGCACATATTATCAATATGTTGACTCTCCCACAAGGAGGAAAAAAACTCTGGATATGTTTTATGGAAATGTTAAAAATGCTTATACTTCATCAGTTCTTCCATCATTGAGAGCGTCAGATCACAGTGTGGTCTATCTCCAACCTGTTTACCAGAGGTTACTTGAAAGAGAGAAGCCTCAAGAAAAGTCTGTTAAAGTATGGGACAATGATAGTATAATGACTTTGCAGGGGTGTTTTGAATGTTCACAGTGGGAGATTTTTAGTACAGCTGATATTAATGAACAAGTTGGAACAGTTACTGATTATGTACATTTTTTTATGGTCTCCACTAAGACTTTTAAGGTATACCCAAATGATAAACCCTGGGTGTCAAAAAATCTGAAGACCCTTATAAATAAGAAAAAGGAAAGCATATAGAAATCAGGACGAGATACTCAGAGGCAAACGAAAAGACAAATACAAACAGATAAATACATATATATTATACATACATAGAAACAAAAAATAGAGGAATTTTTGACACAAGGTAATGCCCGACATGCTTGGCAGGGGATTAAAAATATGACAAATATATCCCATAAGGGAAGATGCAAATCATTCCCTGTGCTTCAAGGATATGAGGAGCTGGTGATGGCAAATCAGCTTAACTCATATTATTGTCGCTTTGACAGTGGAGATAGTGATGCAATACCAGTGTTTTCAGTATCACCTGATGCAAATTTTTCCGTGGATTTTCACATTAATGAAATGGAGGTTAGTCAGATTTTTAGAAAGTGCAATCCCCGGAGAAGTCCAGGTCTAGACAAGATATGTGGAAATGTTTTAAAACATTGTGCAGCTCAGCTAGCGCCAGTTTTTACAGACATTTTTAGAGCATCTTATGATTCTGGTATCGTCCCTGCTTTATGGAAAACATCTACATTAATTCCAGTGGCGAAAGTTCCTAGGCCGTCTGAATTAAATGATTATCGTCCAATAGCACTTAAATCACTTGTGATGAAGAGTTTTGAACATTTAGTAAAAAAGTACATTGTATCCGTAACACAGCATCTCATAGATCCTCTGCAATTTGCATATCAAGCCTCTAGAGGGGTTGAGGATACAATTGTATTGTATTGCATCTGTTGCATTCACACTTGGAGAAACCAAAAACTCATGCAAAAATTTTGTTTGTGGATTTCTCATCAGCTTTTAACTGTATTTCTCCCAGTATATTAACTGCCACCTTGGCCAAAGAATCTTTTATAGAGAGTAGGACACTTGCTTGGGTGATAAACTTTCTAAGTTCTAGAACTCAGCAGGTTAAAATAGGAGGGTCCATTTCAGACAAATAGATTTCCTCAGTAGGAGCTCCCCAAGGATGTGTTTTATCTCTGTTATTATTTATTTTATATACAAATTCTTGTGAGTTCCTTTAAAAATAGGCATATTGTAAAGTACAGTCATGGATGAAATTATTGGCACCCCTGGAACTTTTTCAGAAAATGCACCATTTCTCCCAGAAAAGTGTTGCAATGACAAATGTTTTGGTATACACATGTTTATTACCTTTAAGCGCATTGGAACAGCACAAAAAAGCAGAAGAAAAAAGGCAAATTTGACATAATTTTACACAAAACTCAAAAATTAGGTTGGACAAAATTGTTGGCACCCTCAACTTAATATTTGGTTGCACACCCTTTGGAGAAAATAACTGAAACCAATCGCTTCCTATAACCATCAACAAGCTTCCTACACCTCTCAACTGGAATTTTGGACCACTCTTCTTTTGAAAACTGCTCCAGGTCTCTCAGATTTGAAGGGTGCCTTCTCGCAACAGCAATTTTGAGATCTCTTCATAGGTGTTCTATGGGATTTAGATCCGGACTCATTGATGGCCACTTCAGAATTCTCCAGCGCTTTGTCTCCAACCATTTCTGGGTGGTTTTTGAGGTATGTTTCGGGTCATTGTCCTGCTGAAACACCCATGACCTCTGTCGCAGACCCAGCTTTCTGACACTAGGCCCTACATTATGGGCCAAAATCTTTTGATAGTCTCCAGATTTCATGATTCCTTGCACACAGTCAATGCACCCAGTGCCAGAGGCAGCAAAACAACCCCAAAACATCCTTGAACCTCCACCATGTTTGACTGTAGGTACTGTGTTCTTTTCTTTGTAGGCCTCTTTCCGTTTTCTGTAAACAGTAGAATGACGTGCTTTGGCAAAAAGCTCTACCTTAGTCTCATCTGTCCACAAAACGTTCTCCCAGAAGGATTGAGGCTTACTCAGGTACATTTTTGCAAACTGCAGTCTGGCTTTTTTATGCCTCTGTGTCAGAAGTGGGGTTCTCCTCGGTCTCCTGCCATAGCACTTCTTCTCATTCAGATGACGACGTATGGTTCGAGCTGACACTGATGCACCCTGAGTCTGCAGGACAGCCTGAATTTGCGTGGAAGTTGACTGAGGTTTTTTATCCACCATTCGAACTATCCTGCGTTGCATTCTTTCATCAATTTTTCTCTTCCGTCCACGTCCAGGGAGATTTGCCACAGTTCCATGGGTTATAAACTTCTTGATTATATTGCGCACAGTGGACAAAGGAACTTTAAGATCTCTGGAGATTGACTTGTAACCTTGAGATTGTTGATATTTTTCCACAATTTTGCTTCTTAAGTCCTCAGACAATTTTTGGCTCTTCTTTCTCTTCTCCATGCTTGGTGTGGCACACACAGGCACACAACACAAAGGTTGAGCCAACTTTTTTACACTCTAACTGGCTTCAGTTTTGAGTTCTATATTGCCAGCACCTGTTACTTGCCACAGGTGAGTTTAAATGAACATCACATGCTTGAAATGAAATTATTTACCCACAGTTTTAATAGGGTGCCAATGATTTTGTCCAGTCCATTTTGGGAGTTTTGTGTAAAATGATGTCAAATTTGCCTTTTTTCTTCTGCTTTTTTGTGCTGTTCCAATGCACTTAAAGGTAATAAACGTGTATACCAAAACATTTGTCATTGCAACACTTTTCTGGGAGAAATGGTGCATATTCTGGAAAAGTTCCAAGGGTGCCAATAATTTCGTCAATGACTGTATGCAGATGATACTGCTTTAGTGAGTCTTTTAAACGATGGGGAGGAAGAACATGGGCCTGTTCTGGACTTCTTTTTAAATTGGTGTGAAATATTTAATCTTTCTTTAAATATTTCAAAAACTAAGGAAATGGTTATTGACTTTAGAGAGAAAGAGCAAAGTGAAACTCATTCTACATTAATTAACGGGGAGCAAGTACAGTTAGTAAGAAATTATAAATACCTTGGTGTAATGCTGGACAATAAACTTAAGTGGGATGTATGGTCTGACTGTGTAAGTAAAAAGCTTCAACAGAGAATGTATTTCTTAAAGGGGTCATATAATGCCATTTTTATACAAGATAATATGATTATTTAGGGTTTAAATGAAAAGTTTGTAATATACTTTAATTAAAAATTCTCATTAGTATTGTAAGAAAACACACATTTTACCTGGTCAAAAACAGCTCTGTTTTCAGCACGCCGTTTCAGTACATATGTCTTTAAATGATAATGAGCTTTGCTCACTCCGCCCCTCTGTTCTGTGGGGCAGTTTTGACAACGCACGTGGAGTGTTGCCTTGACAACAGTTGAGGGTATATTTTGGAGAAAGAATGGCAGCGATTCTTATCAAGAAGAGCATTTCTTTCACCAGTGAAAAGGTTATTAGTGACTCCTCTGGTCGCTACGTTATCGTCACAGGGCGCTTACTCGACAGACAAGTTATGCTTGTTAACATTTATGCCCCAAACTTTGATGATAGCAATTTTTTCAGCAAAGTCTTCACATCTATCCCACCTGCTGATGATTATGCTTTAATTATAGGTGGGGACTTTAACTGCGTTCTGAACACATCACTGGTTAGATCCTCCTCTAGAGTCATACAGCCTTCTAAGGCAGCTATAAACATTAAACATTTCTATGACCAATTTGGACTATTAGACCCCTGGAGATTTATTTTCCCTTCCTCCAGAACATTCTCCTTTTTCTCTCCTGTTCATCACTCGTATAGTCGCATTGATTTTTTCTTAGTGGATAAGAGTATCATGCCCCTTATCTCATCTTGTAGGGATCATAGCATTGTTATATCTGATCATGCTCCTTCCTCTTTTGTGCTTAGTTTACCAACTCAGCATTCTCTTTTTAAACCCTGGAGACTAAATACTTTGCTTTTGGCAGATGAAGAATTCATTATTTTTCTAACTAAAGAGATAAATATGTATTTTGAGCTAAATGACAGGCATGATATATCTAGATCTGTACTATGGGAGGCATTGAAAGCGTATTTGCGGGGCAAAATAATCTCTTTCTCTTATGCTAAAAAGCAAGAACTCTCTAAACTCAGAAATATTTCAGAAGCTATTAACAGGTTAGATGAACAGTACTCCATCTCTCCCTGCCCTCGCTTATACAAAGAAAGAATAAGTCTTCAGTCCGAGTATAACTTGCTGTCAACTGCACATGAAGAGAAGAGGTTGTTAAAAACGCGGCATACATTTTATGAATTTGGGGACAAAGCCAGTAAATTATTGGCTTTTCAGTCTCGTCAATTAAATAATTCTAAAATGATAACTCATATAAAGGCCCCGTCTGGATCCATGGTACATAATCTGAAGGATATTAATGACAGTTTTGTTCATTTTTATTCTACCCTATACACTTCAGAGTACCCAAATGATTCTGCAATTTTAGATTCCTTCTTTAAAGAAATAGATTTAACAACTATTAATTCTGACCTTAACTCTGACCTAGGCAGACCTGAGGCTGCAGCAGAAGTTGCGCAGGCTATTGCGGCAATGCAGTGCAGTAAAGCTCCGGGACCTGACGGATTCCCGATAGAATTTTATAAGAAGTTTACAGCCTTACTGGACCCGCTTCTTGTGGCTGTTTATAATGAGTCGTTCAATACAGGAACTCTTCCCTCAACGCTCACGCAGGCCTCAATTTCTCTTATCCCAAAGGAGGGTAAGGACCCTACTCGTTGCGAATCATACAGACCAATCTCTCTTTTGAATGCGGATTTTAAAATTTTATCCAAAATTCTTGCGTTACGCCTTGAACCCATTGTCCCTAATTTTGATTGACCAAACAGGATTTATTCGAGGCCGTAACCCATTTAATAATCTACAACGACTATATAATATAATATACACAAATTCTCCCCCAGGCGAACTTGAAGCAGTAATCTCTCTCGACGCTCAAAAGGCCTTCGATAATTATTATGATTTCCATCTGGATACGTCTGGATTGAGCTGAGTAGGGGACATCTCTAGGGTCTTCAAGTGGGCACCTTCCGTCCTCAGTGTTTCGTCGACTAGCCCCCTCCGTCCCCCACTCAACTCAGCCCAGCTTACTGACCTCTACATCCCTCCTGCTGCTGAGACCTAACCACAATCTCACAATCTCTCCGCAACCCAACCATACTCGCCAACCCGTTTGACTAAGGCTGTCGAGCCCCACTGGTGCGTTAATATGCAGTTTCAGTGGCAACGGTTCCGTATGGCATACCACCTACCGCAAAAACACAATATCTGCCCAACCACCCGTCATTCACGCAATATACACAGGAACGTAATGACTGTAAATACTATACAACCTATACAAATAAACCAACAGACTCTTCAAGTTTTTCAACAATTCTACGAAACCGTAGCGTGGCGGCCTGTACACAGCCAGCTAGAATCTTTCCGTCTCAACCACAGCCAGTTGCTGCTCCTTTCTGCTGCTTCAGATAAGTTCTTTACTGTGCGACGCAACTCTTGGCCACTGAATCCGACGTCTCTGAGGAACCGGGTTGTAGAGTGTGCCACAAAACCTCGACAACCCACTTCCACTGGATAAACCTGGACTCTCCATCCTCGCTGTTCTGCTTCAGTGGCCAGATGAGCATACCGCAGTTTCTTCCTCTCATATGCCTCATCTACCGCATCCTCCCATGGCACTGTTAACTCTATCAGTTGAACAATGCGTGCTGATCCAGACCACAAAACAATATGTGGTCGTAGGTTAGTGGTGGCAATCTCAGGTGGAAAAATAAGCCGTTGATCAAGATCAGCCAGCATCTTCCAGTCCCTAGCAGCTTCCAGTTGTCCTGGGCGAGAATTGGTGTTAACACCTTTTCTTGGTGGTTGCTCGCCTGGGCGGAGGAATATTGTCTTCTGCGTGTAATGTTTTGCTAGAACAGGCAGCAACTTATTGGTCATACTACGCTTGCCTTCCAATGCTAAAGCCAAACATCGCAGTACTTGGTCATGGCGCCAAGTAAACCGACCCTGGCTAAGAGCCACCTTACATCCTGTCAAAATGTGCCTTAATGTGGCAGGTGATGAACACAAAGGACAAGAGGGATCCTCTCCTACCCAGAGGTTTAGGTTCTGCGGTGATGGGAGAACATCATATGTTGACCTAATAAGGAAACTGATCCTACTCTCTTCCATTGACCAAAGGTCTTGCCAGCCCATCTTGCGTTGTTCCACACTCTCCCATCTCATCCACTCTCCCTGCTTGGCCTGGGAAATGGCCTTTATACACCTCATCCTCTCCTCCTGCTTTCGCACCTCGTTGACTACCAGCTTCCTCCTTTGAGCTGGGCCTGCCTTGTGCCATTTAGGAGGAGCTAAACTGAGCCCAAAACCCCCTCTTCCATGCTGTACCTGTCCCACAATATCCCCAATTTGAAGGTCAGCCTTTGCCTCTACTACAGCTTTCTTTGCTGACCACTTTCTACCAGTTTTTAACACAGGGGCTGCCTCCCTTACACATTTGTCGCGTGACTCTACTTAGGTCATTTCCAGTCTGACATTGGCACATTTAAACTCCTCGGTTAGAGCAGTGACTGGCAGCTGCAATATTCCTTTACTATAAAGTCCCACTCTGCTGAGGCAGCGTGGAACTCCCAACCATTTCCTAATGTATGAACTTATTAACGCTTCCAGCTTATCCACTGTTGTCAAGGAAACCTCGTACACAGTCAGTGGCCACAGCAACCTCGGCAGTAGACCAAACTGAAAGCACCAGAGTTTTAGTTTGCCTGGTAGAGCACAGCTGTTTATGCTCTTCAACCCTTCCACTGCTTGTCGTCTAACTTCTCCCACTCGAACTGTGTCCTTTAGATCCCCATCGTACCATCTCCCAAGACTCTTCACTGGCTTCTCAGAAACTGTTGGTATTGCCTCACCATTAATGAAGAATGTTTTATCTACTACCTTTCCTTTAACTATCGAGATGCTCCTTGATTTAGAGGGCTTAAATTGAATTCGTGCCCATTCAATATTATCTGTTAACTTCCCCAATAACCGATTAGTACAGGCTACTGTTGTAGTCATGGTTGTCATGTCATCCATGAATGCTCTGATTGGTGGTAGTCGCATCCCAGAAGCCAAGCGCTCTCCTCCTACTACCCATCTTGATGCCCTAATGATTACTTCCATTGCCTTGGTAAAAGCCAGTGGAGAAATGGTGCATCCTGCCATAATTCCAACCTCTAAGCATTGCCATGCAGTGCTGAATTTTGGAGTTGAGAAACTAAATGGCAAATCGTCTCAGGTTACGTATGTAACCCTGGTTCCCTGAGAGGGAACGAGACGCTGCGTTGAGACGCGGTGGGAACGCTCTGCGTGATTGCGTCGTGAAGCACGTGTATAATCAGTCCAATGGAAGAGCGAGACGTCATAGGCGGGTGACGTCATAGACCAGGAAGCTATAAAGCACACCAGAAAACAGACCGCGACAGCTTCTGAAAAGGCCTGAAGCAAGTCGATCAGGGCATGCAGGAAGTATGGCAGGAAAACTCAGCGTCTCGTTCCCTCTCAGGGAACCAGGGTTACATACGTAACCTGAGACGTTCCCTTTCAAGGGAACTCGAGCTGCGTTGAGACGCGGTGGGAACCCCATATCCACTACGCCATAATGAGAAATGCCCGTTCTGTGTGGAGTCCTTGCGCACACTAAGAAACAAGCAGCCTAGCCCCGGGAGTGGAGAGGTCTAGGTCGTAAAATCTGACAAATGTATGCGGTGAGGACCAACCTGCCGCATTACAAACGTCCTGAAGGGAAACCCCAGAAATTAAAGCCTTAGAGGCAGCCATACTCCTAGTAGAATGGGCGCGGAGAGGCATAGGTGAAGGCTGTCCGGCCGCTTCATAAGCAAGTGAGATAGCCTCAACTACCCACTTGCTCATTACCTGTCTCGATGCCGGGCAACCTTTCTTGGTTGAACCGAAGCAGACAAATAACTGCTCTGATCTACGCCACAGGGCAGCTCTGTGAACGTAGGCATCCAAAGCCCTAACGGGACATAACAGATTGAGACTTTCCTGATCTGGGGTAATGAAAGGTGGAGGGCAAACAGCCTGCAGCACAATAAGGCCCCCCACATTAGCGGGGACCTTAGGAATGTAACCCGGCCTAGGGTGTAAAAATGCTTTCACCATACCAGGTGCAAATTCCAGACATGAAGGAGCCACCGACAAGGCTTGCAGATCTCCAATTCTCTTGATAGAAGAAATAGTGAGAAGAAATAGAGTTTTTAGTGTAAGGAATTTCTCTGAAACCTCTTCAATAGGCTCGAAGGGAGCCAGGGCCAGACCCTCAAGTACAATGGCCAAATCCCAAGCCGGTGCTCTAGAGTGCAGTGCAGGCCTCAGCCTCAATGTACCACGAAGAAAACTAATAATAAGAGGATCTCTCCCAAGAGAAGAAGCCCCCAGAGGGGAGCGATAAGCAGATATAGCCGCTACGTACACCTTTAAGGTGGAGGGAGATAATCCAGCAGAGAAACGGTCTTGAAGGAAATCGAGAACTGTACCAACCGGGCAGTTAACAGGATTTAAAAAGCGTTCTCCACACCATGTAGAGAACAGTTTCCATTTCAATGAATATAGTTTCCTCGTGGAAGGAGCTCTGGATTGAAGGATGGTCTCAACGACCTCAGTCGAGAGACCAGATTCTAAGAGCTGGGCCCCCTCAGAGGCCAAGCCCACAGTTTCCACAACTCCGGACGAGGGTGAAATATCGTGCCCCCTGCTTGAGATAACAAGTCCCTTCTGACAGGAATCTCCATGGGAGAGCCGTGAAGGAGGGACACTAGGTCCGAGAACCACACTCGGGTCGGCCAGTGCGGGGCTACTAATAGTAGATGAGCCCCTTCTTGGCGAACCCTCTCCAGAACTCCCGGAAGCAATGATATCGGGGGGAATGCGTACAGGTGCAGCATCGGCCACACCTGTACCATAGCGTCCAGTCCGAGAGGAGCTGGATATGTGAGGGAGAACCAAAGCTGACAATGGGTTGTATCGTAAGATGCGAAAAGATCTACCTGAGCTTGACCATAGTTCTCCCATAGGAGCTCCACCACCTCGGGGTGAAGTCTCCACTCCCCGGGCCTCAGCCCCTGCCTTGACAGGATATCTGCTCCCACATTCAAACACCCTGGAATATAAACTGCCCTGAGTGACAGTAATTTCGCCTGGGCCCATAGGAGGATCTGATGAGCCAGTTTGCATAATAATCGGGACCTCAGACCCCCTTGGTGGTTGATGTAAGAGACCACCGATGTGTTGTCTGTGCGGACAAGCACATGATGGCCTCTCAGGTCTGGCAGGAAGTATTTGAGAGCCTGAAATACCACCATCATCTCTAGTCGGTTTATATGCCACGAAAGCTGATGGTCCTGCCAGACACCTGTCGCCGAGCGGCCACTCATGACCGCACCCCAGCCTGTGAGGGAAGCATCCGTCGATAGCGTTACACGTCGACAAGAAGCCCCCAAAACTGGGCCTTGGGCGAGGAACCAAGGTTTCTTCCACATGACCAAGGCACGTAGGCATTGCCGCGTAACCTTGATCGTGCGAAACGGATTTCCCCTCAGAGAAAACCCTTTGGTCCTGAGCCACCACTGCAGGGGTCTCATGTGCAGAAGGCCAAAAGTAATTACGTTGGACGCAGCTGCCATGAGACCCACCAGTCTCTGGAATTGTTTCACAGTGAGTGACTGGCCTAGTTTTACCATCTTTACGGCTGTGAGAATCACAGAAATACGTGCTGGAGACAATCGTGCTTGCATAGTTGTCGAATCCCACATCACCCCTAAAAAAGTGGTCCTCTGGGCTGGGAGGAGAACACTCTTCTTGGTGTTTAGCCGCAACCCCAACTTCTTTATGTGAGACAGAACGACATCTCGATGCCGAACTGCCAACTGCTCGGAACGAGCCAGGATCAACCAGTCGTCGATATAGTTTAATACGCGAATGCCCTGGAGTCTCAGAGGAGCCAGCGCTGCATCCACGCATTTCGTAAAGGTGCGGGGTGATAAACCTAGGCCGAATGGAAGGACCCGATATTGGTATGCTTCGCCCCCGAAAGCAAACCTCAGGAACTTCCTGTGATGAGGATGAATGGATACATGAAAGTAAGCTTCCTTCAAGTCTATTGTGACAAACCAGTCCTCGGACTGAATCTGTGATACAATCTGTTTGAGTGTAAGCATCTTGAACTTGAGTTTCTGAACTCTGCTGTTTAACTGACGCAGATCTAGAATAGGACGCAACCCCCCATCCTTCTTGGGAACGATGAAGTAACGGCTGTAAAACCCTGACTCTCTGCTGGGAGGAGAAACCCTTTCTATAGCCCCTTTTCGCAGAAGCGTCAGTACTTCTAGCTCCATGACCCGAGCCTGCCTCGGGTCCACCACTGTGGGAAGGACCCCTTGAAATCTGGGCGGACGAGAAGCGAACTGAATTCTGTAACCGTTTTCTATTATATGCAGGACCCACTAAGAAATATTTGGCAGTAGTTTCCACGCTGCCAGAAATTCTACTAAGGGGACCAGTCTCTCGAGACTGGCCTCGGGATTCGGTTGAACGGATATTTCGGTGCCCTGAAGCGGCGAACCGGCAGGGAACAACCGAACTGACCGTTCTACGATCCTCCTCGGAGAATCGTATGGGGACGCTGACACCTCGGTGCCCTGAAGCGGCGAACCGGCAGGGAACAACCGATGTGGCAGCGCTGCGACTCTCCTCAGAGAATCGCCCCCCCAGAGGGTGCCGAGGATGAACGATTTCTCGAAACGGGACCACCCTCAGAAGCCTGACGCCTTGGGCGTCAGGACTTCTTCTTAGCCAAAGCCTTCTTAGAGATGACAGTCCTCAGATCTTGCCTACCCCTAGCTGACCTGGACTGCGACCGCCACCCAGGTTCCCCAGATTGTGGAGGAGCCCGAGTGGCGACGCTCTGTTTTTGATGCACTCTGTGCTGTGAGGAGCTTGTACTCGGACGAGACTGCTCGGATTTAATAATCATTTTCCGCCCAGCAGTCTCGGGGACATCGAAACGTCGAGGAAGAAACCTCTGGAACGCAGCCGATTGTTTTTTCGTTTCTTGAAACCTATCGACGACACAATTGATAGCGTCGCTGAACAAACTTGAAGGTGACAGTGGCGCGTCCAGAAGAACAGACCTATCTTTATCTTTTATATCAGACAGATTTAACCAAAGATGCCTCTCCGTGGCCACCAGGGCTGCCATAGAACGGCCCACTGATTTGGCCGTCTCCTTGGTGGCCCGGAGAGACAGGTCTGTTGCGCGACGCAATTCTCGAATTGCGTCAGCGCTGACTTCCTCACGTTCATCGATATCCTTCAGCAGATCAGCCTGGTATGCCTGCAGTATAGACATAGTATGCAGACATGACGCAGCCTGACCTGCTGCCGAATAAGCTTTACCCATCAGCGAAGATGTACATTTTAATGGCTTGGTGGGTAACGTCGGGGCTTTTAATGATGACGATAACTCGGGAGAGAGATAGCTCACGAGCGTCTCTTCAGCCCGAGGCACCGTCACATAACCATAGTCAGATGCACCCAAAACATTACTGTAGTTGGAAGTTTGTGGGTTAAATACTCTGAATGACGCCGGTTTATTCCACGATCTCGAAACCTCATTGTGGAGATCGGGAAAAAACGGGAGTCCCCGACGTGGAGGCTGTGTTTTAGATGGTAGAAATCTTTCATCTAATAAACTTTTCTTAGAAACACTCTGAGAATCATCGGCTGGCCATTCAATATTTAATCTAGCTACAGCACGAGATAAAACCTCCATAAGCTCCTCATCATTACTGGAGGCATGAGCTGGCGAAGACTCAAAATCCTCCATATCAACACTGACGACATCCAGATCCTCAGAACTGGATAGCCTCAGCAATGGTGCCCCAACCTGGGAAGGAGAAGCCGCAGCGCGGGCTCCTTCCTGGGCAGAGGCACCGGATCCAGCAGGTAAGGGTTGAGAAAGGGCTGGGCCCGTCTCAAGCCCCGCTACTAGATCCATATGCGAACCCCAAGATGAAAGCCTTCGCTGTGCCTCGGCAGCAGCAGGACCCGCACCTCGGGGAGCGCGAACCGAACCGTCCTCCTCAAAGAACGCCCGGCGAGAGCGGAGCGTCCTCACAGACAGCTTCTCGCAATGCTCACAGTCAGCTCCCTCGAGAACTGACTGGGCAGCTCCACTCCCAAACAAGCAACACAAAGCTGATGTGTGTCCCCACCCGTGATAAAACGAGGGCAAGGGACAACACAACGCTTGAATTCTTGTTTCGCCATAATATATATATATATATATAGATAGATAATGTGCTTGTGACAGACAACAGTAAATAGACAAGGACAGTATACAGAGAGCGCTTGCTGAAGGCAACAGAAGCTGTCGCGGTCTGTTTTCTGGTGTGCTTTATAGCTTCCTGGTCTATGACGTCACCCGCCTATGACGTCTCGCTCTTCCATTGGACTGATTATACACGTGCTTCACGACGCAATCACGCAGAGCGTTCCCACCGCGTCTCAACGCAGCTCGAGTTCTCTTGAAAGGGAACTCCAAAATAGACTTTCACTAAATTTGTTATTGACATTGGTACTCTGAAAAAATCAAATGCTGCCCAAAGAAGCTCATGTGGCACTGAACCATATGCATTATGATATGCCAAATCCAGGAATGTCACATGGAGCTCCTTCCTCTCCTTTTTAGCTGACTGAATTCGTTGCCAGATAACATTGATGTGTTCTAAGCATCCTGAGAACCCTGGAATGCCCGCTTTTTGAACTGAAGTGTCAATGAAGCCATTCTTTAATAGGTAGGTGGACAATCTCTGGGCAATAATGCTGAAGAAAATCTTACCTTCAACGTTTAATAGTGAAATTGGACGAAACTGACTGATGCTTGTAGCATCTTTTTCTTTAGGTATAAAGACACCACCTGCTCTGCGCCATGCTCTAGGTACAACCTGTTTTTCCCATGCCACTTTTATCAATTTCCACAGAATTTGCAGAACTCCTGAAGCACTCTTGTACACTCTGTACGGAACTCCATTATGCCTTGGAGATGATGAAGCCCTTGCCTTTCTCACAGCCTGCTCTACCTCTTTCCACTTAGGTGCACAGACCTCCATTTGGTATTCTGGTGGGTTGATAGGAGGTATGTCTGATGGAATTGACATAGGCTCATGCTTTTTTGCATCTGTATGCGTTTCCTCCAAATATCTCTCTAGCTCAACCCTAGATGCTTTTAAAGTGCCATTCTTCTCCCTGGTGAATAACTTCTTTACAAATTTGAATGGGTCTTTATAGAAATTAGCCCTCGCACGTTCCTTCTTTTTGTAGCGTTTCCGTAGGCGCTCAGCTCTGCGTAATGTTGCCAGCTTATCTTTTATGGCCCTTTGTAAGAGATTGAGTCCCTCCTTCTGACTTTGTTCTGCTCTTTTCCATTGCTTCCTCAGCTGTCTCCTTTCTCTAACCCTTCAATTTTCTGCTGCCGTCTAGACATTCCAGGAGTAGTTTGTACTTTTTCCTTCCTTTTTCCCACACCAAACCTCTCACTTCCATATGCGTAAATGATGTCCCCAAATTTATCCAGCTTCTTTTCAACTGTACCAGTTAATCTTTCCAATGCAAAGCATAGATCTGTGTTTACCGTGTCCCATGCAGTTTTCTCACAAGCTCTTGGCCATCTAACTCCAGGCCTATGCCCGTTGAGGTTCTTTTCTCTCTTATGCTGGTTAGTCTGACCGGGTTCACAAGTATGAATATGTTCATCAGAGTAGAGTAGAGTGGGAATACCTTTTTAACAATCTTAAACAGTTTGGTTTTCCTGCAGACTTAATCTCGTGGATTAGATTGTTATATACCTCCCCGACTGCTTCAGTGGGCACAAACAATGTATACTCTGAATACTTCCCTCTACATCTAGGCACCAGGCAAGGGTGTCCTCTCTCTCCCTTGTTATTCGCCCTATCAATTGAACCCTTGGCTGCTGCCCTCCGTCAGTCAGCAAATTTTAAAGGTATTACACGGCCTGGTACAGAGCATAAAATTTCATTATATGCAGATGACGTTTTATTATATGTATCAAGCCCAACCTCCTCAATACCTCAAATTATTTCAATAATAAAGGAGTTTGGCAAGTTATCTGGCTATAAGCTTAACATGAGTAAGTAGTAGTATCCCGTTCAGAGTAGTACGTGAGGGGTTCAAATACTTGGGTGTACAAGTCACAAGATCGTTTAATAGTTTGTTTAAGGCCAATTTTTGCCCACTTTTGGATCGATGTAAAAATGATTTTGTGAAATGGTCCTCTCTGCCCCTGTCTTTAGCAGGTCGTACAAACCTGATCAAAATGCCTGTTTTACCAAAGTTTTTGTATTTATTTTCGAATATACCTGTTTTTATCAGGAAGAATTTTTTTACTAAGCTGGACAGTCTAACCACCTCCTTTCTGTGGGGGAATAAGACCCCTCGTATTAGGAAGACATTTTTGCAGAGATTAAAATGTCAGTGAGGGATGGCGCTACCTAATCTTTTATTTTATTATTGGGCAAGCAATGTTCAAAAAATAATCTTTTGGCTATCTAGTGTAGATCCTCAAAATACCCCTTTATGGGTGGAAATGGAACAATCATGTGCTAACTTCAAACTTAGCTCACTAATTTGCTCTTCACTCCCCCTAGTGGGGAAAAATTATATTTCCACCCCCAATCCTGTACTGACTCATACTTTAAAAATTTGGGCCCAATTTAGAAGACATTTTGGTCTGCAATCAGCTTCCATTCTAGGTCCTATGGTCTCTAACTGTCTATTCCCACCATTTTATGTGGACTCTGCTTTTCGTGTCTGGGAGGAGAGGGGGATTAGGCTCCTAGATTTATATTTTGATAATACTTTTTGCTCTTTTGAAGAGCTTGCACGTAATTTTGCAGATCACACTTTTTTAGATTCTTGCAGATTAGGAGTTTCATCAAGAAGGTTTTTGCCCCCTTTCCAGGAATACCCCCTACCTCGCCTATGGATACATTGCTTGATCTGAAACCGCATAGTAGAGGACTCATTTCAAGCATATACTCTATTATAACATCTATAGATCCACAGAGCTTGGATGATATCCGCAAAGCTTGGCAAAGTCATTTAAGGAGAGAAATTACAGATGGAGAATGGGAAGATGCTTTAAATCAGGTGCACTCCTCCTCACCCTGTGCGAGGCATGGCTTAGTTCAATTTAAGGTTCTTCATAGGCTTCATTTCACTAACTCCAGAATAGCTAAGATTTACCCGAATGTTAGCCCTGCATGCAATAGGTGTTCGCAATCGCCTGCCACAACTGCCCATATGTTCTGGCTCTGTCCTGGGTTGGAGGAGTTTTGGAGAGGGATTTTCGAATCATATAAAAATGTGTATGGCATCCAGATTGACCCAGATCCCTTAATGTGCATTTTTGGTGTTGCTCCCGAGGGTATAGAACACAGGAAAGATATTCGTTCTGTTATCGCCTTCACTACATTACTGGCAAGGCGTTTAATATTATTTCAGTGGAAAAAGGCAGACCCTCCAACACATAGATGCTGGTTGAAAGAAGTGATGTCTTACATTCAACTCGTAAAGATTAAATACATGATTCAAGGTTCGAAACGTAAGTTTCTAGACACATGGTCCCCCTTTATAAGATATTTTGAAGAGCTCCCCTGCCTCTAAACTGGAATAATCTTTTTTGGAATGTGTGTATGCCTGTCTTTTATAAATTTCTGTTAAAACCACTATATTATTATTATTACTATATTATTATTATTATTTTTGTATTAGTACTCTTGTTTTCTGGACTAGTACCTTTATAAAGTGTGATTTATATATTTTATGAAGATGTACCAATTCTTCTAGGGAGTATATCCCTTTATTTTATTTTATATATATTATATTGTATGATATATATATATATATATATATATATATATATATATATATATATATATATATATATATATATATATATATATTAGGGCTGGGCAAGTTAACGCGTTATTATCGCGTTAACGCATTTATTAATTAATGCCGACCATTTTTTTATCGCACGTTAACGCAGTTTTTTTTATTATTATTATTTTGAAAGTCCATTGCTCACTGGCTCTGAATACACATAGGCCTACAGTCAAACCATGATCACAGGAGGGGTGGGATGTTGGTCAGCCAGCAAATAACCCACCCAAACAAGCAGTGGAGAGAGGCAGGTTCTCTCTGGTGAACAGTTAAAGGGTTGCGCTCCGCGAGTGAATGACAGGCGCTCTATGGATAGTACCTATAAAACCTATAGATAATAACTATTTAGATTCTGGAAACTCACTAACAGCGAGCCGAGGATCAGTCTCTCTTCTAATGATTTGTGCTGCGCGTCCTTTATAAAAAGTTATAGACAATTCAACTTCGGCAACGCGCGGGCGCGTGCTTGAGGCGAGCATGACCGCAACGGTTTCACAGGAACGTACCCGCTTGTCGCTGCACCTTGTGCTCGACCACTTCACCTCACTCTTGGCTGATTTATACTTCTGCGTTGGACTTACGCCGAAGACAATACGCTATAGACTACGCGTTGGTTTTCATTTATATCTCTGCGTCGTTGTCCGCGTTGACGCGCAATTACACATGCAGAGGGAGCATGTGAAACCCGGGGAGCGGTTGTAGCAATCACAGCGCTTGCGGTACGCGTAGAATTGACGTTACATTTTTGGAGAGGTGCACGTCAGGGTACGCCGAAGTGTACGCTCGCTACACAGCAACAGCGTGAGTATAAAGTATAAATTGATTTTTTTACTCTGTTTAATGTAATCTTACGTGGGAAACCATGGCATGACCAAACCTAAGCTACTATAAGTAACGTTGGTCGACTTATATAGTAGTGATCATGACCTCTGACTAGCTACTACATAGACTGTTTCTGCTGCTCCCTGATAAAAGATACCTGTTGATACCTGTTCAGAAAAAAAACAAGAAAACTGGACTCGTTTTAACAAACTAGATAAAAGGTAATGCCCTGGCAGTGGCAAATAGCTTTGTTTAAATATTATATTTGATTACATTAATGTTTAAGTTGAGATTTGAGATTACTGTGTAAAGGGAGTCCTGCTGGTATAAAAGCACCTTATTTGTTTAAAGTTATTGCCCAGCACTAATATATATATATATATATATATATATATATATATTTGTCATATTATTCATATTGACTATGTTTCATATTATATGTTTCATAACTGCTGTTGAGCCTTTCATGTTTAAAGAAAACTTGTGGATTATGCAAACGTGGAATACTGGATTTCTTCACTGTCACTGCTGGGAAATCTTTTTTTTTTAAGCTGTAGGGGGGAGGGGATGGGAAGATGATTGTAATTGTAACTGTTAGAAAACTGTAAGAAAATATATAACAGAATGGCAGCGGGAGTCTCTGAGGACACATCTGTGCAACCGTACCAATTTGAACCGGAGTCGGACCCGGAACAAGATGACGTTCGACAAGTAAGGCTCGAACAGGACGTTTCTGAATGGTTGGTTAACGTAATGTCACTTTGATCTATCTTTGTATGCACTGGCAGGGTAGAGTAGTGAGATAGGAATGCTATGTGTTTACTGATGTATAATGTTACGTTAGTTCATTGACAGATTGATGTTACAGCTAATGATCATGAAAAACTTGTTTACGGAAAATGTAGGCTTGTCAGTGATGTACATTTACATTTATTAATTTAGCTGACGCTTTTATCCAAAGCGACTTACAATTGCTATATATGTCAGAGGTCGCACGCCACTGGAGCAACTAGGGGTTAAGTGTCTTGCTCAGGGACACATAGGTGTCTCACAGTGGATTCGAACCCGGGTCTCTCACACCAAAGGCATGTGTCTTATCCACTGCGCCACCACCACCCACCATGTGTAACGTTAACGTTGTGTGATGTGTAACGTTATCTATGCAGTGTTAGGTACAACTGTCAGAAATGATTCACGCAAACATGAAAGCATTGACGTTGATCGTGGGGAATATTCTCTTCGAAAAGCCACGTCTTCAGCGGGTCGAATTTAGGAACACCAAAATGACTGCTGTGTTCCTTATTACAGCCAAGAACAGAGCACCACAATCGCTTAGACGCCATTCTGCTCCTGTGTGTCAACAATGGAGGACTACGATGACAGCTCACTCAGGGCGGGTCTGTGTTGAAACGCTGCTGTCAATTATCAATCGTGGGAGGGGCGTCCGTTTTATTGACGTCACAAGATCGAACGGCTCAATTTGAGGCAGGGGAAAACAAAACAAATTAAAACAAAAACACTGGATGGATTTTTATCATTATATGATGGTTGTGTACAGGCACTGCCAACACACATTTCAGTACAATCAACTTGTAAAAGTGCATGTACAATATATGTGTAATGAATAACTTTAGTCTGTTGGATCCATGTGCAGCGTGTTTATTTAGAAAAGAAGAGAGGAACGGGCAGAGATAGGTAATGCAGGTGACGGCAGAATGACGAGAGGGGGAATCCAAGGAAAGTCACCAGGCAATGATCGAGGCGGGCAGCAGACGGTCAAAATCCAGAATCCAGGCAGAGAGTCGGAGCAGGCGGCGAACAGACGAGGGTCAAGGTCCAGGCAGAGATAAGTAGGCAGGCAGCAGGCAGTCGTGGATGTAGATCAGAGTAGGGTCAAACCAGGAAGACAACAATCAAAGGTAGACGCTCGGTAATGATCACAGGAGTAATGCAAAACTTTGCAAAGAGTGGAGAGAGAGTCATGGTTAAAAAGCCCAGTGAATGAGGAACAGCTGTGAGGGAGATTAGGACTGGAACGGAGTTATGGGTAATGTAGTGCGTGGAGGAATCAGTATTCGGGTGACGGCTCCCTCAGGAGGCCTGAGATGGAAGTTACCGAGCCTGTGGTTGTGACAGAGCCCCCCCCCCCGGGAGCGACTCCTGGCGCGATGGAGCTGACGACGACGAGGGCGGCCACGAGGTCGAGGAGCATGTTTGTGTGGGAAGACTCGATGAAAGTCAGCGATGAGATTGGGGTCTAGAATGTCCTTGGCCTCGACCCAGGAACGCTCCTCCGGACCATACCCCTCCCAGTCGACCAGGTACTGGAGGGTGCGGCCCTGACGTCTGGAATCAAGAAGTTTGTTGACTCGAAAAGCCTCCTCGCCCTCTACCAGGATGGATTGTGGATTGGACTCCTGAGACCTCTCCTCTCTCTCCTCATCAGGACCGGTAGCAGGTTTGAGCAGTGACACATGGAACGTGGAAGCAAGACGATAGTGTCTGGGCAGGTCAAGACGGAATGATACCGGGGTGATCTGCTGTGTGATCTGGAAGGGACCCACGTAGCGGGGGCTAAGCTTTCTGCAGGGGAGCCGTAGACGGAGGTCCCGGGTGGATAACCAGACCCACTGGCCGGGTCGGTACGCTGGGCCAGGACGACGGTGACGGTCTGCCTGCTCTCTCCGTCGGCGAACGGCTTGCTGCAGGTGAACATGGGCCTGGTCCCAAGTCTTCTCGCTTCCTTGCATCCAGTCATTAATAGCTGGGACGTTGGTGGGTTCCCAGACCAAGGAAAGAGGGGCGGTTGGAATCCAAGAACGCACTGGAAAGGTGTAAGGCCGGTAGCGTGCTTCCATGTGGAGTTCTGGGCATATTCGGCCCAAATCAGGAAGCGACTCCAGTCCTCCTGGTGTTCGTGGCAGTAGGAGCGCAGGAATCGAATGACCTCCTGATTCATCCGCTCAGCCTGCCCATTGGATTCAGGGTGGTAGCCCGACGTGAGGCTGACATTTACCTGTAGTGCTTTGAAGAAGGCTGCCCAGACTCGAGAGGTAAACTGCGGTCCCCTATCCGAAACGATATCCTCCGGAAGGCCGTAGAGTCGAAAAACCCAGTTGCACAGGACCTCTGCGGTTTCCAGGGCTGTAGGTAGCTTGACCATGGGTACCAGGCGGCAGGCCTTGGAGAACCGATCTGTGATGGTGAGGATGGTGGTGTAGCCATCGGAGACGGGGAGATCGGTGATGAAGTCAATCGATATGTGGGACCATGGGCATTGGGGAATGGGTAGAGGTTGGAGTCGTTGATCGAGTGCAGCTTACTCGACAGCGTCGGATGTACGTAATGGTGTCTTGTGTGAGGGTCGACCACCAGAAGCGGTTCCGCAGGAGCTGAACGGTGGCCGTGATTCCCGGGTGACCTGAGCTGGGGAGAGAATGGACCAGCTCCAGGACCTGGTTCCTGAGGATTTCAGGAACGAAGAGTTTATCTTGTGGGCAGGCTGACGGAACTTCAGACCGGGAGTTCAGTTGTTCCAGTTCAGTTTTGATGTCCCACCAGACGGAAGCAACGGTGAGGTCGGGGTTCAGAATGGTTCTGGGTTCCTCTGGTGCAGAGTCGTGGTCGTATTGTCTGGACAGTGCGTCAGCTTTGACATTCTAGGAGCCTGGACGCTAGGTTATGGAAAAATGGAACCGGTTGAAGAACAATTACCACCGAGCTTGTCTGGGGTTCAATCGTTTGGCGGTGTGTAAGTATTCAAGATTCTTGTGGTCAGTTAAGACGGTGAAGGGGTGTGGGGCTCCCTCTAGCCAATGCCACCACTCTTCAAACGCTGCCTTCATGGCTAGTAGTTCCCTATGCCCCACATCGTAATTCTTCTCCGCAGAATTGAGCTTTCGTGAGTAATGTGCGCAGGGGCGCAACTTCGGTGGTGAGCCTTGGCGTTGTGAAAGGACGGTGCCTATTCCCGTATTGGAGGCGTCCACTTCAACTACAAAGGGCCTCTGCGGATCTGGATGGGACAGGATGGGTGCTATGGTAAAGCATTGTTTGAGATGACGAAAAGCTTGGGTAGCAGGCTCGTTCCAAGGGAGACGGTTGATTCCCTTCTTGACCAGAGATGTAAGAGGGTTTGCCACCGAGCTGAAGTTCCTTATAAAACGACGGTAAAAGTTGGAGAAGCCAAGGAAGGATTGAAGTTCCTTAAGGGTGGTAGGCTGTGGCCATTCAAGGACTGCATGGACCTTACCCTCATCCATGGCGACGCCCTCCAGGCTGATTACATACCCCAGGAAGGCGGTGGAAGTCTGGTGGAATTCACACTTCTCTATTTTGGCAAATAGTTGGTGCTCGAGGAGCCTCTGAAGAACCGCTCGGACGTGTTGCACATGATCGTTCAGGGTGTTCGAGTAGATCACAATGTCATCAATATAGACTATTACTGTCCTATGGAGCATGTCTCTGAATACATCTTTGATAAACGACTGGAAAATTGAAGGACTATTGGACAGGCCGAACGGCATAACCAGATATTCGTAGTGGCCGGTGTTGGTGGAAAAGGCCGTCTTCCACTTGTCCCCCTCTCTGATGCGCATGAGATTATATGCGCTGCGCAGATCTAACTTGGTGTAGTATTTAGCAGTTCGTAGCATCTCCAGAGCAGCTGGCACCAGTGGCAGAGGGTAGCGGAACTTGACGGTTATATTATTAAGGGCCCGATAGTCGATGCATGGCCGGAGACCCCCGTCCTTCTTCTTGACGAAGAAAAAGCCCGCGGACGCCGGAGAGGTGGATGGACGGATAAAATTTGATTTGATTTGATTCATTAGACAAATTAGTAGTGAAAAATACACTCATTTGTCAAGGATAACACAATAAAGTTAAAAAAAAAACTTATTTCCATTGTGGTCCTTGATGTAAAGCACAACTTCAATCCTAGAGACAGATTATCATGGCACTGCATACTGGTATATTTACAACACTACAATAAAAATACACATTACCAAACTATACATCATACTTAGACATCCACCAAACATTAATACAAATAAGTCACTAATACAACTTATCCAATAACCAACTTCTGACTTTCGTGCTAAAACCAACCGTATTTGACATACTCTTTATATCTAGAGGCAGCTTATTCCATTCCTGGGCCCCTGAGTATTCAAAAGACCTTCGACCATACATTATTCTAAAGCGACATAATGTAATGTCCATTAAACTCTGCCTAGTATTATAACAGTGTGTCTCACTTACCCTAGAGATACACATATTAAGATACGAAGGAGCTCTTTTATTAATTATCTTGTGTACCATCTTTAATTTAAAGTGCACAACTCTACTTTCTATAGGTAACCACTTAAGATGTCTAAAATGGGAGGCATCAACGTGTAAAACTATTAAAACCTAAAACCAACCGTATCAATTTATTTTGAGATTTCTGTAACTTAACCAGCCAAAAACGAGACAAATCGGACATCCAAGAAATACATGCGTACTCTAGATGACATAACACTAAACATGATGCAAGTATTTTTAAATTTTGCTTATCCAAAAAACCAACACATCTAGCAAGAAATTTTGTCCTAGCATTAACTTTCCCTAAAATTTTCATAGCCATGCCTGTACCCCTTAAATCATTGTCCAAAACACATCCAAGATAATTAACAGTAGTTCTATTTGATATTATATAATCCCCTACCTTGATAATCAAGTTAGGAGCTTTGTTCAGTTTACTTCTCGTCCCGAATAATATGGATTCAGTTTTTCCTAGGTGCAATAAAAGTTTGTTATCAGAGAGCCAGTCTCTTACCCTGCAAAGCTCCTCACCTAATCTTACTTGAATTTTAGAAACATCCTTATCAGAAACCAGTAGAGCAGAGTCATCCGCATATAAAAACATATTACAATCACAAACAGCTTGCATGTCATTTATGTATAAGAGAAATAAAAGGGGACCTAGGACACTTCCTTGAGGAACTCCATTATCAATATTTGTCTCCTCAGAGAGTACCCCATCAATTACTACCCTTTGAGTTCTCCCAGTTAAATAAGAGTTCAACCAGGCTATGACCATACTAGAAAAACCCATGACACTTAATTTATCCAGCAATATTGTATGGTTCACTGTGTCAAAAGCTTTTTGAAGATCCATTAGTAACATTCCACACATTTTACCTTCATCAATCTGTTTTCTTATAAAATCTGTTAAATAAAGTAAAGAAGTATCAGTCGAATAAGATCTTCTAAAACCTGATTGAAATTCATAAATTAATCCATTCTTACATACATATTGATACATCTGTTTATGCACTATCTTTTCTAAAATTTTTGATGCCACACTAAGAATGGAAATCGGCCGATAATTTCCAGGATCATATCTATTAACTTTCTTGTACAGTGGAATGATTTTGGCTATTTTCATGTCCGATGGAACTATACCCTTTTCTAAAGAAAGATTCACAATAAATGTAATAACTGGAGCTATAGTATCACCAGCATCTCTTAGGAATCTCGCTGGAATACCATCGAGCCCAGGTGACTTGGACACCTGAAGTTCTTCTAACATCTTAGTAATTTCATCTACTGTAACTTTAATAAAAACAAAAGAGTTAGGTACTACTCCCTTTTTTAAATAAAAACTCTTAACAAAATCCATTCCATATAATCCCTTAGACAAAGGTAAGGTATGTTATTAGACATGCTAATATTTAGCTCCATATCACTGCTTGACGCTCGTACCTGTTCGACAGCGAAGTTACGTTCAGACAAGTAAGATCCGGAATCCAGCACTCGACCCTCATTCCAATCAGAACAAATTTGCCCATTAGGGAAAACCCTTCTCTAACTCCTCTACTATGTATTTCTGCATAGCTTCTGATTCGGTCTGAGAAAGAGGGAATATTCGGCCCTTGGGAGGTTCGGAACCGGGCAGCAGATCAATGGCGCAATCGCTGATTTACTGAAGGCCTCCACTAGATCATGGTATTCGCGGGGCAGAACTTCTAAATTGGAATTTTCGGGGGTACAGCCACTGAACGAACAGACAATGGAGAGACATGGTTGAGGCATTTAGCGAGACAGGTGTCGCTCCAGCATATAAACTCGTTGGTCCTCCACCCGATGTGTGGTTCATGCTTACGTAGCCAAGGCAGACCTAGAATGACTGGAACGTGCGGGAATCGAGAACGTAGAACTGAATGGCAAAAAAAAAAAAAAAAAAAAGAACTGAATGGTTTCATGATGTAGTGCTCCAATTCGTAAACGGAGCTCCTGAGTGACGTGAGTGACTTTGCCTGAGCCTAGCGGCCGCCGGTCGGTAGCTTCGACTGTGAGAGGAGAGACACAGCGCATCAGCTCAAAATGATGTAGCAAAGTAAAGTCTCTAGACATGAAGTTTCCAGTGGCCCCTGAGTCAATTAACGCACTCGTAGGGACTTGACGGCCAATGGCCCAGATTACAATGGTTACGGACACACATGAATTCAAAGTGTCAAAAATCAGACTCACCAGTCTAGATGCAGCTGGTCGTGGCCGTGTGTGACAAGTGAGGCGCAAGTGACCTGCCTCACCGCAGTACAACACAGGTGGTGTGTGATCCGTCGCTCGCGTTCCTCCTCCGAGAGATGGTATGCGTTGAGCTGCATCGGCTCGACGACATCAACCGGCATGGTCTCTGAAGCGCGAGGTGATGGAATGTGCCGAGGGGTCGTAACAGAGCGATGACTCGCTCGGCGAGATCGAATCAGATTATCAATCTGAATTGTAAGGTTGATGAATTCATCGAGATCTCTGCCCTCATCCCGACAAGCCAATTCAGATTGGAGTTCGTGAGTTAAGCCCCTACGGAAGATTACCTTTAGTGTGTCGTTAACCCAGAAGGTTTGGGCGGCAAGGGTGCGAAAGTTGAGAGCATATAAAGCGGCGGTGAGTTTGGCCTGTGAAAGCTCAAGCAGACAATCTCCTGCACTCTTACCCTCCTTGGAGTGTTAAAAGACTTCGCGGAAGCGTTGTAAGAACGTCTCGAATGTCGGGAAGGCAGTACCATCACTTCTCCATACAGCTGTTATCCAGTCTAGTGCTTTCCCGGTGAGTAGTGAGCAGACAAAGGCAATTTTGCCAGCCTCGGTAGTGTACAACGTGGGTTGTTGGGCAATAAACAAGGAACATTGAAGAATAAATCCTTTACATCGGCTTGGATTCCCGTCAGATTTCTCTGGTAGCGCGAGACGAGGACTCGCGGTGGGTGTGGGCTCGGCTGGCTGGTGGCGAAACGAGTTGCGGAGGAGATCGCTCTGGCGCTGGATTTTGGAGAGTTTGAGCTGCCTTGACCTGTTCCTCAGTCAGGGCGGTGACACGAGACAATTGCTGATGATGAGCATCGAGCTGGCCCGTCTGAGCCGTGTAGGCGGCAGCCAGGGACGACACAGCCGCTGGATCCGGGTTCGGCGAAGTTTTCTGTAATGAATCACTTGAGTCTGTTGGATCCATGTGCAGCGTGTTTATTTAGAAAAGAAGAGAGGAACGGGCAGAGATAGGTAATGCAGGTGACGGCAGAATGACAAGAGGGGAAATCCAAGGAAAGTCACCAGGCAATGATCGAGGTGGGCAGCAGACGGTCGAAATCCAGAATCCAGGCAGAGAGTCGGGGCAGGCGGCGAACAGACGAGGGTCAAGGTCCAGGCAGAGAGTCGGAGCAGGTGGCGAACAGACGAGGGTCAGAGTCCAGGCAGAGGTAAGTAGGCAGGCAGCAGGCAGTCGTGGATGTAGATCAGAGTAGGGTCAAACCAGGAAGACAACAATCAAAGGTAGACGCTCGGTAATTATCACAGGAGTAATGCAAAACTTCGCAAAGAGTGGAGAGAGAGTCATGGTTAAAAAGCGCAGTGAATGAGGATCAGCTGTGAGGGTGATTAGGACTGGAACGGAGTTATGGGTAATGTAGTGCGTGGAGGAATCAGTATTCGGGTGACGGCTCCCTCTGGAGGCCTGAGATGGAAGTTACCGAGCCTGTGGTTGTGAAAATATGACCCCTTTAACCCTCTGGGGTCGAGAACCGCCCGGCGCGTTTTGCTCGATTTTTTTCACATAGCAGGAAAATAGACTTAAAATACTCTGTCATTTTTGGTCATACACACTTAAGAAATATAAAAAAATAAACTGTTGAATGTCTATTTTTTTATGTGCCCACTTACAATCGAAATAAAACATTGTGCTTTTGTAAAATAAAGAAAATAAACAGGGTTTGCTTTCTGTCTCTCCATCTCCGTTAACCTTTTTCCTGGAGCACGTCTCTAAATTTAAACAAAACTCAGCGAATACTATTCACCCAAGCATGAACAATATATATTTATGATCATTTAAGTTTGTACTATTAAAATATCTAATTCAAAACTAAAATAAATATTATCTGTTTATGTAATCTATAAAAAAAGAGAGAGGTGTCAGCCGATCTCATCTTTCTCTCAGCTCATTATTCTGCTAATGTGACACGCCCACGGACAGCGCGCGCTATTCAGATGCAAATGATCTGAAGCGACACATGCAAACGTGTCAACACCCCTCATAAACGCGATAACACAACAAATGTGATCATCAGATTAATTTACCTTTTCATTTTGCGAGGCTGTGACTGTGAGGAGTAATCCTGGGACATTTACCTCAGGACATGTGCTGGTTTATTTTCATTTTGAGGAGCGACCGATCTAGCCGAGAATTGTGAGTAGCCTAAGTTTTTTATTCTTGGGCTTTGTTCTAATGTCTGTAAATGCAAAAAGACTGTTTAAATTTGAATCACGTTTCTGTGTGTGAATGAATTAACGGCACAGATGGGCGCTGTTGTTTATGTTTAGCCTACTATGTTACAGATGAAATATGAAAGACAACATTTCGTAGTTTTGGATAGATTATAAAGTTTTTATTCTAAAATATCAAATAAGCTTTTGTCATCCAGTTTCTGCTCATATTTTAAATATATAGTAGGCTATGTTCTGTCAAAAATAAACTCATCAACTAAGATGTTATTATAGTGTTTGTTCCAATGTAAGCTATATAAAAACTAATGAATCCTTAACTTTAAAATATGTATGATAATACTGTAGGATAATACTGAGGAATACTGTAGTAAGTTTTTTTCATTCTCAAGTGAATCGCGTTTCTGTGTGTGAATGAATGAACGGCAGAGATGCGCTGTTTACCACAACTCGCAAAAAGACAGTTTAAATTTTAATCGCATTTCTGTGTGTGAATGAATGATCCGCTTTTAGCAAACTATATTGCTATACTGAGATGAGTAAAAATCGACTGAAATATGTTGAAATTAAATGTATTTGTATAAGCAACGTATTAAACTGCAAATTAACATTTATATGTCTTATATAAACGAAAGACCTATGTTACAGACATATGAAAGACAACATTTCGTTGACTAGTTTTGGATAGATTATACATTTTTCCTCTAAAATATTTGCAACCTCAAATAAGCTTTTGTTTGCCAATTTTTGCTCATATGTTAAATAGCCTGTAGTATGTTTTGTCAAAAATAAAGTAATCAAATAATATGTTATTATGTGTTTGTTCCAATGTAGCCTAGGCTATATCCAAAGTAATGAATCCTTAACTTTGAAATATGTATGATAAAATGTATACTTTAGTTTTTACAAAGAAAGATTGCACTTGAATTGTTGTTGTAATTGTAACATTTTTAATAAAAAAATATTTACAAGGTAGATGTAAACAAACTATTAAAAGGTAAATATAAGACTTTTCTTTAAATAATTTTTATTGAGTTTTATTAGTGACAAATTTGGGGAGAGGATACATATTCCAAAACTGAAAATACAGTATGAGGATTAACTGCACAATTACTAGACATGGAAAAATATATATAAAAAATGAGATGCTTCCAACTGTGAACCAATTTGGTAGAATATATATATATATATATATACACACACACACACACACACACACACACAAACACACACACACATATATATTGCTCTTGCATTCTTTCTTGTGGCTCAGTGACAAGTCAAGTCAAGTCAAATATATTTATATAGCGCTTTTCACAATACAGATTGTATCAAAGCTGCTTCACAGTATCAATCAAAACAACTTAACAATGTTTGTTTATTACTGGAAAAAAAAAGACATCGAAGTTTGGTAGAGATGATCAATGGTATGATTGGTTAATTAATTTGAATATCCCCAGTGACACACCTGAATGAATGGCTCATTAAGTATGCGGGCCCCATTGTCTCCTCAGGTGTGAACCACTAAATATGCATGATGGTGTTGAAATCGTTGACGCCCCTTGCGCATATTGCCTTTCCAAACAAAAAGTGTCTTACAAAATTTAAATCAATGTATTGTTTTATGTGAATGATTAGGCAGGATGATTTTCACATCATTTTGAAGAAAAAACTCTAGGCAACGACATCCATTAGTCAAAAGTCTTGTGGACACATATTTAATATGTGTTTTGTGGCCTTATTTCAGAAACTTTATTTTTTATTTTTTTCAATAACCATGCATAAACAATATTCCCTCAAAAATACAAACATGTACATACATGTTCCTCACATATTATGGTAGCCCTGTTTGTGCTAAATAGAGTGTAATTACACCTTTGCCATTAATATGTTTATAAGCAACTGAAAAAAGCACAAATGTCAGGGCATGTCAGAACATCTCAAGGACCCCAAAAATCCCTTAGACCCCAGAGGGTTAAAGAAATTGCTGTCCTTTAATGTCCATAGTAGAACATTGTTGATGTTTTATGGGGCTTTTATTGAAAGCATTGTGTCATTTTGTGTGATCTGCTGGTATGGTAATGCCTCTGAGGCCCAGAAGAGATCATTGGGGAAGGTGGTAGTAACAGCAAGTAAATTACTAGGAACAAAGTTAGAGAGTATTGAGAGTATATACAAAGGAAGAGTGTTAAACAAGGCTAACATCATTGTGAATGATAAGAGGCACCCTCTATCCTATACTTTTGAACTACTACCATCAGGCCGAGGATATTGTGTCCCTAGATGTTAAAAAAATAGTTTTAAATTTTCTTTTATTCCCCAAGCAATCAAGTTTTTAAATTATCCTCCCTCTAGTGGTAGTAGATAAATAGACGCCAGACTGGATATCTTAATCAGGTTTACTATTAGATTATTTTTATGTATTCAAATTTTAAACAATATGTCAAATGTGAATTTGCCAAATGTTGTGTGAGTGTACGCTGCAAACACAATTTCCCTACGGGGATAAATAAATAAATACAATACAATACAAAAATACAATTAAATTAACACTTTGAAGGCCCAGAAAGACATCGTTAAAATACTCCATATGACTACAGTGGTTCAACCTTAATTTTATGAAGCGGCGAGAATACTTTTTTGTGGGCCAAAAACAAAATATCAACTTTATTCAGTCATTTCTTCTCTGCTATGTCAGTCTCTGATGCGCGATCACGAGAGCATCACGACGCATGCATGTCCTTGCGAGCATCTTCCTCTGCTTGTTGGTCATATGTCAGAATGCCAGCTCCTGCGTCATCACCACACACACACGCACGTGCGTCGTGGTGCTCTCGTGAATGCGGGTTGGGTGAAAGTATTGGACAAGTAAGACCAAATACTATAGCACAAGTAAAATATTACACAGGTGAATGATTGCAAAAGGATTGCAATACTTGCAATACTTTTGTGCGCAAAAAAAAACAAAAAAAACGACTTAATTTCAACTATTAATTTCCTTCTCTGTGGGCCTCTAGTCAGTTAACGTAGTGTGATAGCGTAGTGCTACGTCACACGTAGGCTCACTATTGGCCGACGCTGGTCATGTGTGTGATGCGTGTGACGTACAACACAGAAGCGCTGCGCTGTTACACTAGTAAACTCACTCGAGGCCCACAGAGAAGGAAATTAATAGTTGAAATAAAGTTGTTATTTTTGTTTGTTTTTGCGCATAAAAAGTATTCTCGTCGCTTGATAAACTTAAGATTGAGCCACTGTAGTCACTTGGACTATTTTAACGATGTCTTTAATAACTTTCGAAGTATTGTCAAACAAACCGGAGGCTAGCTAGACCCCCCCTCCTCCTCATCCGCGCACTAACACCCCCAAACCCTTCTTGTTGGTTATTGGCTGGAACAGTTTGTTATGTTTCATGGTGTGGGTTAGCCCAGTGTGTTTTTGTTGCCATGTGTGTAGCCTGGGGTGTGTGTGGAGCCTGGGGTGTGTGTGTGGAGCCTGGGGTGTGTGGGTAGCCTGGGGTGTGTGTGGAGTCTGGGGTGTGTGTGGAGCCTGGGGTGTGTGTGGAGTCTGGGGTGTGTGTGGAGCCTGGGGTGTGTATGGAGTCTGGGGTGTGTGTGGAGCCTGGGGTGTGTGTGTGGAGCCTGGGGTGTGTGGGTAGCCTGGGGTGTGTGTGGAGTCTGGGGTGTGTGTGGAGCCTGGGGTGTGTATGGAGTCTGGGGTGTGTGTGGAGCCTGGGGTGTGTGTGTGGAGCCTGGGGTGTGTGGGTAGCCTGGGGTGTGTGTGGAGTCTGGGGTGTGTGTGGAGCCTGGGGTGTGTGTGGAGCCTGGGGTGTGTGTGGAGCCTGGGGTGTGTGTGGAGTCTGGGGTGTGTGTGTGGAGCATGGGGTGTGTGTGCGGAGCCTGGGGTGTGTGTGTGTGTGTGGAGCCTGGGGTGTGTGTGTGGAGCTGGGGTGTGTGGAGCCTGGGGTGTGTGTGTGGAGCCTGGGGTGGGTGTGTGTTTGGAGCCTGTAGTGTGTGTGTGTGTGGAGCCTGGGGTGTGTGTGTGGAGCTGGGGTGTGTTTGGAGCCTGGGGTTTGTGTGGAGCCTGTGGTGTGTGTGGAGCTGGGGTGTGTGTGGAGTCTGGGGTGTGTGTGGAGTCTGGGGTGTGTGTGGAGTCTCGGGTGTGTGGGGAGCTGGGGTGTGTGTGGAGTCTGGGGTGTGTGTGGAGTGGATAGTGAGGAGATGTTTGCTGTATGGGACAAAAAATGTTTGGGCCTAAAAAACGTGTGACATCACTTAGAGCCCCTTTAACATCAGGCTTGAGTCTTTCTCTAACAGTCACAGAGCTACAGTAGCACTTCTACTGAATGTGAATGCCATGATGTAACCCTCTTTATATTCCTGGAGAAAGCGAAAGCTTACCTGTAGTGTAGGTTTATTTCATAAGGACTGAACGTTTCCCATAACCAATGATGGCAGGGGAATACGGGTGAGCTGTTGTTATCTTAGTCACAGTTTAACGCCTTCTCTTTTCCCCTGCTTCCTTTTCCTACTCGATTTATCTTCAGTCACAGTCTTGATATAATCCCTCCGAATGCAGTCGGGAAATGAAGATATAACTTTAGCCCGGTTATTAAATTCTGTGTAATCCACTGTAGCAGTAGGTCTCTAATATATTGTCCTCTCTCGGATTCAAGTGTGATCCCTTGGCAGACGAGAATTAAGTTGATAATTAAAAAAGATAATTAAAAACTCCATTAAGGCAGATCAATAGTGCAATGCCTAAAAGCACTTGTTCATGACAGTCACAGGCAATAAACATAAAAAAACAGACCAAAACACACTAAAAACATAACAGACAGGAATCTGCTGGTCGTCATATTAGCATGTGCCCTATTGGCCTGTTGTGTATCAAAACACAACAATATAAATTAAATGGTAACACTTTACAATAAGGTTCATGAGTTTACCTTAGTTAACATGAACTAAGAATAAACTGCACTTATACAGCATTTATTAATCTTACGTAATATAAATTTCATTATTTACCAATACATTATTAAAATCAAAGGTTGCATTTGTTAACATTAGTTAATGCACTGTGAACTAACATGAACAGCTGTATTTTTATTAACTAACATTAACAAAGATTAATAAATGCTGTAAGGCATAATTGCTCATTGTTAGTTCATGTTAGTTAATACATTAACTAATGTTAACTAATTAACCTTATTGCAAAGTATTACAAATTCAATTAACGATGAATTTCCAAAAAGCTCCAAAAATATCATAAAAGTAGTCCATTTGATTGATGTGCATTATTATAGTCAAAAACAGACTGGAATTTAATTTGAATAACTTTATTTATTTGTTTACCTTTCTGCAACACACCTGTGTGTATTAAGTTTTATTTGTATACTGTTTTTCTTTTTTAATGAGCCTAGGCTTTCACTGAGGGCATCACCAACCAGTTAATGGGCTGCTATGTGGGCTCTATGACAGAAGATCCTGTTGTACTTGTGAGGGTTTATGGGCAGATGACGGAGCTGTTTCTGGACCGAGAGAAAGAACTGGAGATGTTCCAGGTGCTCCACACACATGGCTGTGGGCCAGAGCTCTTCTGCAGCTTCAGCAACGGCATCTGCTATGAGTTTATCAGAGGAGTTGTGCTGGACGACACACTGCTGAGACAGCCCTCCGTTTACAGGTCTGAAAACACTCGCACATCTAGTTCACGTGTTCAAAACAATGCCAGGTAATGAAAGGCAAATGAACTCGCAGAGCTTTCTGTTGAGCATCATTGACTAAAACACTTTGGATCTCTAGGAATATATTTTTATTGTATTATTAGGTGCTAAAGTTACAAGCTGTCATGCCCTAATAGGGCTGATTATAGTATAGTTTTGGCTACCTAAAATACCGTAGCTAGATGGAAGCTAATGTTCCTTTTTTATTTTTGCTACTTTATTTTCTCAATATGATCAACTGAAATTACACTTTTCATTGTCTGTAGATTGATTGCAACAGAAATGGGAAAAATCCATTCCATAAAGTGTGGAGAAATGGGAAACAGTACACCCGTGACACCAGTTTTGTGGTCTAGATTGTCCCAGTTCCTGAACCTGGTCCAGAGTTCTGATGCTCCTGAACAGCACAGGTAAGATAATCTCAGTGTTATAAAACTTATTGCTGAATAGTAGATTCATATTCGAAAGGACATGATCTCAAATACTATACACAAAACAAGCGTTTTGGAAAATGGATGGATATGTAAAAAGTTCATTTCACATTATTGGAACATTACAATTGTCTTACATTATTACATCTTCAATGATTATAATCAGACAAAAGCTTTCAAAGCAGCATTACATAAAGTTATATTCTAAGAAAACTTCATTGGTTGGATGCATTGATGAAACGCATATTCCCATCATCAATGGATGTCAGAAGGAAGAGTAGAGGTATATGCCGTAACCAACACCACAGCTGGTGAATAAACACTAATTATTCACAATTTATTGGTCATCTTTATTTCAGTTTTCCTGTTGTATTTGAATATTCTTCCACCACTTGGTATTGTCCATCTCTTCCTCCGTCAGTGTGGTGTTTACCAGTTGGCTGAGGAGAAGTCAATGATCATTTCATTAGCCGAATTAAGAAATGTTACATGTTGGATTAAAGAACATTTAATTATGTGACAAGAGCATTAGACAAAAAAACTGTATGTGGAAAAAGCTGCTGCGCATTGAAAGGATATTTATTTAATATGTCAAATGTTTGTGCAGTCATGTAGCTTACACTCATGAACCTTTTATGCTTAAAGCTTTACCTGATTGAATTATGTTTTTATACTTTATTTTTACCTGCTGCCAAGTTCTTTGCCTGTGCGATACCATGAAAATGAATATTAGTTCAATTACTTACCGCTCTGCCAGTTTCCACCTTTGATATTATAACAGTGATTAGGAATTAAACTTGCGTATTCAATACATATTTACGTATTGAAGTATGCAGACATCTTTTTGTTGGTGCTGTTGCCATGGTGAACCGTAATATCTGAAACTCCATTGATCATGGCTGTTCATAGTCGTGGTTATCTACAGGTGTGTGTGATGATGCAGCAAGGACGAAGCAGAGAGAGAATCCAAATGCAGTTCATTTAATAAAATAACAGGTGAAACAATGGAACACGGAACTCAGGACAGGAACACTGAAGCAACAACAACGACCGACAAACCACAACTGAAACACAGAGGTATAAATAGACAGGCAAACAAGCTAAACAAGATAACAAGGGGGCGTGGCTAATCAGAAACACATGGGAACAATGATCAGACAATTAACAAGACACATGGCAAACAGGGAATCACACGACTGATAAGAACAAGGAACAAGACACAAAACCCACACCGTGACATAGCTCCTCCCCTATGGGCGGCTCCCGACGCCCCTTAGTACAAAAACAAACAAAAAACAGAATAGTTCAGGAGGGTGGTGAAGCGGAGGTGGTCTTGGGGGAGGGAAGGAGGGTCAAGTCTGTGCAGGGGGCAAGGCAGTTCAGGCGGCCAGGGTGGACCAGGCGGTGAAGACCCCTCGGGCGGCCACGGCGGTGAAGACCCCTCGGGCGGCCAGGGCGGTGAAGACCCCTCGGGCGGCCAGGGCGGTGAAGACCCCTCGGGCGGCCAGGGCGGTGAAGACCCCTCGGGCGGCCAGGGCGGTGAAGACCCCTCGGGCGGCCAAGGCGGTGAAGACCCCTCGGGCGGCCAGGGCGGTGAAGACCCCTCGGGCGGCCAGGGCGGTGAAGACCCCTCGGGCGGCCAGGGCGGTGAAGACCCCTCGGGCGGCCAGGGCGGTGAAGACCCCTCGGGCGGCCAGGGCGGAGCAGACACCGGCTCAGGAACAGCAGACACCGGCTCAGGAACAGCAGACACCGGCTCAGGAACAGCCACAAGAACTGTAACAGTCACAAGAACAGACACAAACACAGAAACAAACACTGGCTCTAGCGCTGGAACAGGCACTGGCTCTGGAACAGACATTGGCTCCGGCACAGGAACAGACACTGGCTCGGGAACAGGAACAGACTCGGGAACAGGAACAGACTCGGGAACAGGAACAGACTCGGGAACAGGAACAGACTCGGGCTCGGGAACAGGAACAGACTCGGGCTCGGGAACAGGAACAGACTCGGGCTCGGCCATCTTGTCCGTAGACACTGGCTCGGAGGAAGTGACGTGAACAGTCTCTGGATCAGCAGAAGTGATGTGAACAGTCTCTGGTTCGGCCATCTTGTCCGTAGACACTGGCTCGGAGGAAGTGACGTGAACAGTTTCTGGATCAGCAGAAGTGATGTAAACAGTCTCTGGTTCGGTCATCTTGTCCGTAGACACTGGCTCGGAGGAAGTGACGTGACCAGTCTCTGACATGGCAGACGTGATGTGAACCGTCTCTGGATCAGCAGAAGTGACGTGAACCGTCTCTGGATCAGCAGAAGTGACGTGGACGGTCTCTGACTGGGCAGAAGTGACGTGGACGGTCTCTGGATCGGCAGACGTGACTTGGACAGTCTCTGGATCAGCAGACGTGACTTGGACAGTCTCTGGATCGGCAGATGTGACTTGGACAGTCTCTGGATCGGCAGACGTGACTTGGACAGTCTCTGGATCGGTAGACGTGACTTGGACAGTCTCTGGATCGGCAGACGTGACTTGGACAGTCTCTGGATCGGCAGACGTGACTTGGACAGTCTCTGGATCGGCAGCCGTGACTTGGACAGTCTCTGGATCGGCAGACGGGACTTGGACAGTCTCTGGATCGGCAGACGGGACTTGGACAGTCTCTGGATCGGCAGACGGGACTTGGACAGTCTCTGGATCGGCAGACGGGACTTGGACAGTCTCTGGATCGGCAGACGGGACTTGGACAGTCTCAGGTTCGGTTGGACTGACGTGAAGCTCAGGCATGTCGTGGCTGACGTGAAGCTCAGGCATGTCGTGGCTGACGTGAAGCTCTGGCTGGACGTGGCTGACGTGAAGCTCTGGCTGGACGTGGCTGACGTGAAGCTCTGGCTGGACGTGGCTGACGTGAAGCTCTGGCTGGACGTGGCTGACGTGAAGCTCTGGCTGGACGTGGCTGACGTGAAGCTCTGGCTGGACGTGGCTGACGTGAAGCTCTGGCTGGACGTGGCTGACGTGAAGCTCTGGCTGGACGTGGCTGACGTGAAGCTCTGGCTGGACGTGGCTGACATGAAGCTCTGGCTGGACGTGGCTGACGTGAAGCTCAGGCTCGACAGGAATAAGCTCCGGCATGTCGGTCTCGGCGGCGGCCATCTTGTCTGGAGACACTGGCTCGGCGGCGGCCATCTTGTCCATAAACAATGGCTCAGCGGGACTGACGTGAAGCGAAGGCTCGGCAGGAATAAGCTCTGGCAGGTCGGTCTCGGCGGCGGACATCTTGTCCATAGACACTGGCTCGGCGGCGGCCATCTTGTCCATAGACACTGGCTCGGCAGTGGCCATCTTGTCCGGAGACACCGCCTTGGCGGCGGCCATCTTGGGAATAAGGATCAGGCGTCGCCTACTTGGCTGGAGATTCCCCTTAAATGCTGCTGGATTCATAGTTGGTCGGTCGTTCTGTGATGATGCAGCAAGGACGAAGCAGAGAGAGAATCCAAATGCAGTTCATTTAATAAAATAGCAGGTGAAACAACGGAACATGGAACTCAGGACAGGAACACTGAAGCAACAACAACGACCGACAAACCACAACTGAAACACAGAGGTATAAATAGACAGGCAAACAAGCTAAACAAGATAACAAGGGGGCGTGGCTAATCAGAAACACATGGGAACAATGATCAGACAATTAACAAGACACATGGCAAACAGGGAATCACATGACTGACAAGAACAAGGAACAAGACACAAAACCCACACCGTGACAGTGTGAGAGAGAGAGACTGTGTGTGTGTGTGAGTGTGTGTGTGTGTGTGTGGGTGGGTGTGTGTGTGTGGTGGAGGGATTCCCAGTCTTAGAGAGTAGTGTGTATCTGCAATCATTTTATTGACTTGTCTAAAATTCCATAAAGCTGAGATGATCTTATTATGATTATGATTATTACTATTATTATTACTACTACTTCTACTACCACTATTATTATTATTATTATGATTGTTTCAAATTGTCTTTATCTATTTTTGACTCAATGAGTTTACATTTATATATTTTTTTCTCTTTCCACAACATCACCAGAAAAAATTTAATAAATAATAATAATGAATAGTATTATATCACACCAAATTAACCTATTGCTTAAACTTATCACTGTACCTGTATTCACTACTATATCTATATATTTGGCTTTTTTATGTGTCTGTATATGTGTGTCATTGGTCTCTTACTTTGTATAAGATGCTTTGTCTTGTTAATTAAAAAAAAGAAAGAAAAAAATAACCTCTTGTAATTTTTTTTTGTTTATTTTTATTTTAATTTTTTGCTTGTCTGTTCAGAATCATGATCTCGGTTTGAAACAAACAAACAAACAAAAAAAATCTTGATTCTCAGTTTAATCCAGAATAATAGAGCTGCATAAATGTTCAGATGTTTGTTGTATATTAAAAGGACGCTGGACAAGAGGTCTATGCACATAACTCACTTTACTTTCAAAAAACCAGAACTAACCATTTCAGACCAAAACAGCTGCATACTAGACATGCAGTAAGGCATTACCAAACGAACACAGATCAATTTGTCCTGAATGGACATAATGTTGTCACGTGTGCTTTAGGTCCAGTGCCCATGCGGAGACACCTAACCTTACGATCATCATCACCGAGATCGAGGAGCTGAAGACTCTTCTTACCCACACCAATTCTCCAGTAGTGCTGTGTCACAATGACCTCCTGACTAAAAATGTCATCTATAACAAAGAAGAAGGTGACTAACATTATTATTAGAAGTGGAGCTTAAGGGTACGTTTACATGACTATGATGTGCTTAAAACTGACCTTTGAGTTTTCCACGTACAGACAACACCATTGTCAAAACGATCCCCATTCACACAGATCCACGAAAATGACTAAAAACGCTGTATTCTGCTGCCAGGCCATAAACACTACAGACTGAACACGTGATACGCATGAGCATGAAGTCATTGTCTTCAGAGGACTGCTTTTCTGTTGTTTACACGGAGACCGTTTTCAGGCACCCAAACCGGCATTGTCGTATAAATGAACGGCCAAAACACATAAAAAGTTTTTAGTTGAAAACGGTGTCGTGTTAACAGCCCCTAAGTTAGTTCTAATTAAGCTTCTAAAAGTTTGAACATTTAGATCAGGTTAGATCAGGTGTGCCAATCCTGTTCCTGGAGATCCACCTTTCCTCAACACACCTGTGTGTATTACACGTGTGCCTGGAGATCTACCTTTCCTCAACACACCTGTGTGTATTACACGTGTTCCTGGAGATCCACCTTTCCTCAACACACCTGTGTGTATTACACGTGTTCCTGGAGATCTACCTTTCTGCAACACACCTGTGTGTATTACACGTGTTCCTGGAGATCTACCTTTCTGCTACACACTTGTGTGTATTACACGTGTTCCTGGAGATCTACCTCTCTGCTACACACCTGTGTGTATTACACGTGTGCCTGGAGATCTACCTTTCCTCAACACACCTGTGTGTATTACACGTGTTCCTGGAGATCTACCTTTCCTCAACACACCTGTGTGTATTACACGTGTTCCTGGAGATCTACCTTTCTGCTACACACCTGTGTGTATTACACGTGTTCCTGGAGATCTACCTTTCCTCAACACACCTGTGTGTATTACATGTGTTCCTGGAGATCCACCTTTCTGCTACACACCTGTGTGTAATACACGTGTTCCTGGAGATCTACCATTCCTCAACACACCTCTGTGTATTACACGTGTTCCTCGAGATCCACCTTTCCTCAACACACTTGTGTGTATTACACGTGTTCCTGAAGATCTACCTTTCCTCAACACACCTGTGTGTATTACACGTGTTCCTGGAGATCTACCTTTCTGCTACACACCTGTGTGTATTACACGTGTTCCTAGAGATCTATCATTCCTCAACACACCTGTGTGTATTGCACGTGTTCCTGGAGATCCAACTTTCTGCTACACACCTGTGTGTATTACACGTGTTCCTGGAGATCTACCATTCCTCAACATACCTGTGTGTATTACACGTGTTCCTGGAGATCGACCTTTCCTCAACACACCTGTGTTTATTACACGTGTTCCTGGAGATCTACCATTCCTCAACATACCTGTGTGTATTACACGTGTTCCTGGAGATCTACCTTTCCTCAACACACCTGTGTGTATTAAACGAGTTCCTGAAGATCTACCTTTCCTCAACACACCTGTGTGTATTACACGTGTTCCTGGAGATCCACCTTTCCTTAACACACCTGTGTGTATTACACGTGTTCCTGGAGATCTACCTTTCTGCTACACACCTGTGTGTATTACACGTGTTCCTGGAGATCTACCATTCCTCAACATACCTGTGTGTATTACACGTGTTCCTGGAGATCTACCATTCCTCAACATACCTGTGTGTATTACACGTGTTCCTAGAGATCTACCTCTCTGCAACACACCTGTGTGTATTACACGTGTTCCTGGAGATCTACCTTTCCTCAACACACCTGTGTGTATTACATGTGTTCCTGGAGATCCACCATTCTGCTACACACCTGTGTGTATTACACGTGTTCCTGGAGATCTACCATTCCTCAACACACCTCTGTGTATTACACGTGTTCCTCGAGATCCACCTTTCCTCAACACACTTGTGTGTATTACACGTGTTCCTGAAGATCTACCTTTCCTCAACACACCTGTGTGTATTAAACGAGTTCCTGAAGATCTACCTTTCCTCAACATACCTGCGTGTATTACACGTGTTCCTGGAGATCTACCATTCCTCAACATACCTGTGTGTATTACACGTGTTCCTGGAGATCGACCTTTCCTCAACACACCTGTGTGTATTACACGTGTTCCTGAAGATCTACCTTTCCTCAACACACCTGTGTGTATTACACGTGTTCCTGGAGATCTACCATTCCTCAACATACCTGTGTGTATTACACGTGTTCCTGAAGATCGACCTTTCCTCAACACACCTGTGTGTATTACACGTGTTCCTGGAGATCGACCTTTCCTCAACACACCTGTGTGTATTACACGTGTTCCTGGAGATCTACCATTCCTCAACACACCTGTGTGTATTACACGTGTTCCTGGAGATCTACCTTTCTTCAACACACCTGTGTGTATTACACAAGTTCCTCGAGATCCACCTTTCCTCAACACACCTTTGTGTATTACACGTGTTCCTGGAGATCTACCTTTCCTCAACACACCTGTGTGTATTACACGTGTTCCTGGAGATCTACCATTCCTCAACATACCTGTGTGTATTACACGTGTTCCTGGAGATCTACCTCTCTGCAACACACCTGTGTGTATTACACGTGTTCCTGGAGATCTACCTTTCCTCAACACACCTGTGTGTATTACATGTGTTCCTGGAGATCCACCATTCTGCTACACACCTGTGTGTATTACACGTGTTCCTGGAGATCTACCATTCCTCAACACACCTCTGTGTATTACACGTGTTCCTCGAGATCCACCTTTCCTCAACACACTTGTGTGTATTACACGTGTTCCTGAAGATCTACCTTTCCTCAACACACCTGTGTGTATTACACGTGTTCCTGGAGATCTACCTTTCTGCTACACACCTGTGTGTATTACACGTGTTCCTAGAGATCTATCATTCCTCAACACATCTGTGTGTATTACACGTGTTCCTGGAGATCCAACTTTCTGCTACACACCTGTGTGTATTACACGTGTTCCTGGAGATCTACCATTCCTCAACATACCTGTGTGTATTACACGTGTTCCTGGAGATCTACCATTCCTCAACATACCTGTGTGTATTACACGTGTTCCTGAAGATCGACCTTTCCTCAACACACCTGTGTGTATTACACGTGTTCCTGGAGATCGACCTTTCCTCAACACACCTGTGTGTATTACACGTGTTCCTGGAGATCTACCATTCCTCAACATACCTGTGTGTATTACACGTGTTCCTGGAGATCTACCTTTCCTCAACACACCTGTGTGTATTACACGAGTTCCTGAAGATCTACCTTTCCTCAACACACCTGTGTGTATTACACGTGTTCCTGGAGATCCACCTTTCCTCAACACACCTGTGTGTATTAAACGTGTTACTGGAGATCTACCTTTCCTCAACACACCTGTGTGTATTACACGTGTTCCTGGAGATCTACCTTTCCTCAACACACCTGTGTGTATTACACGAGTTCCTGAAGATCTACCTTTCCTCAACACACCTGTGTGTATTACACGTGTTCCTGGAGATCCACCTTTCCTCAACACACCTGTGTGTATTAAACGTGTTACTGGAGATCTACCTTTCCTCAACACACCTGTGTGTATTACACGTGTTCCTGGAGATCCACCTTTCCTCAACACACCTGTGTGTATTACACGTGTTCCTGGAGATCTACCTTTCTTCAACACACCTGTGTGTATTACACAAGTTCCTCGAGATCCACCTTTCCTCAACACACATTTGTGTATTACACGTGTTCCTGGAGATCTACCTTTCCTCAACACACCTGTGTGTATTACACGTGTTCCTGGAGATCTACCTTTCCTCAACACACCTGTGTGTATTACACGTGTTCTTGGAGATCTACCTTTCTGCTACACACCTGTGTGTATTACACGTGTTCCTGGAGATCTACCTTTCCTCAACACACCTGTGTGTATTACATGTGTTCCTGGAGATCCACCTTTCTGCTACACACCTGTGTGTATTACACGTGTTCCTGGAGATCTACCATTCCTCAACACACCTCTGTGTATTACACGTGTTCCTCGAGATCCACCTTTCCTCAACACACTTGTGTGTATTACACGTGTTCCTGAAGATCTACCTTTCCTCAACACACCTGTGTGTATTACACGTGTTCCTGGAGATCTACCTTTCTGCTACACACCTGTGTGTATTACACGTGTTCCTAGAGATCTATCATTCCTCAACACATCTGTGTGTATTACACGTGTTCCTGGAGATCCAACTTTCTGCTACACACCTGTGTGTATTACACGTGTTCCTGGAGATCTACCATTCCTCGACATACCTGCGTGTATTACACGTGTTCCTGGAGATCTACCATTCCTCAACATACCTGTGTGTATTACACGTGTTCCTGGAGATCGACCTTTCCTCAACACACCTGTGTGTATTACACGTGTTCCTGGAGATCTACCATTCCTCAACATACCTGTGTGTATTACACGTGTTCCTGGAGATCTACCTTTCCTCAACACACCTGTGTGTATTACACGTGTTCCTGAAGATCTACCTTTCCTCAACACACCTGTGTGTATTACACGTGTTCCTGGAGATCCACCTTTCCTCAACACACCTGTGTGTATTACACGTGTTCCTGGAGATCCAACTTTCTGCTACACACCTGTGTGTATTACACGTGTTCCTGGAGATCTACCATTCCTCAACATACCTGTGTGTATTACACGTTTTCCTGGAGATCTACCATTCCTCAACATACCTGTGTGTATTACACGTGTTCCTGAAGATCGACCTTTCCTCAACACACCTGTGTGTATTACACGTGTTCCTGGAGATCGACCTTTCCTCAACACACCTGTGTGTATTACACGTGTTCCTGGAGATCTACCATTCCTCAACATACCTGTGTGTATTACACGTGTTCCTGGAGATCTACCTTTCCTCAACACACCTGTGTGTATTACACGAGTTCCTGAAGATCTACCTTTCCTCAACACACCTGTGTGTATTACACGTGTTCCTGGAGATCCACCTTTCCTCAACACACCTGTGTGTATTAAACGTGTTATTGGAGATCTACCTTTCCTCAACACACCTGTGTGTATTACACGTGTTCCTGGAGATCTACCTTTCCTCAACACACCTGTGTGTATTACACGTGTTCCTGGAGATCTACCTTTCTGCTACACACCTGTGTGTATTACACGTGTTCCTGGAGATCTACCTTTCCTCAACACACCTGTGTGTATTACACGTTTTCCTGGAGATTTTACCTTTCCTCAACACACCTGTGTGTATTACACGTGTTCCTGGAGATCCACCTTTCCTCAACACACCTGTGTGTATTACACGTGTTCCTGGAGATCTACCTTTCTTCAACACACCTGTGTGTATTACACAAGTTCCTCGAGATCCACCTTTCCTCAACACACCTTTGTGTATTACACGTGTTCCTGGAGATCTACCTTTCCTCAACACACCTGTGTGTATTACACGTGTTCCTGGAGATCTACCTTTCCTCAACACACCTGTGTGTATTACACGTGTTCCTGGAGATCTACCTTTCTGCTACACATCTGTGTGTATTACACGTGTTCCTGGAGATCTACCTTTCTGCTACACATCTGTGTGTATTACACGTGTTCCTGGAGATCTACCTTTCCTCAACACACCTGTGTGTATTACATGTGTTCCTGGAGATCCACCTTTCTGCTACACACCTGTGTGTATTACACGTGTTCCTGGAGATCTACCATTCCTCAACACACCTCTGTGTATTACACGTGTTCATCGAGATCCACCTTTCCTCAACACACTTGTGTGCATTACATGTGTTCCTGAAGATCTACCTTTCCTCAACACACCTGTGTGTATTACACGTGTTCCTGGAGATCTACCTTTCTGCTACACACCTGTGTGTATTACACGTGTTCCTAGAGATCTATCATTCCTCAACACACCTGTGTGTATTACACGTGTTCCTGGAGATCCAACTTTCTGCTACACACCTGTGTGTATTACAGGGTTCCTGGAGATCTACCATTCCTCAACATACCTGTGTGTATTACACGTGTTCCTGGAGATCGACCTTTCCTCAACACACATGTGTGTATTACACGTGTTCCTGGAGATCTACCATTCCTCAACATACCTGTGTGTATTACACGTGTTCCTGGAGATCTACCATTCCTCAACATACCTGTGTGTATTACACGTGTTCCTGGAGATCCACCTTTCCTCAACACACCTGTGTGTATTACACGTGTTACTGGAGATCTACCATTCCTCAACATACCTGTGTGTATTACACGTGTTACTGGAGATCTACCTTTCCTCAACACACCTGTGTGTATTACACGTGTTCCTGGCGATCCAGCTTTCTGCAACACACCTGTGTGTATTACACGTGTTCCTAGAGATCTATCATTCCTCAACACACCTGTGTGTATTACACGTGTTCCTGGAGATCCAACTTTCTGCTACAAACCTGTGTGTATTACACGTGTTCCTAGAGATCTATCATTCCTCAACACACCTGTGTGTATTACACGTGTTCCTGGAGATCTACCTCTCTGCAATACACCTGTGTGTATTACACGTGTTCCTGGAGATCCACCTTTCCTCAACACACCTGTGTGTATTGCACGTGTTACTGGAGATCTACCTTTCCTCAACACACCTGTGTGTATTACACGTGTTCCTGGAGATCTACCTTTCCTCAACACACCTGTGTGTATTATATGTGTTCCTGGAGATCCACCTTTCTGCTACACACCTGTGTGTATTACACGTGTTCCTGGAGATCTACCTCTCTGCAACCCACCTGTGTGTATTACACATGTTCCTGGAGATCTACCTTTCCTCAACACACCTGTGTGTATTACACGTGTTCCTGGAGATCTACCTTTCCTCAACACACCTGTGTGTATTACATGTGTTCCTGGAGATCCACCTTTCTGCTACACACCTGTGTGTATTACATGTGTTCCTGAAGATCTACAATTCCTCAACACACCTGTGTGTATTACACGTGTTCCTCAAGATCCACCTTTCCTCAACACACTTGTGTGTATTACACGTGTTCCTGAAGATCTACCTTTCCTCAACACACCTGTGTGTATTACAATTGTTCCTGGAGATCTACCTTTCCTCAACACACCTGTGTGTATTACACGTGTTCCTGGAGATCTACCTTTCCTCAACACACCTGTGTGTATTACATGTGTTCCTCGAGATCCACTATTTCTCAACACACCTGTGTGTATTACACGTGTTCCTGGAGATCCAACTTTCTGCTACACACCTGTGTGTATTACACGTGTTCCTGGAGATCTACCATTCCTCAACATACCTGTGTGTATTACACAAGTTCCTCGAGATCGACCTTTCCTCAACACACCTGTGTGTATTACACGTGTTCCTGGAGATCTACCATTCCTCAACATACCTGTGTGTATTACACGTGTTCCTGGAGATCTACCTCTCTGCTACACACCTGTGTGTATTACACGTGTTCCTGGAGATCTACCATTCCTCAACACACCTCTGTGTATTACACGTGTTCCTCGAGATCCACCTTTCCTCAACACACTTGTGTGTATTACACGTGTTCATGAAGATCTACCTTTCCTCAACACACCTGTGTGTATTACACGTGTTCCTGGAGATCCACCTTTCTGCAACACACCTGTGTGTATTACACGTGTTCCTAGAGATCTATCATTCCTCAACACACCTGTGTGTATTACACGTGTTCCTGGAGATCAAACTTTCTGCTACACACCTGTGTGTATTACACGTGTTCCTGGAGATCTACCATTCCTCAACATACCTGTGTGTATTACACGTGTTCCTGGAGATCGACCTTTCCTCAACACACCTGTGTGTATTACACGTGTTCCTGGAGATCTACCATTCCTCAACATACCTGTGTGTATTACACATGTTCCTGGAGATCTATCTTTCCTCAACACACCTGTGTGTATTACACGAGTTCCTGAAGATCTACCTTTCCTCAACACACCTGTGTGTATTACACGTGTTCCTGGAGATCCACCTTTCCTCAACACACCTGTGTGTATTACACGTGTTACTGGAGATCAACCATTCCTCAACATACCTGTGTGTATTACACGTGTTACTGGAGATCTACCTTTCCTCAACACACCTGTGTGTATTACACGTGTTCCTGGAGATCCACCTTTCTGCAACACACCTGTGTGTATTACACGTGTTCCTAGAGATCTATCATTCCTCAACACACCTGTGTGTATTACACGTGTTCCTGGAGATCCAACTTTCTGCTACACACCTGTGTGTATTACACGTGTTCCTAGAGATCTATCATTCCTCAACACACCTGTGTGTATTACACGTGTTCCTGGAGATCTACCTTTCTGCTACACACTTGTGTGTATTACACGTGTTCCTGGAGATCTTCCTCTCTGCAACACACCTGTGTGTATTACACGTGTTCCTGGAGATCTACCTTTCCTCAACACACCTGTGTGTATTACACGTGTTACTGGAGATCTACCTTTCCTCAACACACCTGTGTGTATTACACGTGTTCCTTGAGATCTACCTTTCCTCAACACACCTGTGTGTATTATATGTGTTCCTGGAGATCCACCTTTCTGCTACACACCTGTTTGTATTACACGTGTTCCTGGAGATCTACCTCTCTGCAACACACCTGTGTGTATTACACATGTTCCTGGAGATCTACCTTTCCTCAACACACCTGTGTGTATTACACGTGTTCCTGGAGATCTACCTTTCCTCAACACACCTGTGTGTATTACACGTGTTCCTCGAGATCCACCTTTCCTCAACACACCTGTGTGTATTACAAGTGTTCCTGGAGATCTACCTTTCCTCAACACACCTGTGTGTATTACACGTGTTCCTCGAGATCCACCTTTCCTCAACACACCTGTGTGTATTACACGTGTTCCTGGAGATCCACCTTTCCTCAACACACCTGTGTGTATTACACGTGTTACTGGAGATCTACCATTCCTCAACATACCTGTGTGTATTACACGTGTTATTGGAGATCTACCTTTCCTCAACACACCTGTGTGTATTACACGTGTTCCTGGAGATCCACCTTTCTGCAACACACCTGTGTGCATTACACATGTTCCTGGAGATCTACCTTTCCTCAACACACCTGTGTGTATTACACGTGTTCCTGGAGATCTACCTTTCCTCAACACACCTGTGTGTATTACACGTGTTCCTGGAGATCCACCTTTCCTCAACACACCTGTGTGTATTACACGTGTTCCTGGAGATCCAACTTTCTGCTACACACCTGTGTGTATTACACGTGTTCCTAGAGATCTATCATTCCTCAACACACCTGTGTGTATTACACGTGTTCCTGGAGATCTACCTTTCTGCTACACACTTGTGTGTATTACACGTGTTCCTGGAGATCTTCCTCTCTGCAACACACCTGTGTGTATTACACGTGTTCCTGGAGATCCACCTTTCCTCAACACACCTGTGTGTATTACACGTGTTACTGGAGATCTACCTTTCCTCAACACACCTGTGTGTATTACACGTGTTCCTTGAGATCTACCTTTCCTCAACACACCTGTGTGTATTATATGTGTTCCTGGAGATCCACCTTTCTGCTACACACCTGTTTGTATTACACGTGTTCCTGGAGATCTACCTCTCTGCAACACACCTGTGTGTATTACACATGTTCCTGGAGATCTACCTTTCCTCAACACACCTGTGTGTATTACACGTGTTCCTGGAGATCTACCTTTCCTCAACACACCTGTGTGTATTACACGTGTTCCTCGAGATCCACCTTTCCTCAACACACCTGTGTGTATTACAAGTGTTCCTGGAGATCTACCTTTCCTCAACACACCTGTGTGTATTACACGTGTTCCTCGAGATCCACCTTTCCTCAACACACCTGTGTGTATTACACGTGTTCCTGGAGATCCACCTTTCCTCAACACACCTGTGTGTATTACACGTGTTACTGGAGATCTACCATTCCTCAACATACCTGTGTGTATTACACGTGTTATTGGAGATCTACCTTTCCTCAACACACCTGTGTGTATTACACGTGTTCCTGGAGATCCACCTTTCTGCAACACACCTGTGTGCATTACACATGTTCCTGGAGATATACCTTTCCTCAACACACCTGTGTGTATTACACGTGTTCCTGGAGATCTACCTTTCCTCAACACACCTGTGTGTATTACACGTGTTCCTGGAGATCCACCTTTCCTCAACACACCTGTGTGTATTACACGTGTTCCTGGAGATCCACCTTTCCTCAACACACCTGTGTGTATTACACGTGTTCCTGGAGATCCAACTTTCCTCAACACACCTGTGTGTATTACACATGTTCCTGGAGATCTACCATTCCTCAACATACCATGGGGTATGTACCATAACATGGGGTGGTGATGGCGCAGTGGATAAGACACATGCCTGTGGTGTGAGAGACCCGGGTTCGAATCCACTGTAAGACACCAATGTGTCCCTGAGCAAGACACTTAACCCCTAGTTGCTCCAGAGGCGTGCGACCTCTGACATATATAGCAATTGTAAGTCGCTTTGGATAAAAGCGTCAGCTAAATGAATAAATGTAAATGTAAATGTAAATACCTGTGTGTATTACACGTGTTATTGGAGATCTACCTTTCCTCAACACACCTGTGTGTATTACACGTGTTCCTGGAGATCCACCATTCTGCAACACACCTGTGTGTTTTACACATGTTCCTAGAGATCTATCATTCCTCAACACACCTGTGTGTATTACACGTGTTCCTGGAGATCCAAGTTTCTGCTACACACCTGTGTGTATTACACGTGTTCCTAGAGATCCATCTTTCCTCAACACACCTGTGTGTATTACACGTGTTACTGGAGATCTACCTTTCCTCAACACACCTGTGTGTATTACACGTGTTCCTTGAGATCTACCTTTCCTCAACACACCTGTGTGTATTATATGTGTTCCTGGAGATCCACCTTTCTGCTACACACCTGTGTGTATTACACGTGTTCCTGGAGATCTACCTCTCTGCAACACACCTGTGTGCATTACACATGTTCCTGGAGATCTACCTTTCCTCAACACACCTGTGTGTATTACACGTGTTCCTGGAGATCTACCTTTCCTCAACACACCAGTGTGTATTACACGTGTTCCTGGAGATCCACCTTTCCTCAACACACCTGTGTGTATTACACGTGTTCCTGGAGATCTACCTTTCTTCAACACACCTGTGTGTATTACACAAGTTCCTCGTGATCCACCTTTCCTCAACACACCTGTTTGTATTACACGTGTTCCTGGAGATCTACCTTTCCTCAACACACCTGTGTGTATTACACGTGTTCCTGGAGATCCACCTTTCCTCAACACACCTGTGTGTATTACACGTGTTCCTGGAGATCCACCTTTCCTCAACACACCTGTGTGTATTACACGTGTTCCTGGAGATCTACCTTTCCTCAACACACCTGTGTGTATTACACGAGTTCCTCGAGATCCACCTTTCCTCAACACACCTGTGTGTATTACACGTGTTCATGGAGATCTGCCTTTCCTCAACACACCTGTGTGTATTACACGTGTTCCTCGAGATCCACCTTTCCTCAACACACCTGTGTGTATTACACGTGTTCCTGGAGATCCACCTTTCCTCAACACACCTGTGTGTATTACACGTGTTCCTGGAGATCTACCTTTCCTCAACACACCTGTGTGTATTACACGAGTTCCTCGAGATCCACCTTTCCTCAACACACCTGTGTGTATTACACGTGTTCCTGGAGATCTGCCTTTCCTCAACACACCTGTGTGTATTACACGTGTTCCTCGAGATCCACCTTTCCTCAACACACCTGTGTGTATTACACGTGTTCCTGGAGATCTTCATGAGCAGGTTCAGGTCTGCTGAACAGGACTGAACTGGTTTAGGTCAAACAGTCTCGGCCACTGAACTCTATATGAATGTAAATGAAATACTACTGTTCTGAAAATTATAAACAATCTAGAAAGTTACACTAAGCATAATAATGTTTCAGTCATGAATACTTGCAGGAGAAATGTTCTGCTTACACTGCTGCCATAAGACATTCACAGAAAACTCAATAGGCTCACAGCAAACGTCAGAGATATAGTGATCGCTCAAGCACACGAGTAGAGGACCTTGTTTATGTGGCGTTTCTGATGCATATTATATTTCAATATCTTTTTGCACTAGAGTTTCATAACTGAAATTCAGGTCACTTTAATTTGTGAATGGTATACTATATGCAAATCATTTTTATAGCAGATTTTTGTGGTGTATTCTACTGTAGTGATCTAATGTTAAGCTAGAATACATTATATACTGTATAATTTCGACACTCATTAGCATATTGTATTTTATTAAATTGCCTCTGGTATTGTTTTCCATAGACTCATAATAACTAAACTATGTTTTTTTTTCTTACTGTAGGCACAGTAAAATTCATTGACTATGAATATGCTGATTTTAATTACCAAGCTTATGATATTGGAAACCATTTCAATGAATTTGCAGGTAAAAAAAAAAAAATAATAATAATAATAATAACAATAAAGATAGAATTAAAATTAAAATTGATCTATAACCAGCTTTAAAAGTAATGACTGGTACTACTGTCTAACACACGAAGTGCTCATTTGTCTGTATCTTATGTTGAGGTATCGCTAACGTTGACTCGAGCCTGTACCCGAGTCGCGAGCTCCAGTTTGATTGGCTCTCTGCGTATCTGGAGAGTTTCAAGAGCTGCAATGCTGTGGACTCAGCCGTGTCCCAGGAAGAGGTCCAGGAACTGTATGCACAGGTCTGCAAGTTCTCCTTGGTGAGTGTTTTCGGGAGGCGGGAAGAGGTTGGAAAAATGTAAATGTCAAACAGTGGTGAACAACATTTGGAGGGAAAATATTATAATGTTTTCTCTATTTTGATTGTACTGTTATATGGTCCAAAAGTCGGTTCAGAACAAACTGGAAGGCATGACTTGCCTGTAATTTTCTTTGTTCTTTGTTCTCATTCTTGATATACATTACTCTTGATATATAACTATTCACTCTATAACACATCACTATATAATATTACTGTCACCTGATGGAGTTTGGGTTCTGTCTGTTGCCTTTGGCTTGTTTAGTTGGGGTTTAAAATAATTCATATTCAGAAAATATTATCAATATATTTTCTATAACATTTATCCTTTAGAGCTGAAATTTAAGTCATTTAATTATTGCATTGAGATTAACAAAACATTAAACATTAAAAGTTGTGTGCTTAAACAATGAAGACGAAAATGCCACAAGCTGGATAATATTTTGTTGCCATGTTTGTAAATGATCTAATATAAGACGACTTCTCTTTGTCTCCAGGTGGCTCATTTGTTCTGGTGTCTGTGGGCTCTTCTGCAGGCTAAACATTCCACAATTGACTTTGACTTCAAGAGGTACGTTACACACCTTTCCAAAGTAACATATGGAAACTGGGGGAGAATAGAAAGAGCATCTGGACTTTGTGTTTGAAAGCATATTTGGAGGGTTTTTTGACCATTTTTTTGTTCTGATGGGCCGAAACAAGCATTCCCATTCGAGGGAACTCACAATGCGTCTGACGCTTTGGGAACGCTTCCAGCGTGAATGCGTCTGAAGCATCTATGTCAACTAGTCCAATGGAAGGAATGAACGTCACGGGCGGGTGACGTCATGACCAGGAAAGGATAAGAGTGCTTCCGGTGCAACCGGCATTAGCTTCTATTGCCTCAGCAAGCGATCTGTGTCAAACTGTATGTTATAATTACTGTTGTCTGTCTGATATATATCTCAACACTGTGGACGAAACAATTGCACAAACTCTGTGTTCTCCCTGCTCACGTTATTTAACGAGCTTTGTGTGATGTGTTTGGGAGTGGAGCATGCGGGGCTGATTGCCGACATTGTGAGAAGCTTTCCCTTCACATGCTCTGCTCCCGCCTGTCACTTTTTGAGGAAAGTGGCCAGGCTCGCGATTCTCAGGGTGCAGGACCCGCGTCTGCCGAGGCAGCGCGGAGAATGCATTCCTGTGGATCGCAAATGGCTGCTGGGCGTGAGCAGCTCCAGCCGTCTAGTTTCTCATACGCAACACAGCAGCCAAAGCCTTCAAAGCAGAAGCCGGATCCGAGGACCGTTCTTCACGCTGAGAAGGCTTTGGCTCAAAAGAAAAGGTCTTGGCGCCACCGGCGTCAGACCGATGAGGGCAGCCCCAACCGGGGTGGAACGGTGTACACCTCATTATACGGTGCCCGTTCCATCTCGTTGCCCTCAGGGGACCGTTCTGCCAACCCCGCCACACTTGGTGCTTCGAGGCGCAGCGGTCTCCAGTGAGCTTCTGGCGCAGCGTCAACTCGAAATTACGTCAGACTCGCGCCCTCTGAGGGGGGTTCGAAAACAGTGGCTGTCTCAATTACACCAGAGGCCAGCCTCGAGGAGCTGGTTCCCTTTGTAGATTTTTCGGCAGCGTGGAAGCTACTACCAAATATATCTCTATGGGTCCTGCAGTTAGTAGTAAGAGGCGGATTCCAATTTGGTTCTCTTCCTCCAGGCTACAACGGGGTGTTGCTCATGTTAGTGCATCACAAGCAGGCTCTGGTAATGGAGCAAGAGGTAAAGGCCCTGTTAGCAAAGAAAGCTATAGAGCAGGTGTACTCACCCGACATTGCGTCGGGTCTTTACAGTCGTTATCTCATTGTTCCAAAAAAGGATGGAGAACTGCGTCACATACTAGATCTTCGTCTGTTTGAGGGTTTGGTGCTGGAACTCAAGTCCAAGATGCTGACACTCAAACAGATCGTGACTCAAATCAGATCCGAGGACTGGTTTGTCACGATAGATCTGAAAGACGCATACTTCCATATCTCCATCCTCCCTCAGCAAAGGAGGTTCCTGAGGTTTTCTTTCAGGGGCAAAGAACACCAGTATCAGGCACTTCCTTTCGGTCTAGCTCTATCACCCCGCACATTCACACGTAGATGCAGCTCTGGCCCCGTCAGGCTGCAGTGCATACGCATTTACATACTATATATATATATATATATATATATATATACATACTATATCTATCTATCTATCTATCTATATATATATATATATATATGTGTGTGTGTGTGTGTGTGTGTATGTATGTGTTTGTGTAATCCCTTGTTGCTAAGAAATTGTTCTCAGACATAACTACATATTTATTACCTTTTACACTTGGATGTTTAAATATCCATGACTACTTTTTTTGTCTTTGTATATTTTTGTTTAGATTTCTAGTGATTTCAAGTGTTCATTTTTGTATTATCATTACAACCTATAAAATCTTTTTTAACCGCAAACTACTTATAAAAGCTTGACCAGTAACAGGAAAGTAATAAGAATAAAGACTGATTCAGTGCAGTCTGTGTAACTCATTGATGCGTAAACGTCCCCTGTATGCAGGAACGGGTTGAGGTCTACACAGGCCCCTAGACTCAGGGGTTTCTAGAGGCCCTCAACCCCCAAATTATATACAACATCCCAGAAATCGAGCGAGTTTCCACCTGATATAGAGATGCGATTCCGGTGATCCGATCACAAGTGGTCAGCCAAGACCTGTACCGCTACACCTGATATTATCATGCGTTTCAAATGCGTCTTCTGTGACCACTTGGCTTCAGATTTTGAGGAGACACTCGGCTCTTTCTTCGTCACACTCAACTACATCACTTTCACGTTCTGCGCATGAATGCTACCGAATGAACAAACCTGTGTTAGCCGGCTTACGCGAATGAATATAATAGTGGCCTATAATACTTTTTTTGGCTATTGTCAACTCCCAGAAATGTGTTTTTGCAGGGAGGGATGTCTGCACACGTACACCCAATACAAACACATGCGCATGACTCCTATTTTGTATCACTAATTACCAGCATAAAAATTGGTGATAAAATAAATATTTTTGCTAATGGCTATTTGAGAGAGGTGATCTAATCTCTGGTTTTTAATAGAGGAAAAAATAAATAAGTACTGGCTATATAAGGGGATTTTACGGTAGCCTACTAATATTTACCTCTAAATTATGAACCATTTATCCTTGTGGAACCCTAACCCACTAGATAGCTGAATATCCCTACATAAATCTATAAACATGGCTGTGTACATTGCTTTCAGACAATAATTAAATTGTATTAGGTTTGGTAATTTGGATATAGCCTATATTTAACATTATTACAGACTGTTTTTTGTCAAACTTGAGATTGTTCTTGTTTTATGTTAATTTGTTAAGTTAATTTGAAGTGTCAGTTTTTTTAGGTGCCTTATTGTTACAGTCAAATCTGGGCACAGATAAAGGATTTTGTTACTCATGCTAACTTGTAATATGTATTAATGTTGTTATGAATTGGAAGACTCAGTAGGATCCATTTGCAGCTTTTAATAAAGGAACGTCAAAACAGGCAAGGGTCAGGCAACAGCAAAACAGGGTGATCAGAGAACAAACACAGAGAGTAGTCAGGTCACAGGCAGAAGTTCAGGGCAGGCAGCAAGAGACAATAATCCAAGAGCAATCCAAGCCGCGGCCAGGGAGGAGACGACCCTTCGGGCGACCACGGCGGTGAAGAACCCTCGGGCGGCCACGGCGGTGAAGAACCCTCGGGAGGCCACGGCGGTGAAGAACCCTCGGGAGGCCACGGCGGTGAAGAACCCTCGGGAGGCCACGGCGGTGAAGAACCCTCGGGAGGCCACGGCGGTGAAGAACCCTCGGGAGGCCACGGCGGTGAAGAACCCTCGGGCGGCCACGGCGGTGACGACCCATCGGGCGGCCATGGCGGTGAAGAACCCTCGGGCGGCCACGGCGGTGAAGAACCCTCGGGTGGCCACGGCGGTGAAGAACCCTCGGGAGGCCACGGCGGTGAAGAACCCTCGGGAGGCCACGGCGGTGAAGACCCCTCGGGCGGCCACGGCGGTGACGACCCATCGGGCGGCAATGGCGGAGACCTCCCTTCAGGCGGCCACGGAACAGGAGTAGGCATCCACCCAGGAACAGTCATCAGTTGCTCTGGAACAGACCCTGGCTCAGGACTAGGAACTGATTCCTGCTCAGAAACAGAAACAGACATAGGAACAGACACTGGCTCCGGTACAGGAACAGACACCGGCTCAGGAACTGGAAGAGACACCGGCTCAGGAACTGGAAGAGACACTGGCTCGGCGGCCATCATGTCAGGAAACTCTGGACTGGACGGAACCAGCGGCGAAGAGGGCCTTGAGCTGGGCAAGACCAGCGGCGAAGAGGGCCTTGGCTCTGGCTGGACGTGGCTGACGTGAGGCTCTGGCTGGACGTGGCTGACGTGAGGCTCTGGCTGGACGTGGCTGACGTGAGGCTCTGGCTGGACGTGGCTGACGTGAGGCTCTGGCTGGACGTGGCTGACGTGAGGCTCTGGCTGGACGTGGCTGACGTGAACCGTCTCTGGAGACGCCCCCTCAGCAGTAGAGAGCTCGGGGAATTTTGCTAAGATGTAACGAGAGTCCGGGGAATCAGTTGAGGTGTAGCAGAACTCTGGTTCAACGGGTGTTAGAAGTTCATGGGAACCCTCATCCGCAGGGCCCACAGAAAAGGATGAGCCGCTTAGCCTCAGGGCGAATTCAATATATTGACATAGAGTTCATTGAGGGGTGTTGTCAGGCATGAGATAATTTAACATGTCCTCAAGCCCATGTCGGAAACTATCCTTTAAGATTGCATCGTTCAAATCTACCCCATGGCAGAGCTCACAAAATTCTTCAACATATTCCTCTATAGATCGGTTACCTTGGCTGAGGCGGAAGAGACTGATTAGTGGGTCCATGGTGGGTCTCGGTTTCTTCTCGGCTGCTGGATCTGAAGTGGCGAAGTATTCTGTTATGAATTGGAAGACTCAGTAGGATCCATTTGCAGCTTTTAATAAAGGAACGTCAAAACAGGCAAGGGACAGGCAACAGCAAAACAGGGTGATCAGAGAACAAACACAGAGAGTAGTCAGGTCACAGGCAGAGGTACAGGGCAGGCAGCAAGAGACAATAATCCAAGAGCAATCCAAGTCGAGACAGGCAGCAAACAGGCAGAAACGAGATAACACTCTGAGGTCAATAAACAGATCAGTAGATTAGTGGAAAATGCTCAGTGATTACAGGCAATGGCAATGCAATACTTCGCAGTGGTCCTCTGTTTGAGTGTGGTTTATATGGAGTGTCTGAATGAGATGCAGGTGAGTGTGCAATCAGTCCCAGGTATGAAGCATTATGGGAATTGTAGTTTTGTGAAGTGATCAGTCTGATGTGGAGTGCCCTCTGGTGACTCTCAGGGGCACTCCAGCTGGTGATCGTTACAAATGTTGTGATATAGCACATTTTATTAGACCATTTTTAAATTGGCCATCAAAGTTTTGTATGGGACAAGTATTCTGATCCTTTAACAATACATTGGCGAAAAAACGCACACCTTTTGGAGGTAAAAGTAAGAGAAGGACGCTTTATATGCTTTATTGGGGAACCAGTGGGGGCGGAAACCATATTTCAGGGTGTCCGTGACACACTTTACACACACCCCTACTAAAGTGCCAGACCTATGCCTAAAAATGGCCCACAGCCAGCTATTTATTATCATGTTAATTATTGTGCCTTTTACCCCAAATACCATACTTTTACATATTCTTCTGTTATTGATAAACTGTTGCTTTAATTACCTTGAACAAAACTAAAAATCATTAAGAAGACCTTTGTCTCAAAATATAAACATTAATTTGAGCGATTCTCATTTGCTACTTAAATCTACAACCGTTTAAAAAACATATTAGATCATATTAGTGCAGAATCAACTTTGTGCTGCTGCCCGCGATCGTATCAAGTATCAGATACATTTCCACGTGCATCTTGAAAAGCGGATGTTTTGTAAAGTGCTGCGGAAAGTTTTTGTGCTATTTAGTGGTTTTTAATGTCAAACACGCTATAAGCCCCATTGTACCCTATATATATATATATAGGGTAGTGGTTCCACGATGGTATTACTGATGATAAATGGTGCTTAATTTAGAGGTAAATATTTAGTACCGTAAAATGCTCTTATAGAACCAGTATGTATTTCTGTTTTCCCTGTCCACCCTCACTGATTCTTGGTCCCCTATGTGCCACCCCATTTAAAAAATCCAGCAGAGATTAAATTCTCAATTTTCTTTTCGTGCTCAAAGTTGCTAGTAACATTATTAGTAATCCTCTCTGACCTTTGTAGGTCACAAAAGGTTTTTACTTTTAAGAAACAACTTGTATTTATATGTAAATGTTTCCCTCTCTCCATCTTTCTAAGGTATGCCATCGCTCGATTCAACTACTACTTTGAGAAAAAGCAAGAGTTCTTTGGAACGAGACTTCCACAGTTCTTTCAGGAGCCTAGTGCTGGTCATGCAGATTTGTAGGACTGCGAGTTAACAAAGACGTTTGTCCTGTTACAACACACTTTTCTTCACCAAAAGGGCCATTTGGAATCCCTACAGTCACTGAGGTGCTGATAATGATCAAGGCCTATAGACCGATATGTTATACAATCTAATCCAAAAACCCAATAGATCAGTGGTTCCCAAAACCTGTTCCTGGAGCTCCATCCCAACACTGCACATTTTGAATGTGTCTTTTGTCTGACAGGCCTTGGAGTCTCTACTAATACACTAATGACCTGGGGCCGTATTCACAAAGCATTTTATCTTACCACTAGGAGTACTCCTAAATCGCACTAAAAGATTTTAGCTAGGAGTTTTCTCTTAAAAGTTATTCACAACGCCTTTCAGACCTACTCTTAGTAAAGAAAAATGACAACTCCTAAACTAAGAGTGAGTCTTTGTTGCTATGGATGACGTCATTACTCATGCACGAGCTTGACTGAAGTGACCACCTTGATTGGCTGATGATTGTAACGCGGGAATGATTCCAAACACCTCCCCTACGATGATGAGTGACAGGTGACAGGTCTGAGAATGCGTGCGCTACACAAGTAGTGCGAAGGACGGAAGATGATGAATAACTGAATAAATAGCCTAAATGAATAAAGAGTAAGGGAAAAAAAATAGCCTAGTAGCCTAATGAAACATATGGATTGATGCAATATCTTTGCAACATTATTGAATTAATCTGTCACTATATTCCTCTGCCTACGTTTGCAAAGAGAAGAACATTTTAATTTGATTCACAATGAAACGTTACAATTAGTTTACATGCAGTGAGTAGCCTAGTTTTGGTTGTTGTCGGTGGCGATTGCATCCCTAGTTATGCCTACAATGCAAAATTGTTCCCTCGCGATTGGAAGCTGTAGCCGCCGCATACGCATTTCAAAACATCACAACGTGAAATGCCACAAAAAGCGGTTTGTGAATAGGTCTTAGTGAGTTAGGAGTCCTCTCGACTTCTTTTAAGCTGTCCCAGGCTTAGGTGCTACTTTTAGGGCTAAAATGCTTCGTGAATTACTCTTAGTCAAAAAAACTAAGAGTCCTAAAGTTACGAGTGACACGCCCATTATTTTTAGGAGTTGCTCCTAAATTTGCCGGTTAGGAGCTACTTTTAGCCTTAAAATTCTTTGTCAATACGGCCCCTGATCAGGTGTGTTTCATTAAGGAGACATACAACATGTGTATGATGGGGGTCCAGAGACAGGATTGAGAACCACTGCTAGATATTAGTGGAAATTACAATTTTTTGTCCCTTGTGCAAGTATTCATTTAAGAAAGGTCTACCAGTATAAGTCAGCTGCATAGAATTAAGTGAATTAAAGAAAATTAATTTAAGATTAGTACATGTGAAATGTGGGAGAAATGTAAAGAAAAAGGCTATAGAGATGGGTGACTGGACTGTGCAGAGGACAAATTAAAAACATTTCAAAGGGAACAATTACAGTAATAGTTTCTGCTAATACAACTAATACAACTAAATATTGAAAGGATTTCTTCTGTGCAGTTCATCACCACATAAACTCCTTAAGCTTCAGCACTTTGTAACATTATACAGAAATGCATTGTTAGACAAACAGAACCTCGGATACTTCGATCTCCTGAAATAAGGACAACACAAACACACACTGCCATGTGTCTCCATGAATGTCTCCAACACATGAATGTCCTCGGACACTCAGCATTATGTATTTTTTTCTAATGTCAGGTATGCATCTTTTACTCTGTATCTCTGAGCATTTGATGTTATTGTATTGATTATCTTTGAATTATGTAATTGGCATGATATATTTACCTGTCTATTAATAAATGGTTATATTTGGAATTATTCTAACTTCCTCTGAAATTATTAACTCTAGTAGATTATGTTAAGTCCATAACGCCTCAATTCTACGCTCAGGTTAGTAAGCGGACTGGAATCCAGCTTAGGTGGAGCAGAGGAGCACACACACTGAAGTTTCAGAGGTACGACTAACACATTGGCATTAGTCAATGTATACTTAGAACTTTTGAGGCTAATAATGTGTTTTCCGTTTAAAACAACATAGTGTTGTTAGACCAATCTAAATAGGGTGAGCCTCAAAACTTCTGATTATTGTAATATTATTCTAACTAAGTGTACGTGGGAAATCATGGCATGATTATACAAAGTTACCATTAGAAGTAGTTAAGATGGTCAGCTTGGTTCTATAGTAATGGTCGGGATTTGATCCGGGTTCGTTTGATTTTGGTGCATTCACACTGCCAATGATTTTCCGGAATCAGAGAGTGCGTTCACACACAAGCCGTAAAAATCCCGTAAAGACTCGTGACGTCAGGATGTGACGTGTAAGGTACGCGTCGAAGAGCGGAAGTGTTTGCATTGTTTTGAACAACATGGCAGCTGAACGGGCATTAGATGTTGATGTTCAAACTTTGTTGCTAATGTTCAACATGTTTCGTGGTCAAATTACAATTCTTTTTTCGATTATGACTTCTTTTCAATGTGTTAATTCGATAAGGAATACGCTGGAAGAAAAAATGGCAGAGAACAGGAAACAAAATGAAGCAGCGAGACGTAAAGCACGGAGACGCCATCGGATGCTAAAAGCTACAGTTGAGTACCGCACAATCAGTTGTCTTTTTGGTGTGGGGCTATCCACTGTTTGTACACTGGTTCACGTAGTCACTGCAACATTGAAGAGAAAGCTTTTGAAACGCTTCATCTCCTTGCCCAAAGGAGAAGCTCTTAAAATGACTTTAAATGGGTTCGCTGAACGTGGGTATCCTTTGTGTGCTGGTGCCATAGACGGTAGCCACATCCCTATAATTGCTCCCCAAGATGATGCTGCAGCTTACTACAATCGTAAGGGATATGTTTCAATTGTACTTCAAGCTGTTGTGCACCACAATTTCTGGTAAGAATATAGTTCCTAAGCTATTGTGATGATTACAGAAATTCGATTCATTTTTTATGTTTCCATATTTTAATGCCATGTCTCTTCAACTAGCTTTACAGATGTATATGTGGGCTGGCCTGGACGCACGCATGACGCTCGTGTGTTGTCCAACTTTCCCATTTTCAAAATGGCAGAGCAACAGGGTGGATACCTGTTTCCTCATTGAGGTATGCAATGTTTGTTTTAAGGGCACATTTTATTTGTCATGTTTTGATATCAAGATGCAAGTGTATTAAACCATGTATGACATTAACAGCAGCATTGTAACAAATTGTATTGTGATTTTTGAACAGAACTCAATGACAGTGAATCGAGTCGAGGTTCCTGTCCATTTAATCGGCGATGCGGCATACCCCCTCAAGAACTGGCTTATGAAGGGTTTCACAAACCACCATGCTCTGACCCCTCAACAACGAAACTACAACTACCGACTGAGCTCAGCACGGATGGTTGTGGAGAACGCCTTTGGTCGCCTTAAAGGTCGTTGGAGGTGCTTGCTTAAGCGCAACGATGTCAACACTGCTCTGATGTCTGATGTTGTTGCTGTTTGTTGTATTCTGCACAATATTTATTTATGTAGTAATATGGCACAGAACACAAAAAAGTTATATTGAAAAAGCAGTAATGAAGAACAAGCCAGTAAGTGTTGAACAAACGTTTATATGCAAATAAAACTTAAATATACATTATATAAAACAATACAATGTGTTTAATGTTTAGTGCAAATATAAATTAGAGCACAGATGTTTCTGTTAAAGAAAAAAAAAAATATTTTTAAACACTTTAAAATATACTGACTATATACCAGTGGCGGGCCGTGCATTTCACACCTAGGCCTTCAGGGTGGTCCAACCTGAATTAATAACTTTTAATAGTGTAGCAGCGCACAGACTCTCTATAATTCTTGTGAAATTTCAGTTTTTATGTTGCACTGGCAGTTATTGGGTTAATGCGGTGAGTTGGGAAAAGGCCGGTAGAGAGAGACGAGCGAGTGAATTCGGCTGGTGTGTTTGTGTACAGTGGTTCCCTGCGTTCCGATTACGTTCAGTAAGTTCAGAAACGGAGCCTCCCTTGTCTTGTCGTTCAAGGGTTACAATAGTCCCTTTCAGACGTTACAATAGTAAGAATGTTTGAAAAAAAAATTACGTTTCTATCATAAATTTAAAAGAAAAATTAAGAAGAAAATCATATTCACCACGGAAAAAACGGGGGCAAAAAAAAGCATTATACTCACCAAAACTACTGATTAATTTTTACACAAAATCCATCCTTATTTCTTTCCTCAAGAAGACTTCAATTACTCTGTTGTATAGGTTATCTGTGCGTTTCAGTTCCAACAATAAGTCTTTTCTATCGCTGAAAAGTCGAGTCTCGTCATATTTCTAGTATAAGTTTTACTTCGCTTTAGGTCTGAGAGTGTCCGCTCGACAGAAGCAGTGGACACAGGGACAGTCACCGCAACACATGAGTCATGACGATGTGTACAGCTGACCCATGCTCTCACACAGAGTTTTGAACGAAATCAACGAGATCAGCGGGACCTTTGCCTTCAAAATCATTCTTGGCATACATTATTCGATCTGTCCGGGTAAAAACAGAACTGACTAACGTTAGAGTTCTGTGACTCAATCAGGCTGAATAAGGGATTTTTTCCGGTAGGTTTGAACCTGCTGGGGGTCGAGGAGGGAAAGAAACATTAATTTGTGGGTTGAAAAACTATGAAATATACAGGTATATATTTTAGTTTACGCAGTTCGCTACAGATGCGGATACTGACTACCAGTAATAGTCATAGACTAGTATGCGCTCTGAACATCCAATCAAGAACGTAAAAATGCCGACGTTGATGTACGCCTGCTAGATGGCCCCGGTGCAGTCAAATCAAAATCTGATTGGCTGATTAAATCGGACTGATTATCTGATTGGTTAAAGCAACAGTTTCATTACCATTCATTTTAAGCTACAGGCGCCCGCTCTGTTGATTCTGAAGGCCTCAAGGCAGATTTATTTGACCCTGACATCACGATGGCTGAAAACTAATTGGATAAAAGCTCTAACATAAACATACACTACTGGAAGCAGCGCAACCAAGAGAAAAGCTATGAAATTAAGAGAATGAACTATTGGGAATAATTTAATACTCATTCATGGAAAAAATATATTAAAGTGCAAGTCAGTGATTCTGATAGTGTTTAGGCCAGCAGAGAAAGCCTTGCTGGCCCTGACGGCCCACCACTGCTATATACTATTCCTAATCCAGCTGTAGAAACGAAGAGGATGACAGCGGCGTGAATGTGCTGTTCTCCGCTTCTTCTGATGGGCTTGGGATATTGAAGCGGGTGTGGCGTGGGGGCACATAATATTGTGTGAGTGCCGGAGCTGGCATGTGGCGTAGGAGTTCACCCAAAAAACGGTTTTGGGTCTCTTGTAGCTCGCGCAGCATCGACATCTGCCTTGCCAGTTCATCTTTCCTTGCAAGATTCGCCTCCCTCCTCAGTCGCTCCTCGTATTCCCTCTGCTCTGCCAAACGAACACGCTCCCTCTCAAAATCCCTGTCCATTTCAAAAAAGAGGTCCTTCACCTCTTTCACAATTGTTTGAGTCCTGGATAGGGGCTTTCTGGTCTTTTTAGCAGGAGGTGGTTGAGGTGATTCTGAAAATACAAACCCAAAAGTTGTATTATCAACCAGGAATACACACGTGTTGCATGGCAGACAAAACACAAAGTAAAGACTACAACCATGGGGACATTTTAAAACAATTAAACTTGGCTGGATGCGTGAACACAGTGATATTAGAGGACCAAATTTACTATAAAGCTTATTTATTAATACTGTATACTATATAAAGGGAAGAATACGCTTAATATGAAATTTTGCACGTTAGATTTAAGTGAGATTCTGGCTTCATAAGCTCTTTTCACGGTAATCATTTAGAATGTCCCCAACAATATAGCAAATGGTTATGTAGCTCACCTGAACGTATTTCTATACGGTTTTCTTCAATGGTCTCCGGACTGGAGGCAACTGAGGTCAAGGAAGAAGCAGAAGAAGAGGAAAATGCAGAGGAACTAGACAGTTCTGGTGATAACTCCTCTTCGTCATTTCTACACGAAGATGAGTCCATACTCCCCAGTAGCTCCGCTGGGTTTGCTGAGTGGCTCGTTCCCCATATGCTGTAGCAGAGGTTGTATAAAGGCCAGTTTTATCTTCCGCTACCGCTCTTTCCATTGTGCACTTGGTGGAATTTTTTACGCAGAGTCTTAAGTTTGCTAATGATCTGCGCTTTCGATCGCGAGAAACCACGCTCGATCAGTTTTTTTTCGGATTCGGTCGTAAACTAACGCATCGCGTACCGTTCCACAGAGCACGGATAGAAAGGAGCTCCCGGGTCTCTGCTTCATTCCAGTTTGCAGACATTTTTTCGTTCTTTCTTGTATCGATGACGAACACAAACTTTCTTCTAAGAGCAACAGAGTCGCACGATAAAGACGTCATTGTGATGGCACGTGCGTCATCACTACAACACACCCCTTACGGCATTGGTCCTGGCTTTTGTTCACACAGGGCGCGTTCCGGGACTGATTCCGGCAATGTTACTAGGTCCCTTACCCGGCATCAATACCGGGATCAATCCCGGGTCGTGTTTGCGTTCACACAGAAGGCGTTCTGGCAATTACCCGTCAATTTCCCGGGATCAACGCGCTGTGTGAAAGGGACTTAAGAGTGGAATTTTTTTTTTTTAACGAAGAGAAGCATTTCGGAAGAAGTCACAAAAGAAGTCGTTTTATTGGTTGGGCACCTAGCAAATGAAATGGGACTTTTTTTGTATGCGATGTCACGTGAAACCTATGTCCTCGGGAATGTTCTGAAACGCTAAAGTGAAAATTCATTAGACAGTAATATTAAAAGAAATAAATGAAATTTAAATGATATTATCAAACTCAGTAAACACCATACTTATTAATCATAGCCTACTATGTACAGAAAAGCAGATGATGAAAATGAGAATATGAACGCAACACGTTAAACTACTTCGACCTTCTGCGAACACTCAGGAATCGAAAAGGAGAACTAGGAGGAGGAAACGCGGAAAGCAAGGTGGAGTTGGACGCAGATTAAAGAGAGCTCAAAGATTTACCCCGCTGCCTGGAATACTCTTAGGCAATGTACGCTCGCTTCGCAACAAACTTGATGAACTGCAAGCCAATGTGAGTTTTATGCATGACTACAAAAACAGTCACATGATGGTATTCACTGAAACCTGGATGGATGACTCAGTTGACAATAGCAATCTACGAATTGAAGGTTTTGGAACACCTTTCCGACTAGACAGAGATACACATACAACAGGGAAAAGACAGGAGGAGGTGTGTGTGTGTGTTTATATAAAGGAAAGTTGGTGTAAAACAGTAATGGTGTGTTGTAAGATTTGTAACTCAGATATTGAACTCATTGCAATATCTGTACGTCCTTTTTATCTCCCTCGTCAGTTCCCTCAACTGTTTTTTATTGTAGTATATATACATTACACACCCAATTAAAACACCCTGGATAAATTGGATAATCTATCTCCAGATGGACCTAAATTTGTTTTAGGTGATTGTAACCATTGTATTATGGATAAGCATCTAAAAGGCTACCATGAATATATTACATGCACTACTCGCGCTGATAAAATCCTGGATAGATGTTATGGTCCGATCCCGGGAGCGTACAGGTCTCTGTCTTTACCTCCTCTTGGTTCAGCTGATCATAATATGGTTTTACTGATTTCTGTATACATCCCCATTGCAAAGCAATTGAAGAAAGAAAAACATTATGTGAAAGAAAGGTCACCTTCTAATATTGAAGTTTTGAAGGGTTGTTTTGATTGCACCGATTGGAATATGTTCTTGTTCTGATTTGAACGATCAGGAGGTTACCATTTCTAAATATATAACTTTCTGTGTTGACTCTGCTATACCTACAAAAAAGATCACTCTGTATCCTAATAACAAACCTTGGGTCACAAAGGAGTTAAAATGTATATTGAACATGAAGAAAAGAGTATTTCTTGTAGGGACTAATGAGGAGAAAAAACAGATAAATAGGGAAGTTAAAAGGGCAATTAAAATTGCTAAAAATAATTACAAGAATAAGATTGAAGGTGTTCATCTAAGGTAATCTTAAAGCTGCCTGGAAAGGAATTAAGAATATGGCTGCAGTGAGTACATTAATACCAAATCAACATATACTGTAAGACTGGAAAACTGGAAGAACTGTAAGAGAGGGCTATTCTCTGAGAAAACAAAGGAAATTACCATTTGAACTCACTCTCGTGCACTATCAAGATGAAGGTCTCACCTCCCTCATCCTAATCTACATCTCTTTCCCTCGACCCCCACTCCCTCCCTCGTGGTGAGATCTCCCAAACTCTTGACCTCTTTAGTTATGAAGGTTTTGGAAAAGAGATCAAGAGGTATATAATAACAGTTGCTTGACCACTTCTAGATCCACTGCATATCGCGCCGGAAGAGGCGGAGATGATGCAAAAGTGTTTTTGCTGAATACTCTTAGTCGGCATCTGGAAAACAGTGGGGCTTTTGCGTGGCTTTTGTTTGTGGACTTCTCATCTGCATTTAATCTTTTGCAACCTGTTACGTTAAGGAAAAAAACGTATCAGTTAGTTTAATTTTGATCATGGTTTAGTTTTATGGGTCATGCATTTTTTAACAGACAGGCAACAGAGGGTTAGGATTAATGAGGTGTTATCAGATATTGTAAATATCTCTACAGGTACGCCTCAAGGATGTGTGCTCTCTCCTATCTGTTTATATTATACACAAATGACTGTCAGAGTTTAAAAGATAATAGTTATCTGGTTAAGGTTAAATATGTGGATGATACTGTTGCTTTCCTTGCTTTCACATTCAGATCAGGAATATGATTCTGTTTTGTACAATTTCATTTATTGGTGTAGTAGTATGACACTAGATCTGAATGTCTCAAAAACTAAAGAAATGATAATTCATTTTAGCAGGAGAACATTGGCACTTCAACCTATTGTCATTAATGGAACACATGGAGGAAGTAGAGCAATATAAGTACCTGGGAACGGTTTATGATAACAAGTTGATGCAATTGTCAAAAAGTCACACCAAAGATTGTTCATGCTGAGAAAGCTTAATTCTTTTAATGTACAGAGAGTTGTTCTTAAGTCATTTTATAATTCATTTGTTAAAATATCTTGTCTTTTTCTTTTATTTGTTGGTTTTCATCATTGTGTACAAAGAACAAAAATCGGTTGCCTCTAAAATGATGGGTGTTCCCTTACGAAACTAACGCTTGTTTGCCACTTATCCGAATGCGCATGCGCGTGCGGTGTTTGTTTGTGTTTGGAGCTCCGTCGAATTGATTCATTAATCCTTGATTTTCTTCTTTACCACTCATTTATAAACCAGTACTTTCTATTTTTATATTGTGTGAACTTATCCTCGATACTATTCCCTATAAAAAACAATCGGATTACTTTGATATCGCTACTTAGATCCAACTTTGCGAATCCCGGCTACTAGCCTTTTAGCCCGGTAGCATTTCACGCGTGGCCTCGCGCCTATCGACCGTCTGATTTTACACCCGTTTCACTGAAAGGATACAGGTTATATCCAGCATTCCAGTCCTAAATTAGTAGTGATATTGGTAGTATCACTACTAATTTCCTGTTCATCTGTTATAATGGCGAACATATCGGATGTGTGTCTAACGTTACCTCTGAGTGCAGGTGAGGACACATTCGAGCTGATTTCGGTACGATTGGAGCTGGAATCGGTGGAGAAACAGATCCATGGTCTGCTGGAGAAGCAAGCCGAGCTGCGGGATCGGTGATCAGCGCTTGAATCGTCACGCGTCGATGCTCACAAGTCAGTGGTTAGTAACTTTTTGACTCCGACTTCGTCTACTCCGTGCGTTTCTCTGCCCAGGAGGACGCGATCATCTCTGGCTTCATTCACTCCGGCACCGACACAAAGCCATGGAGCCTGGGTGATCCCACAGCGGAAGACACGAGCCAGGACCAGAGCAAGAACCTCTCCGCCACTCCCGGTCTTCGAGATCTCCACCCGGAACCGCTTCTCCCCTTTTCGCGAGTCGGAACGTGACGACGGCGTGATCATCGGCACTTCCATGGTCCGTCATGTCCGCGCTACCTCAGGTAAGGGTAAGGTGCGCACTCACTGCTTTCCTGGTGCTCGTGTTCTTGATGTCGCCGTGCAGGTTCCCGAGATCCTGAACGGTGACGAGCGCGTCGGAGCTGTGGTGCTGCACGCGGGAACGAACGACATCCAGCTGCGGCAGACGGAGGTTCTGAAGAAGGACTACAGGAGCCTGATCGAGACGGTACGCAGCACATCGCCTGCGGCAACGATCATCGTGTCTGGACCGCTTCCTACGTACCGACTAGGACAAGAAAGGTTCAGTAGACTATTTGCTCTAAATGAATGGTTAATGTCATGGTGTAATGAACAGAAACTGCTCTTTGTAAATAATTGGAATCTGTTCTGGGAGCGACCTAGGCTCTACCGTGCTGATGGCCTGCACCCCAGCAGAATCGGAGCGGCTGTGCTGTCGGACAACATCTCCAAGACGTTACACACCATCTGACTAGTAAGTCAAAGTCCAAATCACTATCTCTGCTGTCCCAACTTAATTGATACAAGTAGTGTAGAACATTATATAGAAACTGTGTCTATTCCACGTCTAGTGAGGCCAAACAATAAATCTAGTGTAGGATCTAGGAAAAATATTATTGTAATTAAACCAGAAAATCTAAATATCAGTGAACAAAAACAATTTATAAAACTAGGTCTTCTAAACATTAGATCGCTCACACCTAAGGCGCTTATTGTAAATGAAATGGTCACAGATAATAATTTCGATGTTCTGTGCCTTACTGAAACCTGGCTTAAACCAAATGATTATTTCGGTCTAAATGAGTCTACTCCACCAGGATACTGTTATAAGCATGAGCCCCGTCCGATCGGTCGTGGCGGCGGTGTTGCAACAATCTATAGAGATATCCTTAATGTTACTCAGAAAACAGGTCACAGGTTTAATTCGTTTGAAGTACTTGTGCTAAATGTTACGCTCTTAGATGTAAGAAAGAAATCCCTATTATCTCTTGCCTTGGCTACTGTATATAGACCTCCAGGGCCCTATGCTGATTTCCTAAAAGAGTTTGCAGACTTTCTCTCAGATCTATTGGTCAATGCCGATAAAGCATTAATTGTTGGAGATTTTAACATGCACGTAGATAACACAAATGATGCGTTAGGGACTGCGTTTACAGATTTATTAAACTCATTTGGGGTCAAGCAAAACGTCAGTGGTCCCACTCATCGTCTAAATCATACACTAGATTTAATTATATCATATGGAACCAATCCAACCGATATAGATATTATAGCGCAAAGTGACGATCTCACTGATCATTGTATGGTAACGTGCATATTACGTACTGCTGAAATTTGCCATGTTGCGCCACGTTATCGACCAGGCAGAACATTCGTTCCAACCACTATAGATAGATTCTCAAATAGCTTACCTGATCTATCTCAGCTGCTCAGTGAACCCCAACAAACAGATGAACTAGAGGAAATGACTAGCAGTTTGAGCACCATTTTCTCTAGTACATTAGATATTGTTGCACCAATTAGATTAAAAAAGGTTAGAGAGAAAACTAAAGCACCATGGTACAACAGTGCTACGCATGTTATCAAAAGAGAAACTCGTAACTTAGAGCGTAAATGGAAAAAACTAATTTAGAGGTCTTTAGAATCGCGTGGAAAGACAGTATGTCACGTTACAAAAAGGCTCTAAAAGCAGCCAGGGCTGAGCATCTCCGCAAACTAATAGAAAATAACCAAAATAATCCAAGGTTTTTGTTTAACACCGTGGCTAGACTAACAAATAAACAGACATCACCAGAGCAAAATATTCCGTTACAGTATAGTTGTAATGATTTTATGAATTACTTCAATGAGAAAATAGAAAGCATCCGAAATACAATTGTAAATGTACAATCCTCTATGGTGTCTTATGATTCAGCCTCAATTATCGCCCCTCAAGAACAACTACACCGCTTTACAACTATAGGACAGGAAGAGCTAAATAAACTTATCTTTGCATCTAAACCAACAACATGTTTATTAGATCCAACACCCACTAAACTACTGAAATAAGTGTTACCTGTAGTGGAAGAGCCTCTTCTCAATATTATTAACTCATCTTTATCTTTAGGTCATGTTCCAAAAATATTCAAGCTGGCAGTAATAAAACCTATAATTAAGAAACCGCAATTAGATCAAAATAACTTAGCAAATTACAGACCCATTTCAAATCTTCCATTTATGTCTAAAATACTAGAAAAAATTGTGTCCGCTCAATTGTGCTCTTTCTTGCAAGAAAATGAGATATATGAAAATTTTCAGTCAGGATTTAGACCGCATCATAGCACAGAAACCGCGCTAGTTAAAATTACAAATGATTTACTTTTAGCTTCTGACCAAGGCTGTATCTCAATACTAGTTCTACTCGATCTTAGCGCTGCGTTCGACACTATAGATCATAAAATACTCTTAGATCGACTACAAAACTACACTGGTGTTCAGGGACAGGCATTAAGCTGGTTTAGATCGTACTTATCGGACCGTTACCATTTTGTCTGTTTAAATGGTGAAAAATCGAAGATAACGTCAGTAGACTATGGAGTGGCGCAAGGATCAGTGTTAGGCCCTCTGCTATTCTCAATATATATGCTGCCACTGGGTAATATTATAAGAAAACATGGAATTAATTTCCACTGCTATGCTGATGACACTCAATTATATATTTCATCACGACCAGATGAAAACACTAACTTATCTAAATTGACAGAGTGTCTTAAAGATATAAAATGCTGGATGACGTGTAATTTCCTGCTATTAAATTCAGATAAAACGGAGGTATTACTTATTGGTCCAAAAAACTACCCACAAAACCTCGTACAATACAACTTTAATTTAGAAGGATGTCCTGTTACCTTATCCACTACAGTAAAAGACCTGGGTGTTATACTAGACCACAACTTGTCTTTCGAAAATCATATTTCATATGTTACAAGAACTGCTTTTTTCCACCTTAGAAACATTGCTAAATTACGTAACATACTTTCTGTTACTGATGCAGAAAAGTTAGTTCATGCATTCATGACCTCAAGACTAGATTACTGTAACGCTTTATTAGCTGGTTGTCCTGCATCCTCAATAAACAAGCTACAGTTAGTGCAAAATGCAGCTGCTAGAGTTCTTACTAGGTCAAGAAAATATGATCATATAACACCGATTTTATCATCTCTGCACTGGTTACCTATTAAGTTCCGTATCGATTACAAAGTACTATTACTGACCTATAAAGCCCTAAATGGTTTAGCTCCTGTGTATTTAATGGATCTTCTATCGCCCTACAATCCATCACGTTCTTTAAGATCACTAAATTCGAGGCTTCTGGTCATTCCAAGGATATCTAAGTCCACTAAAGGAGGGAGGGCGTTCTCACATTTACCTCCTAAACTCTGGAATAGCCTTCCTGATACTGTTCGTTGCTCAGACTCGCTGTCCCAGTTCAAAACTAGATTAAAGACGCATCTCTTCAGCCAAGCATTCACATAATGCTTGCCTCTTATACTACTGTTGAATCAGATCGAATGCATTAATATTATGAACAGCAGCTACGCTAATTATTTCCCATCTGCTTTTCTGCTGTTATCTGGTAAATAGCGTTCTTCAGCTACAGTTTGTATCCCTCCTCTCACGGAGACTTCAGATGCCCCAACACCTGCGATGAGACGACTAAACGCCTGTGAAGAGACGACTCAACGCCGGCGATATGTTATGCCCTAAATTAATACATGATGATTAACTAACTGTATTTTCTACGCACATTTCTGAAATGCACTTACTGTAAAGCTGCTTTGAAACAATATGTATTGTGAAAAGCGCTATGCAAATAAATTTGAATTGA